>JAOTOL010001447.1:785000-980000 GCA_034440575.1 Imbricaverruca yamaguchii
GGCTTGGCGCAAGGATAGATGCCATCAGGGATACATCAGGGATCATGCATTCGATGCTCTTGGATACAATTTGATGCCAATGGACACCATTGGATTATATTGGATACCGTTCTCATTTACCTATTCGACCCAGACATGGAAAATGAAATATTTGCAGGTTACACCGCTGATGTTGCACCGCAAGATGGAAGTGCGGGTTTGTTTTGCGACCGGCACGTGCAGCCGCCACGCATGGCTGCTGATGAACGGCGCGAGAGAGTGTGCGAGGCGACCGCCGATAAACACCCACCGTGTGGAAAACGGCACCGCACTTACTGTGTGGAAAACGCCACAGTGCAACACAAAGTGTTGCACTGTGTGTTGCACTGTCACGGGAACGGAGGAAGCTCATAAGATCTACTTTCAGAAGATCTACGTTCAGAAGATCTACTTTCAGAAGTCTTCTGAAAGTAGATCTCATGATCCTCACCCGCGGGAACGGTCGACTTTCGGCCGCTTGGGCAGACGTGGTCATTCTGTGGTCACATGTCTACTGTGTGTCTCTGGGGTGGTCATTCTGTGGTCACACGTCTACTGTGTGTCTCCGACGTGGTCATTCTGTGGTCACATGTCTACTGTTGTCTCGGTGGTCATCTGTGGTACACGTCTACTGTGGGTCTCTGGGGTGGTTTTGTGGTACTGTATTCTTTATCCTGGGGTGGATTGTGGTAATTACTGTGTGTCTCCGACGTGGTCATTCTGTGGTCACATGTCTACTGTGTGACCACGGTTTGCATTCTGCACCCCCTCCCCCTCTGGAAGAACTGTCTGGGTATGCACCTACTGAGAATCGCATAACATTAGCATTTGGAAAACAGGATGTCCTTGTCACACAGATTAAGATTACGAAATATTTGTCAACGACGAGAACGTGGCCTTGGCGAGACCAGCATGCCATAGACGCTGCCGCTTCTCGGCAGGTGTGTTTGTATGCTCATGTTCACACAGGGTGTCCGTGTTCTCGCTGTAAAGGTGTTTCCACCAGCTCTAGAGTGCAAGGCACTTATCATGACATCTACGGGTTTGGGGAGAAAGGAGCCCCAGCAATACCATCCTGAATAACTGAACCATACATTTAAATACGGTTACACAATCCTTAGCACAATCCCAGACGACTCGGTGTTTGGGTGTGATCCTCATCGTATTTTGATCACTGACGTGGCCATCTGGTACCATTGCCATCATGGCACCATGGTACCATTGAATTTGTATATTTGTCTGCCAGGGTTATTTTTTCGCAGCATGCACGTAGACTACGTGCATGCTGTATATCAAAGACAACTTTGTGTTTTATTATTCAAATAGTGTAGCTTTTGCTCTGTACCTACCCACGGATATCACCGCGTGAAGCTGGCTGGGGGATGGCCCGGTGGTCTTTGATGAGGCAAAAGCTACCCCGAAAACCACTTGAACCTTGTATATGCCTACTGGCCCAACGATTAAGCTTCGGCCGAATTGGGGAGGCCATGTCAATGAGTAACGGGGTCATATGTCAGGGGCCCTTAGTATATGCGATATCACGCCTCCCTGCCTAGCTGTGGTCTTCAGTCCAATCTGCAGCCTATCTGTAGCCCCATCTTCCGCAGGTGTTCGTAAGAGCTCGTGACTGTTCCTATGGGTTCGTGACTCAGTTACTCTCACTGACCCTCACTGGGAGCCAGTGATTGTCACTGATAGTCACTGATAGTCACTGATAGTCACTGATAATAATTGAGAATCACTGAGGGGCCGGCGGCAGTGGCCGAGAGACAGCGGAATGCGCTGAGAATCACTGGGAGTCACTGACTGTGAGCTACTGAGGGTCACTGAGAATCACTGATGGTCACTGAGAGTCACTGACCGTGAGCCACTGAGGCTCACTGAGAGTCACTGATGGTCACTGATGGTCACTGAGAGTCACTGACTGTGAGTCACTGATGGTCACTGAGAGTCACTGATGGTCACTGAGAGTCACTGACTGTGAGCCACTGAGGGTCACTGATGGTCACTGAGAGTCACTGACTGTGAGCCACTGAGGGTCACTGATGGTCACTGAGAGTCACTGACTGTGAGCATGAGGGCCACTGAGAGACTGGGGGGTCACTGATGGTCACTGAGAGTCACTGACTGTGAGCCACTGAGGGTCACTGAGAGTCACTGATGGTCACTGAGAGTCACTGATGGTCGGTGACAGTTGCTGCGAGACAGTGCGACCCACTGTGAGTCACCACCGAGAGGGTCGTCGAGAGCCAGCGAGAGCGGCTGACCTGACGGGGCTGACGGCGGCTGCATTTCTAATGTGCCCAGATTTCGCTTTCAGTGGAGGCGGCGGCGGCGGCGGCGGGGGCGACGGAGGCCCGACTGGGGAAACTGCCCCGCTCCCGGCCCAGCGGCCACACCCGACCCACAGCGAGCACAGAACCACCTGAGCGGGCAGCTGGAAGTGGGCAGTGGACAGTGGACAGTGGGCAGTGGACAGTGGACAGTGGACAGTGGACAGTGGACAGTGGACAGTGGACAGTGGACAGTGGACAGTGGACAGTGGACAGTGGACAGTGGACAGTGGACAGTGGGCAGTGGGCAGTGGGCAGTGGACAGTGGACAGTGGGCAGTGGGCAGTGGACAGTGGACAGTAGACAGTAGACAGTAGACAGTGGACAGTGGACAGTGGGTAGTGGGTAGTGGGCAGTGGGCAGTGGACAGTGGGCAGTGGACAGTGAGTAGCGGGAAGTAGGCAGTGATTAGTGGGCAGTGGAAGCGGGCAGTGGGCAGTAGGCAGTGGGAAGTGGGCACGGCGCCCACTTACTCATCTTGTATTCCCTAAAGATGTTGGCTGGAGTTTGGCTTCCGGTCGCCCCCAAGGCCACAGTCTGGTGAAGAGAAACCGAGAAACCGAGCAGGACAGCGCCGGTCGGCAGAGGCGCACCCAGCTGAGGAGGGTTACAGACCCGGCAGAGGCGCACCCAGCTGAGACAGGCTACAGACCCGGCAGATGCTGACCCGGCAGAGGCGGACCCAGCAGAGGTCTACGGAACCAGGAAAGTGCTGATCCAGTAGGAGCGGGTCCAGCAGGAGCGGAACCAGCAAAGCACCGGACCACCGAGGTCCTGAACAAAATCGAGCCCAGTCTAAACATGAATGCACACGGGAACATGCGTCCAGGCTCGTGCGTCGGACGAAACGAAAACGAAGGTCGGAAAGTTACGAAAGCGATTATGGATTTTCTCGAAACAAAATAGCGCCTTGGTGACCACAGTTGGAACACGGCAGCACGCCGATTCATTTTGTCACGAGAATCTTCTCAGGTTTTTGTCAACAAAAAACAACCGTGGTTTTACGCAACCTAGTACCTTGCTTTATCATACCTAGTACCTTAACCTACTGTATATACCAAACGCAAATATACGTAGTATATGCCAAACCAACAGCGTTTGAATGCAATTACCTCGATTGAAAGTGGGCTTTCCGGAACAAAGGGCGACAGTTTCAGTCAATGAAATCCTCTGGCTAGACGAGCTGTTGATGGGGCATCATTCAATGACGCAATTAGACCATTGAGTTTCTGGGGTAGCATTTAATTATACATTTAGGACAGCTGTTCATGAAGTACCATTTAATGATGCATTTAAGCCGACTGCTTATGGAGTAGGATGTAATGCTTCACTTAGGTCGGCTGTTTATCGAGTGTCATTTGATGGTACATTCAGGCTCTTAGGTTTATGGAGTGCCATATAATGAAACATTTGAGCTATTTATTTTATGGAGTACCATTTATTGATACACTCGGTCCACCTTTTGATGCAGCACCACTTCGCGATACATTCAACCCAGCTATTTATGGAGCAACATTTAACGATTCATTCAGGACAGCTGTTTATGGAGTCCCGTCAAATGACACCTACAGTTCTCGAATACTTGGTATTCTCACGTCCTCTTAAATAGGAAGGTTTTTCGACCTTCACTGGATAAAAGTAAGCTAATTGAGCCATTAAGGTTACAGTACCCCACCTCCCTCCCTTCGTTCCACCCTCTAATTATTGGTCGATGAAATCGAACCCGTGTAGGTGCAGAGGTGTGCCTGAGGAAGCAGAGGAGCTTGGATTAAAGGGCCGTCGCCTCGGTCCATAGGCGCACCTAAGGGGAGGGGGCAGGGGGCCGGCCCCCATGAGATCAAAGTGCCCTTTTGGCCAAAACCGCCCTTTTGACCGAAAAGTGCCCTCTTGGCCGGAATGTCCCAAATTTAGCCCCAAAATCACCCGCCTTATGTGCCCCGCCTGTGTCAAAGGTGCCCTTTGGGCCCAAAACTACCCCTTTGGGCAAAAGATTTTCACGCCCCCCCTGGCCAACCAACCTTCCAGCGTGCCCCGGGCCGCAAAGTGCCCTGCTGGAGCCGGTCAAGTACCCTTTTGGTTCCGGCCAAGTGCCCTTTTCGGTCCGCCCCCCACCCATGGAAAAGACCTGGGTGCGCGCCTGCCTCGGTCCCTTCATTGTGTTCCATCGTCATTGATGGATCAAAATGGAGCTCCTGGAGCCGATAGTAGATCCTGGGGTAAAGTACAACACCTCGCTCCAGTCGTAGTGACTTTACTCGCTATTGTTGAACAAGTGGGGTTAGTCAGGATATAATCACACTTGGGTCAATGACGGCGGCCGTATTAACCATTAAACTGCTGGGGGTTTCGTTTCCCCACCCCCACCCCGCTCTCCGGGGTCATCGACCGTGGCCGCCGAACGCGTGGAGCGATCGCGTTCAAACTTTGGCTGCCTGCCGAACACTGAATAGCGGATCTTTTGGGGGGTCAATTTTTTATGGGAATCTAGGGTAACCCAGGGTGACCGCATCTCATCGGGACCAGAGGAGGTTAAGCTCAGCCCACTGGCTTCGAAGTGTAATTTTGGTGGGATACCATTCCAGGAGCTGGGCCTCTCAGAGAGCTTCCCAATTATGTGGCTGAACAATTTTGTAAACGTTTTGAATCCCAATGTGTGAATATTTGTCAGCGAAAAATCCAAACATCATTTTTTATCCACAGATCAGGCTACGAAGTGCAGGTCAAAGCTACTTATTTGCTTCCATGTCCTGAATGTCCAGTAAAGCAATCAAGTCACAAACACCGGAGTATCTGTTATGCCTGGAGCATTGCTTGCTATAAGTGAACACAGTGTCAGGTCGGTAGCAGATAAGGTTACGGAGGCATGACCAAAAATGTGTGCCTGTACCCCTCTTCTCAGCAATGGCAAACTGCTGAAATGCCATTTATCGTCGTTTTAGGCAGCAAAATTATATCACGTGTTTTTATTACATGAGTTAACATTCTTCTATGCGTATTTCAATGTTTGCACACTTTGCTGTTTGTTGGACGTTTCACGATTTCACGACGCGCTTTATGCACGATCGTGACTAATGGAGCCTGCCACACTACTTTGCCGGTGAGCCGAGGGATTGGAAAAGTGTTGCGTGTTCAACCAGGAACCTTTGGTGCCCAAAACTCAACATCTTAACCACTTGGCCATCCTCGACTAGTGTTTGCACCCTTTCAAGTTCGTCATATACGTCAATGAATCAAGAGACTACATTTGTTCATGGTAACATATCTAGGATACAATCAACTCCGAAGGTAGTTGTTAACGCTGGATTCAAATTCAGCACTATTTTCTAACCTAACATCATCATTAGCCTGCACTTGAGATGGGGAGGGCATCCCTCTATTGAATTGTTTTCAAAGGAGTGGAAAACCCACGAAGCGCAGCGCTGCGAAAAGTTGCACAGAATATAGAAGACATGTATAGGAGACTGAATATCCGTATCTTTGGTGGTAGCTTCATCTTGGTATCCCAAAAGTCACTGAGTTGGATGAGAGCAAAGGTCAGGACATGTCGGGATATTGTTTCTGTAAGGTGCAATCTCTCGATGTGCTACGAGGATGCAACTTCGATTCCGTTTATTTACACGACAAGACACCAGATGGCCCCAATACCGTGATTTGGACATTCGCAACACAGGACACATACGCATTTGACCTACTCAGGGTCACTGAGCATCTCGAGATGTCCTTCTTTAAGATGATGCTCGGGTCACTCTGGGGTACGTGTGGCTGCTGGGGTCGTAGGCAATGCTCGTCTTACACCCAGAAAACTCGTTTTAAAAACGAAACCACCATGTTGACCTGACCTGACCTGTGACTGATGCATGTATGATGTCAGTTGAACAACAGTTCACTCAATAGTGCGTTTTACGAAAGTTTATCTGCGTATAGATTGTTGTTGGGCTCTGGAATAGAGCATGCTCGCGGTTACCCAAAAGGAAGACCTTTCATCGCAGTTGGAACATCGCCACATAACCCAAACGAGAAAGGTTGGATATCACTCGAAAAAATGACTCGTTAGCCACCATCTGTTCGTTTGCCCCATCTCCCTATGACGTCTGGTTCACGATCTAACCGGGGTCAAGGTGACATCCATTGGTGTCAACCTGACACCCAACACCCACCCACCCACCCCCACCCGACCGTGTGGCGATCTCCCCCTCCTCTTCCCACCCCAACGTGTCCTATAAGAATAGGCATAGGTCGTCACCGAACAATAACCCAGGTTAAATTATGTGATCCAAGTGGACTTCCCTGCAACACATTTTAAAGGGTAATTTCGATACTGAATTCTAATTCTCCTCTCCTTTGCCATCAGAAATTGACAAATTATGGAAGTCGATGGGGTGTTAAAATAGTACCCATGGAAGTGAATGATCTCGCCCTGCCAAATGCTGATCGGCGACCTTTCATCAAGTTTCGGGCTCCATGACGTATTGCAGCACCTTGCTCCTACGAACTGTGATGCTTGTCACGCCTGCTAAACGTGGTCGTAACCTCGTATAGTCGCATGTCGCCAACATCATCATGTTCGGCACAGGTTCCAGAGTTCAGCTGACTATTTATGTCAAGGCTTTCCCGAAAATGTCATTCAGTTGGCGACAAGAAGTCAAAACTCGTCAAGAGTAAGCAAGTTTGCACTGGACGAAGGTAAGTGGCCAGCTGCTCCCATTTCAGTTTGAAGGCAGTGGCAGGGTGTAATGCTTTGATAATAAAGCGAACTACACATCATAAGAGAGCTTGTTCAAGTGTTGTTCAAATTTGACCGTTGGTCAGCGACACAACGACACTGACATGTTTGACCTAACCTCGGGGATCAACGGAACAAGGCGGAAACAACTTCCTTCGACCGCTGAACATCTGTTCAGCGGTCGATAGGATAGCGCTACACGCCGTTGAAAATCACACCTATGTAGGTGGTCTAGAGCAAAGGTGGAATGGGGGTGACCAGATGCCTTCGTCTCTCGGCGGTGGTAGGGCTATGATCTGCGGCTTGCTATAAGCATCTCGCTAAGCTCGCTAATAAATAAATAAGCAGCTCGCTGGTAAAGGTACCCCAACTTCCGCCCTTCACACTAGCCGCTCATTGTTGTTGGATAACATGGCGCTCCTCTGGATAAAAAGGCACCCGAGCCAATGCAAACACCTGGGTTAAAGTAGTCCACCCTGCTCCCTCCACTGTGTTCCCTGGTTATTGCTTAATGAGTAATGATAACGAGCACGCTATGGACACGACGCAAGCATGCAAATGGGATATACCGTAATAGCTATGGATGTGGACATCGATATAGGTCAACATGGTGATTTCATTTTTGAGACGAGATTTCTGGATTTAAGACGAGCGTTGCCTACGACCTCTGCAGCCACAAGCACCTGCTGACCCAAGCATCATCTTAATAGGCACCGTTTAGTTCAGTTGAGTTGAGTTGAGCTAGTTGAGAGTGAAACACCTGCGAGCTATAACGGACTGGGGACTGGCTGCAGGCTGAGTGGAAGCCACCACGGCCAACGTTCCAATGTGGCCGAGCAAAGCCTGATCCAGACGTGGCCGGGCGTAAATGGATCACAGCAAAACGGCCAGGTAGTGTCGCACACGGGAGCCGTGGGGTAACGGGAGAGATCAGGGAGGGAGAGGTCAGGTAGTGCTACACACGGTGGGGTAACGGGAGAGGTCAGGGAGGGAGAGGTCAGGTAGTGCTACACACGGTGGGGTAACGGGAGAGGTCAGGGAGGGAGAGGTCAGGTAGTGCTACACACGGTGGGGTAACGGGAGAGGTCAGGGAGGGAGAGGTCAGGTAGTGCTACACACGGTGGGGTAACGGGAGAGGCCAGGGAGGGAGAGGTCAGGTAGTGCTACACACGGTGGGGTAACGGGAGAGGTCAGGGAGGGAGAGGTCAGGTAGTGCTAACGGTGGGGTAACGGGAGAGGTCAGGAGGGAGAGGTCAGGTAGTGCTACACACGGTGGGGTAACGGGAGATCAGGGAGGGAGAGGTCAGGTAGTGCTACACACGGTGGGGTAACGGGAGAGGTCAGGGAGGGAGAGGTCAGGTAGTGCTACACACGGTGGGGTAACGGGAGAGGTCAGGAGGGAGAGGTCAGGTAGTGCTACACACGGTGGGGTAACGGGAGAGGTCAGGGAGGGAGAGGTCAGGTAGTGCTACACACGGTGGGGTAACGGGAGAGATCAGGGAGGGAGAGGTCAGATAGTGTTACACACGGTGGGGTAACGGGAGAGGTCAGGGAGGGAGAGGTCAGGTAGTGCTACACACGGTGGGGTAACGGGAGAGATCAGGGAGGGAGAGGTCAGGTAGTGCTACACACGGTGGGGTAACGGGAGAGATCAGGGAGGGAGAGGTCAGGTAGTGCTACACACGGTGGGGTAACGGGAGAGATCAGGGAGGGAGAGGTCAGGTAGTGCTACACACGGTGGGGTAACGGGAGAGATCAGGGAGGGAGAGGTCAGGTAGTGCTACACACGGTGGGGTAACGGGAGAGGTCAGGGAGGGAGAGGTCAGGTAGTGCTACACACGGTGGGGTAACGGGAGAGGTCAGGGAGGGAGAGGTCAGGTAGTGCTACACACGGTGGGGTAACGGGAGAGGTCAGGGAGGGAGAGGTCAGGTAGTGCTACACACGGTGGGGTAACGGGAGAGGTCAGGGAGGGAGAGGTCAGGTAGTGCTACACACGGTGGGGTAACGGGAGAGAGTCAGAGGGAGAGGTCAGGTAGTGCTACACACGGTGGGGTAACGGGAGAGATCAGGGAGGGAGAGGTCAGGTAGTGCTACACACGGTGGGGTAACGGGAGAGGTCAGGGAGGGAGAGGTCAGGTAGTGCTACACACGGTGGGGTAACGGGAGAGATCAGGGAGGGAGAGGTCAGGTAGTGCTACACACGGTGGGGTAACGGGAGAGATCAGGGAGGGAGAGGTCAGGTAGTGCTACACACGGTGGGGTAACGGGAGAGGTCAGGGAGGGAGAGGTCAGGTAGTGCTACACACGGTGGGGTAACGGGAGAGATCAGGGAGGGAGAGGTCAGGTAGTGCTACACACGGTGGGGTAACGGGAGAGGTCAGGGAGGGAGAGGTCAGGTAGTGCTACACACGGTGGGGTAACGGGAGAGATCAGGGAGGGAGAGGTCAGGTAGTGCTACACACGGTGGGGTAACGGGAGAGGTCAGGGAGGGAGAGGTCAGGTAGTGCTACACACGGTGGGGTAACGGGAGAGATCAGGGAGGGAGAGGTCAGGTAGTGCTACACACGGTGGGGTAACGGGAGAGGTCAGGGAGGGAGAGGTCAGGTAGTGCTACACACGGTGGGGTAACGGGAGAGATCAGGGAGGGAGAGGTCAGGTAGTGCTACACACGGTGGGGTAACGGGAGAGGTCAGGGAGGGAGAGGTCAGGTAGTGCTACACACGGTGGGGTAACGGGGAATCAGGGAGGGAGAGGTCAGGTAGTGCTACACACGGTGGGGTAACGGGAGAGGTCAGGGAGGGAGAGGTCAGGTAGTGCTACACACGGTGGGGTAACGGGAGAGGTCAGGGAGGGAGAGGTCAGGTAGTGCTACACACGGTGGGGTCAGGTAGTGCTACACACGGTGGGGTACTGGCGGCAGACAGCCCCCGATGGCAGACCTTGTGACCTGGAGGGAGGTCAGGTCGCTGCGGAAGCGCCGACCCCGGCGGTCCAGACCCACCCCGAGACAGGTCAGGGAAGCCCGCACCGGTCAGTGCCATCATCACCGACACGGGTCAGGGCGTGTGGTGCGGACGGTCGGTTTTGTATGGATGGTCGGGAAAACAAGATGAAGGTTCGTGCTGCAGATGACTGATCGATCGTAACCATGGCAACGGTAATGACCAGCCTGTGACACATGGTAGCAAATGATGACCAATGGTGACCAATGGTGACCAGCCAGTGACCAATCACGGGCGAAAACCTATTGTAGCTGCCAATGGCGCTCAGTGCTGCCATTTCCCCTCTCCTTCACACATCACTTCTCCCCACCTTCCTATCATCCAGACGTGTCTCCACTGAACCGCCCACCTGACCCCCCCCCCGCCACCTGACCAGAACACCCTGACCTGACTTACCCGCAGGGTCTGGCCGAGCCTCATCGTCGGGAGCGCTTCAGGAGGTTGCACCCAAGGACGCCGTTCTGCGGGGGGAGAATTGTCTCGAGGGCTGCTCCTCAGCAGTCGCCGGTCTGCATCTCCGCTCGAGCACACAGCCTGCGGAGTCTGGCAGGAGTCGCGCGGTTCGTTTGTTCGCCGCCGTGCGAAGCGAGCTCGGCGCGGTTGGCGCGCTTTGCGCGGCGATTTGGCGCGGTTCCTCTCGCGCGGCCGCACTCGCCGGCGATGCGGTGAGGTCCGGCCGGCAGTACACCACGTCACGTCACGTCACGTCACGTCACGACACGGCGAGGGTCCGGCCGCCACTGGTGGACCGCCGTGCTGCACACCTGCCGCGCCCGCCGACCGACGCTACTTTCACGACTGCCAGCGGCGGCGTGGCGGGCCGGCCGCTCTGGTCTCCACACCAGCCGGACCCTGCCCACATCGATACTGCACATCTGGTCTCCACACCACCACCAGCCGGACCCTGCCCACATCGATACCGCACCTCTGGTCTCCACACCACCGCCACTGCCCACATCGATACGCACATCTGGTCTCCACACACCCAGCCGGACCCTGCCCACATCGATACTGCACCTCTGGTCTCCACACCAGCCGGACCCTGCCCACATCGATACTGCACATCTGGTCTCCACACCACCACCAGCCGGACCCTGCCCACATCGATACTGCACATCTGGTCTCCACACCACCACCAGCCGGACCCTGCCCACATCGATCTGACCTCTGGTCTCACACCACACCAACCTGCCCACATCGATACTGCACCTCTGGTCTCCACACCACCACCAGCCGGACCCTGCCCACATCGATACTGCACCTCTGGTCTCCACACCACCACCAGCCGGACCCTGCCCACATCGATACTGCACATCTGGTCTCCACACCACCACCAGCCGGACCCTGCCCACATCGATACCGCACCTCTGGTCTCCACACCACCACCACCCGGACCCTGCCCACATCGATACTGCACCTCTGGTCTCCACCCCACCACCAGCCGGACCCTGCCCACATCGATACTGCACCTCTGGTCTCCACACCACCACCACCCGGACCCTGCCCACATCGATACTGCACCTCTGGTCTCCACACCACCACCAGCCGGACCCTGCCCACATCGATACTGCACATCTGGTCTCCACACCACCACCAGCCGGACCCTGCCCACATCGATACTGCACATCTGGTCTCCACACCAGCCGGACCCTGCCCACATCGATACTGCACCTCTGGTCTCCACACCACCACCAGCCGGACCCTGCCCACATCGATACTGCACATCTGGTCTCCACACCACCACCAGCCGGACCCTGCCCCCATCGATACCGCACCTCTGGTCTCCACACCACCACCACCGGACCCTGCCCCATCGATACTGCACCTCTGGTCTCCACCCCACCACCACCCGGACCCTGCCCCCATTGATACTGCACCTCTGGTCTCCACACCACCACCAGCCGGACCCTGCCCCATCGTACCACCTCTGGTCTCATGCCCTCATCGATCTGCACCTCTGGTCTCCACCCCACCACCACCCGGACCCTGCCCACATCGATACTCACCTCTGGTCTCCACACCACCACCCCGGACCCTGCCCCCATCGATACTGCACATCGATACTGCACCTCTGGTCTCCACACCACCACCAGCCGGACCCTCCCCCCATCGATACCCACTCTGGTCTCCACACCACCACCAGCCGGACCCTGCCCCACATCGATACTGCACCTCTGGTCTCCACACCACCACCAGCCGGACCCTGCCCACATCGATACCGCACCTCTGGTCTCCACCCCACCACCACCCGGACCCTGCCCCCATCGATACTGCACCTCTGGTCTCCACCCCACCACCAGCCGGACCCTGCCCCCATCGATACTGCACCTCTGGTCTCCACCCCACCACCAGCCGGACCCTGCCCACATCGATACCGCACCTCTGGTCTCCACACCACCACCAGCCGGACCCTGCCCCCATCGATACTGCACCTCTGGTCTCCACACCACCACATCGATACTGCACCTCTGGTCTCCACACCACCTGGACCATGCCCACATGAACACCTGAACTCCTGTCCATATTCATTCATTAATTTTGCACCCGCACGGATGACTGAGGAGGAGGCTCCCGATTCCCTCGCCGGTCTCGACGGGAGCGCGCTACAGTCGTCTCAAGAACCGGCGCCGGAGTCTGCGGGCTCGAGCGCCACAACTGCCGGTCTCGACGGGAGCGCGCTACAGTCGTCTCAAGAACCGGCGCCGAGGCTGCGGGCTCGAGCGCCACAACTGCCGGTCTCGACGGGAGCGCGCTACAGTCGTCTCAAGAACCGGCGCCGGAGCCTGCGGGCTCGAGCGCCACAACTGCCGGTCTCGACGGGAGCGCGCTACAGTCGTCTCAAGAACCGGCGCCGGAGGCTGCGGGCTCGAGCGCCACAACTGCCGGTCTCGACGGGAGCGCGCTACAGTCGTCTCAAGAACCGGCGCCGGAGCCTGTGGGCTCGAGCGCCACAACTGCCGGTCTCGACGGGAGCGCGCTACAGTCGTCTCAAGAACCGGCGCCGGAGTCTGCGGGCTCGAGCGCCACAACTGCCGGTCTCGACGGGAGCGCGCTACAGTCGTCTCAAGAACCGGCGCCGGAGTCTGCGGACTCGAGCGCCACAACTGCCGGTCTCGACGGGAGCGCGCTACAGTCGTCTCAAGAACCGGCGCCGGAGTCTGCGGGCTCGAGCGCCACAACTGCCGGTCTCGACGGGAGCGCTCTATAGTCGTCTCAAGAACCGGCGCCGGAGTCTGCGGGCTCGAGCGCCACAACTGCCGGTCTCGACGGGAGCGCGCTACAGTCGTCTCAAGAACCGGCGCCGGAGCCTGTGGGCTCGAGCGCCACAACTGCCGGTCTCGACGGGAGCGCGCTACAGTCGTCTCAAGAACCGGCGCCGGAGGCTGCGGGCTCGAGCGCCACAACTGCCGGTCTCGACGGGAGCGCGCTACAGTCGTCTCAAGAACCGGCGCCGGAGGCTGCGGGCTCGAGCGCCACAACTGCCGGTCTCGACGGGAGCGCGCTACAGTCGTCTCAAGAACCGGCGCCGGAGGCTGCGGGCTCGAGCGCCACAACTGCCGGTCTCGACGGGAGCGCGCTACAGTCGTCTCAAGAACCGGCGCCGGAGGCTGCGGGCTCGAGCGCCACAACTGCCGGTCTCGACGAGAGCGGGCAGCAGTCACAAACCAGCGTTCTAGATATGTTATGCACCACTCCGCGAGCGGAAAAGACAAAGAGATCTCGTCGGGCTGAACAAGCCACAGTAATCACGTCGTCTCCCAACAAGAAAATGCTTGAAGAAAGGATTATGAAGAAGGAAAAGAAAAAGTAGAAGCAGCTAAAAAGAAGGGGACAAAACAAACAAAGCCAGGATCGCAAAAAAAAAAAACAACAAGCTGGCAAATCTGCAACGCCGCAAGAACCAGATGACACCAGGTGCATTATCTGTGGCATGAGATTTATCATGTCGTGTGAAGAGTGTGGATTCAGTGCGCAGCCTGCCAAGGCTGGACCTGTGTGCTCTGTACCGACGTACAAGCTAACGGCGATGGTGGCTACACTTGTGACCTGTGCCGCTAATACATTTGATCTGTGCTGTCAGCGTATGTTTTAAGTTGAGTTGAAACTTGTGAAAGCATGCTATCCCATATGGTGATGTGTTGGCACCAGCCTGGTTGAATTCTACCTTAAGAAGAATTCACGGATGCCTGGTGATTTCGGTACCAAAGCGTTCCTTTTTCGCAAACTCAGAATAAAACAAGAACGTTTGGTTGATTTTTTTTAGTGAGGGGAATGAGTGCGTCCGCCGGTTGAAGTGCCTACGAAATCATGAACGATAAAGTTTGCATTTTATGACAATGGGGAAAGATGCCCAGGGCAGGGACATATTACCCATACCCATGGGGCATCTTACCCACCCCATGGGGTAAGACGCTCTTTTGCATGCCTGTGGTAAAGTCTCGACAATGAGAAAACGAGACAAGTCTCAGTGATCCAGTGCATTCCAGTGGATATAAAAATGATGGGGCTTCGTGTTGACATTCAGACATACAGGATTTGGGGGTTAATTTGGTCACAATGCCAATTTCCCTAAACCCTGGGCATCTTATCCCACTCTCCCCTACTAGACCTGTTGGTTTCCTGTTGCTCCCACAGTCCGGGGGTACGCCCTTATACTAGACTTATACTAGACTTATACTAGATCTGATGGTTTCCTGTCGCTCTCACAGCCTGGCTGTACTAGACTTATACTAGACTTATACTGGATCTGATGGTTTCCGTCGTCCATTGTACTAGACTTATACTAATGGTTTTGTGCTCAGCCTGGCTTACTAGACTTATACTGGATCTGATGGTTTCCTGTCGCTCCCACGGCCCGACTGTACGCCCGTCCGCCGCAAGCTTGTCATGAACAGGAAGTCATGCCAACTGACGGAGACTGCGAGGGTTGTCCAGGAGCGGATCCAGAAACCCGGCTCCGGGGTGTAAGTTAAAAGAAGTATCTCCAATTTCGAAAGCAACTAGTCAAATTTGAACAGCCAACGTTCGCCTAGTCTGCTCACAAAATGTACATATATTTATTGGATCTGATTGGATTGGATTTCCTGGATCCGCCCCCGGGCATGCTCCAGCACGGGCGCTTCCCCGCTCGGATGTGTTCACGTACGCGACACTTTCCTCCCATTCCATGCAAATCGGCCCGGTTACATTGCACGTCCTGCACGCAATCACCCGGCGATTAGTGCCGGATAATGGGGACCGACGCGAAAACAAACAAGCGACGCATGCGACTGTCGGCGATTGAGGTCGCGTCGCGACCCCGGCGACACCGACCTCCGCCGGCGGGCACAATGGCGGGACGGCCGAAAGTTGTGGCGCCAACTGCAAATAGTTGCTGTTGGCGGAAGCCGCCTCGCGTTCTGCACCGTCAATTGTGAGAGATCTGTGTGAAGCGTGAGCGTAAGGCAGGAGGGAAGAGAGAGTGGGTGTGAGAGGGTGTGTAGTTGTGTGTCTGTGTGTGTGTGTGTGTACTGCCGGGAGTATACTGACGGGAGTATACTGGCGGGAGTATACTGGCGGGAGTATACTGACGGGAGTATACTGGCGGGAGTGTACTGGCGGGAGTATACTGGCGGGAGTGTACTGACGGGAGTATACTGGCGGGAGTGTACTGACGGGAGTATACTGGCGGGAGTGTACTGAGGGGTTACTGGGGGAGTGTACTGCATGTGGATTTGTGGTGGCTGGGGGGGAAGAGAGTGGGTGTGGGGGTGTGTGTTGTGTGTTGTGTGTGTGTGTGTGTGTGTGTACTGCCGGGAGTATACTGGCGGGAGTGTACTGGCGGGAGTGTACTGACGGGAGTATACTGACGGGAGTATACTGGCGGGAGTGTACTGGCGGGAGTGTACTGCAATTGTGAGAGATCTGTGTGAAGCGTGAGCGTAAGGCAGGAGGGAAGAGAGAGTGGGTGTGACAGGGTGTGTAGTTGTGTGTTTGTGTGTGTGTGTGTGTGTGTGTGTGTGTGTGTGTGTGTGTGTGTGTGTGCAAGGGAGAGAGGGAGAGAGACCAAGAAACCGAGAGACAGAGAGACAGAGAGACAGAGGGAGAGTGAAAGAGAGAGGGAGGAGGCTTGCGCAGGCTACACTGGGCTAGCTAAATTACTGATATCGGCAAATCTAAATTATCTTTTCATGAAGACCTCGGTCATCAGTGGAATAACGCTGTTGGCAATCCAGTTTCCAATCCCGTCAATAAACACAAACTAATTGCCACCCCCCCCCCCAGACAAATGTTGCGTTGGCTCGAAATTTGACTTAGGAGCGCTCAAAGCACATCTCATCTTTAGTCTATCCACTTATTGACAGTCATGTTTCCTTCTGCAACGCAACGAGACTGCCGGTAGCCTGACTCACGGGGACGAGTAGCCTAGCGGTAAGTTGCTCGTCTCACAATCGAAAGGTCGTGGGTTCGAGTCTCATCTGTCGCTACTCTTCGCCCGCGACCAATCGGCGTGAGAGGTTGGCGACGGTGCATGACTCAACGGGCGATGTGTCGTAAGACCGATAACCAACCAACCTGACTCACGTTTTTATCGGTGAACTCATTGGCTTCCCGTCCCCACTGCGCACACACACAGACACACTCATTGTCATGGTGCATCCTGTCGGTTGGTCGGTTGGTTATTGGGGTTTAAGGGCGCATCGACTGCAGAGGTCGTACAGCGCCCAGGTACATGCCCGAGGCGCTCCACTCCACACGGCGTCCACAGGGATCGATCATGTCCACATGGATCGGTCCTGTCCACAGGGGTCGGTCCTGTCCACAGAGATCGATCATGTCCACGTGGATCGATCCTGTCCACAGGGGTCGGTCCTGTCCACAGAGATCGATCATGTCCACAGGGATCGATCATGTCCACAAGGATCGATCCTGTCCACAGGGATCGATCCTGTCCACAGGGATCGATCCTGTCCACATGGATCGATCCCGTCAGGGATCGATCCTGTCCACAGGGATCGATCCTGTCCACAGGATCGATCCTGTCCACAGGGACCGATCCTGTCCACAGGGACCGATCTGTCCACAGGGATCGATCCTGTCCACATGGATCGATCCTGTCCACAGGGATCGATCCTGTCCACAGGGATCGATCCTGTCCACAGGGATCGATTCTGTCCACATGGATCGATCCTGTCCACAGGGATCGATCCTGTCCACAGGGATCGATCCTGTCCACAGGGATCGATTTGTCCACAGGGATGATTTGTCCATGGATCGATCCTGTCCACAAGGATCGATCCTGTCCACAGGGACCGATCCTGTAGTCTTCCGACTGGCTACCTGTCGCGTGGTCTGTCTCACTCCCGCCAACGATAGGATACGGAGAAGCATGTATTATAGATAGCGTAGAGCATAGTGTAAGCATAGTCCTGCACATGGGCTACTATGCTACATGGTATAGCATATAGCACAATAGGCTACGTGCAGGAGGCATCCAGCTGCTGGACGGAACTGCACAGCTGACCTCACAGGTGCAGATGACCTCACAGCTCTCCGTTCGTGCTCAAGAGATGACATCACAGCTCTCCGTTTGCGATTACAGAGCACGTTCGCTAGCATGGAGTTTCATTCAAGTCTAATCGGTTTCGATCGAACTCACCAAAAATGACCCTTAAAAACTTCAGACATCTGGAGCTGTCACAGTGCCTCTGGACGTCAGACATCTGGAGCTCCCACAGTTCCTCTGACGCCAGACATATGGAGCTGTCACTCGTGCCTCTGACGTCAGACATCTGGAGCTGCCATTCGTGCCTCTGACGTCAGACATCTGGAGCTCCCACAGTTCCTCTGACGTCAGACATCTGGAGCCGCTACTCGTGCCTCTGGCACCAGACATCTGGAACTTCCAAAGTGCAGGCTGGCGTGCACACGAGCTCTCCGCCATCGCGCTGTGGTTGCGGTTGAACCGTGTGCCATTTGCGGCCGCTGCCAGCGCCTCGTTGTCAGTCTTTAGGGGCTCTCAGTAGCTCCGTGGCTCAATGTATGCTCCACGCATCATATGACGTCGACGTACTCTTTTCAACGTGCCTGTTACCTAGCCAGTGATATTCTACGTTCATGCTCAAGTCAAGCCGATGCTCTGTTAAGTGCAAATGATGGGACCCCATAATAGCCATCTGATGAAAAGCTTTTAGATGCAATACGTATATACATATACCAATTCATAGCCAAACTGTACTCGCTTACTTCTCCTACTAGGTACTACGTCAAGTAGACGTCTTCGCTGGCTTCGTTCCCGATGAACGTCTTTTGGCAGTATTTGGTAGCAATATGCGTGCATATTATACTCAATTCCATGTTTAATAGGGGTTGTAATCGAGTGCGTGATATATTTATGCACGCGTAGGTGCCATCGGCTGATGGTGCACTAATATGCGAGTTTCTGTAACGGCGAAGGTAGTGTCGAGGCGACGGCCAGCAGAGTCTGTGTGACGCTGCTGGCCGAGTGCTGGCGGTCGTCGAGACTGTCGCCGTCGCCCGAACAACGTCTTCGAACTCTGATGGAAGCCTTCGCCCGTTACTATGAACTCTTCGGCGTGGGAGTCCGGCGACGCCATTCGGCCCACGGCAATCGACGCGTCGCAGAGCTGACAACCGACCAGCCAGCCAACCAGCCAACCAGCCAACCACCCAGTCATATATTGCACCACTCAGCTGGCAGAATTGCGGAATTTGACCAACCAAAACACACCAGACACACAGGTCTGCACACCGGCGGAGGGCGGCCAATACGGCACTCGTGAGAGGGAGAGGGTGGCGACCTGTGCAGGGAGCTCGGCAGGGTATGCGGTGCGCAGGACCAACACCAGACGGACTGAACAACACGACACCACCGCATGAGTTACTGCGCTGCCGACTGTGTGGAGGCTCGCCTGGGGCGCGCCGCAGCCGTACCCGGGTACCGCGGCACCACAGCAGTGGTACCGCCTGGCGCGCGGTACCATTGCTGTGATGCCTCAGTATACTGGCGGGAGTGTACTGGCGGGAGTGTACTGGCGGGAGTATACTGGCGGGAGTGTACTGGCGGGAGTATACTGGCGGGAGTATACTGGCGGGAGTGTACTGGCGGGAGTGTACTGGTGGGAGCATACTGCCGGGAGTATACTGGCGGGAGTATACTGGCGGGAGTGTACTGGCGGGAGTGTACTGGCGGGAGTATACTGGCGGGAGTGTACTGGCGGGAGTATACTGGCGGGAGTATACTGGCGGGAGTGTACTGGTGGGAGTATACTGCCGGGAGTATACTGGCGGGAGTATACTGGCGGGAGTATACTGGCGGGAGTATACTGGCGGGAGTATACTGGCGGGAGTATACTGGCGGGAGTATACTGCCGGGAGTATACTGGCGGGAGTATACTGGCGGGAGTATACTGGCGGGAGTATACTGCCGGGCGTATACTGGCGGGAGTATACTGGCGGCCGTACCACGGTAAGGTACGTCCGCCAGCAGAAGCGTAGCCGAGGCGGCTGCCAGGTGTGCACCGAGCAGCGGCGGCGCGGCATTTGGGGAGTGAAGCGACACACCATACTGCCACACCAGACTGGTACGACACCAGCCTGGTACGACACCATACTGCAACACCACGCCACACTGTTCGGCCGTTTTCTTCAGCCGTGCACTATTGCGTGCAAGCGAAAAACCACCCGGCCCGTGCTTGACAAGTGGATCTCCCCCCAAGCCGCACGGCGACAGTCAGACGGGACAGTGCAGACCAGCCGGCGGCCGGAGACACGCCAGGGTCGCGCCACGTTCGGACCGGGCCTGTCGCCTCGCGTGCAGCACTGACCACACCACACCTGCGCCTGTGTACGCGTGTCACAGAGCACACGTCACCAGCCACTGCGACCCGTCGGACCTGCGGTTCACGGCCGGGGCGGTTATAAGGTGGTCGAGTGGACGGTGGCGCCGCCTTACACGAGCTGCGCTCTCAGTACCGTGGAGGGCCACCAGGGCAGGTGCAGGCGGCGCAGTGCGGGGCGTCAGGCAGGCGGTGGGTTACGTGTCACACCGTGTCGTCAGTGCCACGTCACCGACCGCACAGGTCACTGCGCGCCGGCCAGCATCATCAGATCACCCACCATCAGCGCACCGACCCACTATCAACAACAGCAACAGCAGCATCAGCATCAGGCCGCACAGATGACCGAGCACCGGGCCGGCGGGAGCCGCGCACGCAGCCGGCGGCTCGCGCTGTGGAGGAGGACCGGGCTCTGATCACCGTGGCCGCCGGCGACAGCCGCAGCTCGGCCGCACAGCGCGGTGCGACTCGACGACGGCGGCCGATCTGGGCTGGCTGGCGACGGGTGGCTGGCGGCCCGGCGGCCGGGCCGGGTCGGTGCCGAAGGCCGTGCACCAGCCGCTGGTCAATAACAGCAGCCGCTGGTAAATAACAGCAGCCGCTGGTATATAACAGCAGCCGCTGGTAAATAACAGCAGCCGCTGGTAAATAACAGCAGCCGCTGGTAAATAACAGCAGCCGCTGGTAAATAACAGCAGCCGCTGGTGACAGCAGTTGCTGGTGAACAACAGCAGCCGCTGGGCTGGCCGGTCAGCGGTGCTCGCGACCGGACTCTGACGTCACGCCGCGGAAGTGCCACCACAGTCGATACAGCGGTCCCAAGCTCCGGGCGGTGCGAGCGCGGCGTACTTAGCACACAGCTGAGGAGACGCCTACATTTTGTGCGGCTTGCGAGTTTCGTGTATTCTGGGCAGTGCGGGCGATGTCGATATTTGTGTGCAGTTTGCGAGGCGCCTACATTTTGGACAGCATGGGCACTATCTATGCTCTGGACAGTTCGGGCGCCATCATCCGTTCACATTGGACGCTACAATGTGCATATGCGTATATGCTTTGTGCATATGTTTAGCGATGTCCATGTCTTGGGCAGATCGGACGCACTCTATATTTTGTTCAGTCTGGACGCTGTCTATATTTAGGGCAGTCAGGTGCGGTCTATACTTTGGGCAGTCTGGACGGCGTCTATATTTCGGGCAGTTCGGGCGCACTCTACATATTTTGGGCAATCTGGGCGCCGTCTATATTTTAGGCAGTTTGGGCGCGCTCTCTACTTCGGGCAGTTTGGGCGCGGTCTCTACTTCGGGCAGTCTGGGCGCGGTCTACATTTTGGGCGGCTTGGGCGCCGTCTACATTTCGGGCGGCTTGGGCGGCGTCTATATCTTGGGCAGCTTGGGCGCGGTGACCAGCGGGTTTGCCCGCTCCAGCAGCTTGCGGCCCTCGGTCTTGAAGTCGTGACCGCACTGGTGCGACTCCGGGTAGCGGTGCTGGGCGCAGAACAGCTGCGAGCAGTGGCAGGTGTAGGTGGCGGCCAGCGCCAGCCGCCGCCGGCACAGGCGGCAGCGCGGCCGCCGAGGACGCGTCGCCGCCGCCGGCGTCACGGGCGCCGCCGCCGCCGCCGCCGCCACCGCCGTGGCCGGCGCGCTGGTCGAGCCGGCCAGCGCGGCGCGCGCGCTCAGGATGCGGCACAGCTGGCGGGCGCGACTGTCGGTCGGCCGCAGGCTCAGCGTCGGGCTGACGCACCGCTCGTTGTCGTCCTTGGCGTACTGGCGCGCGTGCGGCGAGCTGCGGGGCCGTCCGCCGGCCGAGGCGGCCACCCGCCGAGCCGCCGCACCACCTGCCGCACAGGGGACACGTCACACACCCACCACCACCTGCCGCACAGGGGACACGTCACCTGTCACACAGGGACACGTCACCTGCCCCACCACCTGTCACACAGCAGACACGTCACCTGCCCCACCACCTGTCACACAGGAGACACGTCATCTGCCCCACCACCTGTCACACAGCAGACACGTCACCTGCCATACAGCAGACACGTCACCTGTCACACAGGGGACACGTCACACACCTGTCACACAGCAGACACGTCACCTGTCACACAGCAGACACGTCACCTGCCATACAGCAGACACGTCACCTGTCACAGAGCAGACTCGTAGATACCTGCCACCACCTGTCACACAGCAGACACGTCATCTGCCCCACCACCTGTCACACAGCAGTGGCGCTACTGAGCCGTCACACAGCAGAGGACTGAATGTTTTGGATTGTGGACACACGTTGAATGCAGCGCACCGTCAATCATCAACCGCAAACCATCAGCCACCAAATCACGAAATGACGACGTTTGACAGAAAATCGGTGTCTCCAAAGATTCATCTTTGCTAGGCTGTGGGAGTAGATTGGCCCTTTCTCCGTTTCCGAAAGCAAATTTGCACCTATGACATTGATGGATGAATAATCCAGCCCCAGGAGCGAATAAACTGCTAATGGTCATGTAGCGCCCATTACACCCAACATACAACTTTTATCAAGCCCAATTGTCAGTAGACAACCTGGTCTCGCGCATTCATAGCATGCTATTTCGCAATGATCTCGGAAATCAGAATGCTGTTTTCACTTCTCACTACTCATTTATGGAAAATGACTTCTTGCAGGATCGAAATTACATATTAGGACATGCAGATACAGAGGGAGAAGGAGAGGAAGAGGAAGAAGAGGCAAAGGGAGAGGCGGACGGTGAGGGCGAGGGAAAGGCAGAGGGAGAGGAAGATGGAGAAACAGAAGCAGAGGAAGAGGCAGAGTGTAAGGGTAGGCGGTTAGTTATTTGAGCTTAAAGACGCTTCGACCAAAGAGTGACAATTTAGCGCGCCAAAGGGTGAGGGATAGACAAATGCAGAAGCAGAGACAGAGCCAGAGCGAGGGACAGAAGGAGAGACAGAGTGATAGCGAGAGCAGAGTGCGCGACAGAGGGAGACAGGCTCGGCCCACCTCTGCGCTCGTCCGTCTCGAACAGGACGGGCAGCTCGGGCAGCGGCTCGGCCGGCTCGGCCGGCTGGCTGGCGTGCTTGGTGAGCGCCAGCTTGGTGAGCGTGCGTCGGTAGGCGCCGTAGTCGCGAGTCGAGCCGCGCTCGGCCGCGCGCCGCTCCAGGCCGCGCTGGGCCTGCATCTGAGGACACCGTCAGCGGACACCGTCAGCCTGCAGTCAGCGGACACCGTCAGTGCAGTCAGGCAGTCAGCGGACACCGTCAGCGGACACCGTCAGTGCAGTCAGCGGACACCGTCAGCGGACACCGTCAGCGGACACCGTCAGCGGACACCGTCAGCGGACACCGTCAGCGGACACCGTCAGCGGACACCGTCAGCGGACACCGTCAGCGGACACCGTCAGTGGGACACCGTCAGCGGACACCGTCAGCCTGAGCACCGTCAGTGGACCCGTCAGCGGACACCGTCAGCGGACACCGTCAGCGGACACACTCAACGGACACCGTCAGCGGACACCGTCAGCGTGGACACCGTCAGCGGACACCGTCAGCGGACACCGTCAGCGGACACCGTCAGTGGACACCGTCAGTCAGCGGACACCGTCAGCCTGCAGTCAGCGGACACCGTCAGCGGACACCGTTGGACACCGTCAGCGGACACCGTCAGTCACCGTCAGCGGACACAGTCAACGGACACCGTCAGCGGACACCTAGTCAGCGGACACCGGTCAGTGGACACCGTCCGATGGACACCGTCAGCGGACACCGTCAGCGGACACCGTCAGTGGACACCGTCAGCGGACACCGTCAGCGGACACCGTCAGCGGACACCGTCAGCCTGCAGTCGCGGACACCGTCAGCGGACACCGTCAGCGGACACCGTCAGCGGACACCGTCAGCGGACACCGTCAGTGGACACCGTCAGTGGACACCGTCAGTGGACACCGTCAGCGGACACCGTCAGCGGCACCGTCAGCGGACACCGTCAGCGGACACCGTCAGCGGACACCGTCAGTGGACACCGTCGGAGGGACACCGTCAGTGGACACCGTCAGCGGACACCGTCAGTGGACACCGTCGTAGGGCACTGTCGGCCAATGTTGGACACATGCAATGCTTGCAGCTCTGGGCCTGCCAAGGCACTGTCACATACAGGCGAGTCTCAGGGGTGTGGCGGGAGTCGGGCTACTCACGGATGGAACGCTGAAGTGTCGTCAGCTGCACAGTGGTGTCGCAGAGGCGGGTCACGTCACGCCGGTACACTTCCCAATAGCCTTCCTCGGCTCAACTCTGCGGACGGGTCAGCGCTACAGATCTGGTCTGCGTCAGGAGTTGACCCGACACCGGCCCGGACCCGTCTGAACAGCTCCGCCCTGTGAGCGACTGAGCTGACCCGCAACTGACCTGTCTGAACAGCTCGGCACTCTCGGAGAGGCTGAGTTTGCGACGCCGACCCGGGGTCAGCTGCCGACCTGAGGTCAGCGTGCCACGCGACGCCAGCTGCTGCCGCTCGTCGGCCAGCTGGGAGGCGGCCGACGCGGTGCGGGCCGCCGCCAGCGGGCCGGCCGGCCGCGGCGACAGCGCCGCCGCCGGCGGCTGGCCACGGCTGGCCGAGCCGGCCGCCAGTCGCGAGAAGGAGCGCGACAGGTCGGCCGACTGGTGCGGCAGCGAGCCGCCGGGCGGCGCCACCGGCACCGGCACCGAGCCCGACACGGGCGGCAGGCGAACCCGCTCCCGGTCTGAGCCGCCGCGGGGCGTCCTCCGCCGGCCCTGTCGACAGGTGAACACTGATAACATGGCCCGACACCGCCTGACAACACGGCCCGACACTGTCTCACAACACGGCCAGACACCGCCTCACAACACGGCCCGACACCGCCTCACAACAAGGCCCGACACCGCCTCACAACACGGCCCGACACCGCCTCACAACACGGCCCGACACCGCCTCACAACACGGCCCGACACTGTCTCACAACACGGCCCAACACTGTCTCACAACACGGCCCGACACCGTCTCACAACACGGCCCGACACTGCCTCACAACACGGCCCGACACCGCCTCACAACACGGCCCGACACCGCCTCACAACACGGCCCGACACCGTCTCACAACACGGCCCGACACCGCCTCACAACACGGCCCGACACCGCCTCACAACACGGCCCGACACTGTCTCACAACACGGCCCGACACCGCCTCACAACACGGCCCGACACTGTCTAACAACACGGCCAGACACTGTCTCACAACACGGCCCGACACTGTCTCACAACACGGCCCGACACTGTCTCACAACACGGCCCGACACTGTCTCACAACACGGCCCGACACCGCCTCACAACACGGCCCGACACTGTCTAACAACACGGCCAGACACTGTCTCACAACACGGCCCGACACTGTCTCACAACACAGCCCGACACCGCCTCAAAACACGGCCCGACACCGCCTCACAACACGGCCCGACACTGCCTCACAACACGGCCCGACACTGTCTCACAACACGGCCCGACACCGCCTCACAACACGGCCCGACACTGCCTCACAACACGGCCCGACACTGCCTCCAACACGGCCCCGGCCGACACGGCCTCACAACACGGCCGAGTCCACAACACGGCCCGACACCGCCTCACAACACGGCCCGACACTGCCCGGACACCGCCTCACAACACGGCCCGACACTGTCTCACAACACGGCCCGACACCGCCTCACAACACGGCCCGACACTGCCTCACAACACGGCCCGACACCGCCTCACAACACGGCCCGACACTGTCTCACAACACGGCCCGACACTGTCTCACAACACGGCCCGACACTGTCTCACAACACGGCCCGACACCGCCTCACAACACGGCCCGACACTGCCTCACAACACGGCCCGACACCGCCTCACAACACGGCCCGACACCGCCTCACAACACGGCCCGACACCGCCTCACAACACGGCCCGACACCGCCTCACAACACGGCCCGACACCGCCTCACAACACGGCCCGACACCGCCTCACAACACGGCCCGACACTACCTCACAACACGGCCCGACACCGCCTCACAACACGGCCCGAAACCACCCCACAACACGGTCCGACACCGCCTCATCTACAAGCTTGTCATATCACCATCCCACCATACCTCCATACAACTACACCAACATACCATCAAGCCACAATACCATCATACCACTGCCACATGATGCTAGTACATGAGAAAGGTGGTCCACGCCTACATAGCTGGGGGGGGGGTGACGATCCTACCTTTTTTCTAAGTGCCATCCGCTGCATCCTTTGCTTGAGGTCGGTGACCTTGTTCATAGTTGCCGAATTTTCGTCGCTCTTTCGCTTCAGTTCGTCTGGGTTCTCCTCGTCAAACATGTTCCTGAACAGAGGTTCTGGATAAGCGTCCGATACGTCCGCGGCTGTCTAGCGAACTGTACCTGAGACAGCTGCACCATAGTGTACATGTGACAGCTGCATCGCACTGTACCCGTGACAGCTGCGCCCCATTGTACCAGTGACAGCTGCACCACACTGTACCCGTGGCAGCTGCACCATACTGTACCCGTGAGGACTGTACCCGTGACAGCTGCACCACTGTACCGTGACAGCTGCACCACACTGTACCCGTGACAGCTGCACCACACTGTACCCGTGACAGCTGCACCACACTGTACCCGTGACAGCTGCACCACACTGTACCCGTGACAGCTGCACCACACTGTACCCGTGACAGCTGCACACCACACTGTACCCGTGACAGCCGCACTGTACCCGTGACAGCTGCACCACACTGTACCCGTGACAGCTGCACCACACTGTACCCGTGACAGCTGCACCACACTGTACCCGTGACAGCTGCACCACACTGTACCCGTGACAGCTGCACCACACTGTACCCGTGACAGCTGCACCACACTGTACCCGTGACAGCTGCACCACACTGTACCCGTGACAGCTGCACACCACACTGTACCCGTGACAGCTGCACCGTACTGTACCCGTGACAGCTGCACCACACTGTACCCGTGACAGCTGCACCACACTGTACCCGTGACAGCTGCACCACACTGTACCCGTGACAGCTGCACCATACTGTACCCGTGACAGCTGCACCACACTGTACCCGTGACAGCTGCACCACACTGTACCCGTGACAGCTGCACCACACTGTACCCGTGACAGCTGCACCACACTGTACCCGTGACAGCTGCACCACACTGTACCCGTGACAGCTGCACCACACTGTACCCGTGACAGCTGCACCACACTGTACCCGTGACAGCTGCACCACACTGTACCCGTGACAGCTGCACCACTACCCGTGACAGCTGCACCACACTGTACCCGTGACAGCTGCACCACACTGTACCCGTGACAGCTGCACCACACTGTACCCGTGACAGCTGCACCACACTGTACCCGTGACAGCTGCACCACACTGTACCCGTGACAGCTGCACCACACTGTACCCGTGACAGCTGCACCACACTGTACCCGTGACAGCTGCACCACACTGTACCCGTGACAGCTGCACCACACTGTACCCGTGACACCGTGACAGCTGCACCACACTGTACCCGTGACAGCTGCACCACACTGTACCCGTGACAGCTGCACCACACTGTACCCGTGACAGCTGCACCACACTGTACCCGTGACAGCTGCACCACACTGTACACTGTACCCGTGACAGCTGCACCACACTGTACCCGTGACAGCTGCACCACACTGTACCCGTGACAGCTGCACCACACTGTACCCGTGACAGCTGCACCACACTGTACCCGTGACAGCTGCACCACACTGTACCCGTGACAGCTGCACCACACTGTACCGTGACGTGCCACAGCTGCAGCTGCACCACACTGTACCCGTGACAGCTGCACCACACTGTACCCGTGACAGCTGCACCACACTGTACCCGTGACAGCTGCACCACACTGTACCCGTGACAGCTGCACCACACTGTACCCGTGACAGCTGCACCACACTGTACCCGTGACAGCTGCACCACACTGTACCCGTGACAGCTGCACCACACTGTACCCGTGACAGCTGCACACCACACTGTACCCGTGACAGCTGCACCACACTGTACCCGTGACAGCTGCACACCACACTGTACCCGTGACAGCTGCACCACACTGTACCCGTGACAGCTGCACACTGCCCGGACACTGCTGCACCACACTGTACCCGTGACAGCTGCACCACACTGTACCCGTGACAGCTGCCGACACCACACTGTACCCGTGACAGCTGCACCACATTACACTGTACCCGTGACAGCTGCACCACACTGTACCCGTGACAGCTGCACACAATCCGTGACAGCTGCACCACACTGTACCCGTGACAGCTGCACCACACTGTACCCGTGACAGCTGCACCACACTGTACCCGTGACAGCTGCACAACACTTTACACTGACAGCTCACACTGTACCGTACCCGTGACAGCTGCACCACACTGTACCCGTGACAGCTGCACCACACTGTACCCGTGACAGCTGCACACCACACTGTACCCGTGACAGCTGCACACCACACTGTACCCGTGACAGCTGCACCATAGTGTATACCTGTGACAGCTGCATCGCACTGCACCTGTTGACGTGGAGTTGACAGATATAGGTCCGGCAATACCCTGACGTACATGTAACTACGTTACATGTACGTCAGGATGTAACTTCTGCTATTTTTGGCGATGACTGTGCTTCAAGCTGGCAGAGATAGGCTAATAATTACCCTGACATACATTTGACTAAATGCCACACATGCAACTCACACATACAATACCCAATTAGCTCAAGATGCAGACTTATGCCTTTTGTGGTTGATTGGGTTGAAGAGCATAAAGAAGGCAAAAGGCACATCCTCCAGGAGGCCCCAATATTGCATGAGTTAGAATTGGCAAGGAGGTTCCCTAATACAAGATGTATCTGTTATTGGGACTCTTGCTGCATACCTACACACTTTCATCCAGTTGGTTGGTTGGTTATTGGGGTTTAAGGGCGCATCGACTGCAGAGGTCATGCAGCGCCCAACTTTCATTCAGTGGTTGAAGTAAGTGACATGTACAAATATATGTATATACTTACGTATATATGAGTGATTTAAACCTGTCATGATTTATTTCCTGTGATTTCAACCTGTGAGGAAGAAGACCTGAATGACAGGATTGAAAACTGGGACACGGTTAAGTACTGGCCAGTACAGGTGTGTCGAATATGCATCGTCTGTCCACGTGTTGCCTGCATGCATTCCCCGCACCGGTCCGTCCGTGTGTCGTCTGCCTCCGTCTGCCCACCTGATGGACGAGCCCCACGAGTCTGCCCACCTGATGGACGAGCCCCACGAGTCTGCCCACCTGATGGACGAGCCCCACGAGTCTGCCCACCTGATGGACGAGCCCCACGAGTCTGCCCACCTGATGGACGAGCCCCACGACTTTGCCCACCTGATGGACGAGCCCCACGAGTCTGCCCACCTGATGGACGAGCCCCACGAGTCTGCCCACCTGATGGACGAGCCCCACGAGTCTGCCCACCTGATGGACGAGCCCCACGACTTTGCCCACCTGACGGACGAGCCCCACGAGTCTGCCCACCTGATGGACGAGCCCCACGACTTTGCCCACCTGATGGACGAGCCCCACGAGTCTGCCCACCTGATGGACGAGCCCCACGAGTCTGCCCACCTGATGACGAGTCTGCCCACCTGATGGACGAGCCCCACGAGTCTGCCCACCTGATGGACGAGCCCCACGAGTCTGCCCACCTGATGGACGAGCCCCACGATTCCCACCTGATGGACGAGCCCCACGAGTCTGCCCACCTGATGGACGAGCCCCACGACTCTGCCCACCTGATGGACAAGCCCACGAGTCTGCCCACCTGATGGACGAGCCCCACGACTCTGCCCACCTGACGGACGAGCCCCACGAGTCTGCCCACCTGATGGACGAGCCCCACGAGTCGGAGAGCGGCGAGAACGTGCCGTCCGTGTTCTCCATGACGCGGTAGAAGTTGACCTGGTCGCCCTCGCGGAACACCAGCAGCGTCACCTGGCGGCCCGACCTGGCGTCGGCGTCGGCCGGCGCCTCACTGCCGGACACGCGACACAGGTCACAGCCGACCCCGCCGTGACGTCACGTCGGCCGGCGCCTCACTGCCGGACACGCGACACAGGTCACAGCCGGCCCCGCCGTGACGTCACGTCGGCCGGCGCCTCACTGCCGGACACGCGACACAGGTCACAGCCGACCCCGCCGTGACGTCACGTCGGCCGGCGCCTCACTGCCGGACACGCGACACAGGTCACAGCCGGCCCCGCCGTGACGTCACGTCGGCCGGCGCCTCACTGCCGGACACGCGACACAGGTCACAGCCGGCCCCGCCGTGACGTCACGTCGGCCGGCGCCTCACTGCCGGACACGCGACACAGGTCACAGCCGGCCCCGCCGTGACGTCACGTCGGTTGGCAGCGCGATGGCGTCACGTCAGCTGGCAGCGTCACACTGGATGAAACACACCACCTGACAGGGTTTGTTTGTTTGTTTATTGGGTGGTTCGTTGTTATTGGGGTTTTGGGGCGCATCAACTGCAAAGGTTATACAGCACCCATATTGGGTGGTTCACGGCACACTTTATGCACATTCACGGCTAATAGCGCCGCCCACACTGTTTCGCCGGTGGGCCGCGGGATTGGGAAATGTCCTGAGTGGCGCTAGTGTCGAACCAGGGACCTTTGGTACCCAGAGTCCAACACCTTAACCACTCGGCCATCCCCGCCCCCACCTGACAGGGTTAAAATAATCGTTTTTCGTTAGGTGTGAGATGCCGAAACGCGTACAACTGGTACAGTAGGATGTAGAAATCCGCCATGTTAGCATACCAATTATAATATCGCTTCAGTCCTTCAAGCTCATTTTGAGCCAATAGTGTACTCAGCAGTGTGCTTTTCATTTAATCTTGGAGACACCTAATGCATGGACGCTTATGTTAATGACAGCAATTGCAAGGCCATGTTACCAGCAGATCGCATTGCTTAACGCACCGCATCATAGATAATCTATGTATCTGGAATTGCATCACAAGATGCTTGTGCAATCAATCCGTAATGGTGAGCATAAGCACACTACTTATACCCAAAATACCCTTAGGAACGAGTCATGGGGATTTCATATGCACACCAAAAAGCACGATGTCGATACGTCCTTCGAAAGGATGGCTGTTCAGTGCTCAGAAAGTGGTATATTCCACCCTATTTCATGAATAATCTCTCACTGCCGCCTGGGCACCAGTGCATAACCTTAGACATTGGGCACCGAGACGCAACAGCTACTGCAAGCTCAAGTCATGGCGTCAAATACTCGAAGTGCCCGGGGAAATATGACAGAATGACAAATTCCCACCAAAATCCAGCCCACCATGCAGTAGTTGCACATGCAAGTGTAGCCTAAACACCGAAGGTCCTGGGTTCGAGCGCCGCTCGGAACATTTCCCAATCCCGCGGCCCACCGTCGAAACACTGTGAGCGGCGCCATTAGCCGTGAATGTGCATAAAGAGCGTCGTGAACCAACCAATAAACAAGTTCGGTTCAGGTTGGTTGGCTGGTTATTTGTTTTACGACACATTGACCGTTGAGCCATGTAGCGTAACCAATCTCTCACGCCGGTTGGTCGCGGGCGAAGAGTAGCGACAGGCGAGACTCGAACCAACAATCTTTCGATTATGACCCCTAGACTACCCGTCCCCTAAGTTCGGTTCAGGGCGGGCGGACTCGGTCGGCCATTGCTAGTGCCACGTTGCACCCGGGCACACCGCAGGGCGCTACAGATTGTCGCCGTGGTCTGCTAACGAGAGGCTGGACACGGAGACAGCGAGTCAGGCCAGGTCTGGACGCCTGGTGCGGCACTCCTCGCCTCGGGGACGATCCCCTCCCCGCACACACCTCCGCATCTGGATGAGTTGGTACATCTCGGGGACAATGCCCCTCCCCCGACACACACACACCTCTGCATCTGGATGAGTTGGTGCCTCTCGGGGACAATGCCCCTCCCGACACACACACACCTCTGCATCTGGATGAGTTGGTACATCTCGGGGACAATGCCCCCCGCACACACACCTCTGCATCTGGATGAGTTGGTACATCTCGGGGACAACCCCCCCTCACACACACACACCTCTGCATCTGGATGAGTTGGTACATCTCGGGGACAATGCCCTCCCCGACACACACACACCTGCATCTGGATGAGTTGGTACATCTCGGGACGATCCCTCCCCGACACACACCCCGCGTGGTGGTGGGGCGCCCGCTGGTGGTGGGGGGGGCCACACACCTCTGCATCTGGATGAGTTGGTACATCTCGGGACGACCTTCTCACACACACACCTCTGCATCTGGATGAGTTGGTGCATCTCGGGGACAATGCCCCTCCCCCGACACACACACACCTCTGCATCTGGATGAGTTGGTACATCTCGGGGACAATGCCCCTCCCCGACACACACACACCTCTGCATCTGGATGAGTTGGTACATCTCGGGGACGATGCCTCTCGGCACACACACACACCTCTGCATCTGGATGAGTTGGTACATCTCGGGGACGACCCTCCACACACACACCTCTGCATCTGGATGAGCTGGTACATCTCGGGGACGATGCCCCTCCCCGCACACACACACCTCTGCATCTGGATGAGCTGGTGCATCTCGGGGACGACCTCCCACACACACCTCTGCATCTGGATGAGCTGGTGCATCTCGGGGACGCCTTCACACACACACACCTCTGCATCTGGATGAGTTGGTACATCTCGGGGACAATGCCCCTCCCCGACACACACACCTCTGCATTTGGTGAGCTGGGCATCTCGGGACGCCCCACACCCTCTGCTCTGGATGAGCTGGGCTCTCGGGGGACCTCCCCCGGGTGGCGGTCGGGCGACACACACACACCTCTGCATCTGGATGAGTTGGTACATCTCGGGGACAATGCCCCTCCCCGACACACACACACCTCTGCATCTGGATGAGTTGGTACATCTCGGGGACAATGCCCCTCCCCCGACACACACACACCTCTGCATCTGGATGAGTTGGTACATCTCGGGGACGATCCCCCCCCGACACACACACACACCTCTGCATCTGGATGAGTTGGTGCCTCTCGGGGACAATGCCCCTCCCCGACACACACACACCTCTGCATCTGGATGAGTTGGTACATCTCGGGGACAATGCCCCCTCCCCGACACACACACCTCTGCATCTGGATGAGTTGGTACATCTCGGGGACAATGCCCCTCCCCCGACACACACACACCTCTGCATCTGGATGAGTTGGTACATCTCGGGGACAATGCCCCTCCCCGACACACACACACCTCTGCATCTGGATGAGTTGGTACATCTCGGGGACAATGCCCCTCCCCGACACACACACACCTCTGCATCTGGATGAGTTGGTACATCTCGGGGACAATGCCCCCCCCCGCACACACACACCTCTGCATCTGGATGAGTTGGTACATCTCGGGGACGACCCTCCCCGACCCACACACACACCGCATCTGGATGAGTTGGTGCCCTCGGGGACGACCTTCACACACAAACCTCTGCATCTGGATGAGTTGGTACATCTCGGGACAATGCCCTCCCCCGACACACACACACCTCTGCATCTGGATGAGTTGGTACATCCGGGGACAATGCCCCTCCCCGACACACACACACACCTCTGCATCTGGATGAGTTGGTACATCTCGGGGACAATGCCCCTCCCCGACACACACACACCTCTGCATCTGGATGAGTTGGTACATCTCGGGGACAATGCCCCTCCCCCGACACACACACACCTCTGCATCTGGATGAGTTGGTACATCTCGGGGACAATGCCCCTCCCCCGACACACACACACACCTCTGCATCTGGATGAGTTGGTGCCTCTCGGGACAATGCCCCTCCCCGACACACACACACCTCTGCATCTGTATGAGTTGGTACATCTCGGGGACAATGCCCTCCCCGACACACACACACCTCTGCATCTGGATGAGTTGGTACATCTCGGGGACAATGCCCCTCCCCCGACACACACACACCTCTGCATCTGGATGAGTTGGTACATCTCGGGGACAATGCCCCTCCCCCGACACACACACACCTCTGCATCTGGATGAGTTGGTACATCTCGGGGACAATGCCCTCCCCGACACACACACACCTCTGCATCTGGATGAGTTGGTACATCTCGGGGACAATGCCCCTCCCCCACACACACACACCTCTGCATCTGTATGAGTTGGTACATCTCGGGGACGACCCACACACACACACCTCTGCATCTGGATGAGTTGGTGCCTCTCGGGACGACCCTCACACACACACACCTCTGCATCTGGATGAGTTGGTACATCTCGGGGACGACCTCCCCACACACACACACCTCTGCATCTGGATGAGCTGGTACATCTCGGGGACGATCCCCTCCCCGACACACACACACCTCTGCATCTGGATGAGTTGGTACATCTCGGGGACGATCCCCTCCCCGACCCACACACACACCTCTGCATCTGGATGAGTTGGTGCTCTCGGGGACGACCTTCACACACACAAACCTCTGCATCTGGATGAGTTGGTACATCTCGGGGACAATGCCCCTCCCCGCACACACACACCTCTGCATCTGGATGAGTTGGTACATCTCGGGGACAATGCCCTCCCCCGACACACACACACCTCTGCATCTGGATGAGTTGGTACATCTCGGGGACAATGCCCTCCCCCGACACACACCTCTGCATCTGGATGAGTTGGTGCCTCTCGGGGACGACCTTCACACACACACACCTCTGCATCTGTATGAGCTGGTACATCTCGGGGACGACCTTCACACACACACACCTCTGCATCTGGATGAGTTGGTGCCTCTCGGGGACGACCTTCACACACACACACCTCTGCATCTGGATGAGCTGGTGCATCTCGGGGACGACCTTCACACACACACACCTCTGCATCTGGATGAGTTGGTACATCTCGGGGACAATGCCCCTCCCCCGACACACACACACACCTCTGCATCTGGATGAGCTGGTGCATCTCGGGACGACCACACACACACCTCTGCTTGGATGAGCTGGTGCATCTCGGGACGACCCTCGCACCACACCTCTGCATCTGGATGAGTTGGTGCTCTCGGGGACAATGCCCTCCGACACACACACACCTCTGCATCTGGATGAGCTGGTGCATCTCGGGGACAATGCCCCTCCCCCGACACACACACACACCTCTGCATCTGTATGAGCTGGTGCATCTCGGCGCGCGTCATGTCCTCGTAGACGGGCAGCCGGCGCGTGTTGACGGGCCCGCCCCGCATGGCCACCACCAGCGTCAGCCGACAGCCGCCCGCCACGCCGCACTCCAGCAGCGACGCAGAGTCGGCCAGCTCACGGTCGTGGAAGATGAGGTGCTGCTGCGAGATCGGCACACCTGGTGGGCAGAGGTGAGTGATCGGCACCCCTGGCGGACAGAGGTGAGAGATCAGCACCCCTGGCGGACAGGGAGGGAGATCAGCACCCCTGGTGGACAGAGGTGAGAGATCAGCACCCCTGGTGGACAGAGGTGAGAGATCAGCACCCCTGGTGGACAGAGGTGAGAGATCGGCACCCCTGGTGGACAGAGGTGAGAGATCGGCACCCCTGGCGGACAGAGGTGAGAGATCAGCACCCCTGGTGGACAGAGGTGAGAGATCAGCACCCCTGGTGGACAGAGGTGAGAGATCAGCACCCCTGGTGGACAGAGGTGAGAGATCAGCACCCCTGGTGGACAGAGGTGAGAGATCGGCACACCTGGAGCTGCTACGAGATCGGCACACCTGGCGGACAGAGGTGAGAGATCGGCACCCCTTGAGCTGCTGCGAGATTGGCACCCCTGGTGGACAGGGGTATTGTCAGGTGACCATCACCCCTGGTGGACAGAGGTGAGAGATCGGCACCCCTGGTGGACAGAGGTGAGAGATCGGCACCCCTGGCGGACAGAGGTGAGAGATCAGCACCCCTGGCGGACAGAGGTGAGAGATCAGCACCCATGGTGGACAGAGGTATTTCTGACATATCGGCACCCTTGGTAGAGAGACATTACCAGCAGGCCGGCTTCATTCACGGCATGTCCTTTGGAAATATAGCAGCCATTGGTGCAAGCATAACCATTCAATTAAGACAAATGCGGTTGAACAGCCTAGCCTCAGGGTCTTCCAAATGTGAAAGGTACAAAGGTCTTCCCTAACACCACCAAGCCTCAACGCGTTGAACCCGTACCGCACGTACCATCGATGTACTGTACCCGTACCGCCCGCTGTATGCGGGCCACACGTACCCCCGATACGCTGTATGCGGGCCACACGTACCCTCGATACGCTGTATGCGGGCCACACGTACCCTCGATATGGGGCCACACGTACCCTCGATACGCTGTATGCGGGCCACACGTACCCTTGGGCACACACTGATGCGCTGTATGCGGGCCACACGTACCCCGATACGCTGTATGCGGGCCACACGTACCCTCTATGCGCTGTATGCGGGCCACACGTACCCTCTATACGCTGTATGCGGGCCACACGTACCCTCGATACGCTGTATGCGGGCCACACGTACCCTCGATACGCTGTATGCGGGCCACACGTACCCTCGATACGCTGTATGCGGGCCACACGTACCCCGATACGCTGTATGCGGCACGCTGTATGCGGGCCACACGTACCCTCGATACGCTGTATGCGGGCCACACGTCCTCGATACGCTGTATGCGGGCCACACGACGTCGGTAGGGCGTACCCTCGATACGCTGTATGCGGGCCACACGTACCCTCGATACGCTGTATGCGGGCCACACGTACCCTCGATACGCTGTATGCGGGCCACACGTACCCTCGATACGCTGTATGCGGGCCACACGTACCCTCGATACGCTGTATGCGGGCCACACGTACCCTCGATACGCTGTATGCGGGCCACACGTACCCTCGATACGCTGTATGCGGGCCACACGTACCCTCGATGCGCTGTATGCGGGCCTTGACGGACGTGACCGTCTCGAAGCTGGAGACGCGCAGCCGGAAGCCCGAGCCGGTGAGCGTCTCGATGATCACCTCGATAGTAGCCGGGCGGCTGCGGGGCGGGGCCGGCGGCGCTGGGGCCATCTATCGGCGCCGCATGGCAGCGCCGCCTCCCACCGCGGCCGCCGACTACCGGCCGGCACTAGTGGCGCCCCTGGCGGCCGACTGCGGAATAGCGCCGGTTCAACACAGCGTCAGCGTTAGCTGCGGCAGCTTCGGCGGCCGATACAGCTGGGGGTGCAGCTGGTGCAGCTGGAGATACAGCTGGTGATACAGCTGGGGGTGCAGCTGGTGCAGCTGGAGATACAGCTGGGGGTGCAGCTGGTGCAGCTGGAGATACAGCTGGAGATACAGCTGGAGATACAGCTGGTGATACAGCTGGTACAGCTGGGATACAGCTGGTGATACAGCTGGAGATACAGCTGGAGATACAGCTGGTGATACAGCTGGTACAGCTGGGCAGGGCTATAATAATGGTTTTTCAATAGGTGTGAGATGTTGAAACGAGCCCAGTAGGATATCAAAATTTGCCATGGAATAACGTCATGTAAAATGTTTTTGATGTCTTTTAGACACAAATTTCAGCCAATGGTGTAGGTGCTTATGACTGTATCTTTATCATTTTCTTTGAGACTCATAATTTAAGAAGAAATTCGGGATAGAGGGAGTATAATTATGCTATAAAGTGGCATTATATGTCACATCATATTATAGGTAATCTCTACCTGAAATTTAATTGCGAAATGTTCGTGTATTCCAAATGTTTGAGTCACCATTCCTTATCGAGACCATGCACATGCTACTCTACTTATAAACGAGATACTGTGAGAAAGGAGACATGAATGCTTCATAAGCATGCATCGAGGAGCAGGATGTGATATTTCTTGAAGAAGGATGTCAACTGAGTGTTCAGAAAGTGGTATATTCCACCCTATTTCACGAATAATTTAGCACTGCAGCTGGGGGCACAGTTATGGATACAGCTGGGGATACAGCTGGAGGGCACACAGGCTGACTGTCCTCAGGTCATGTGTGATACACAGGCTGATTCTCCTCAGGTCATGTGTGATACACAGGCTGATTCTCCTCAGGTCATGTGTGATACACAGGCTGACTCTCCTCAGGTCATGTGTGATACACAGGCTGATTCTCCTCAGGTCATGTGTGATACACAGGCTGACTCTCCTCAGGTCATGTGTGATACACAAGCTGACTCTCCTCAGGTCATGTGTGATGCACAAGCTGACTATCCTCAGGTCATGTGTGATACACAGGCTGATTCTCCTCAGGTCATGTGTGATACACAGGCTGACTCTCCTCAGGTCATGTGTGATACACAGGCTGACTCTCCTCAGGTCATGTGTGATGCACAAGCTGACTATCCTCAGATCATGTGTGATGCACAGGCTGACTCCTCAGGTCATGTGTGATGCACAGGCTGACTCCTCAGGTCATGTGTGATGCACAGGCTGACTCTCCTCAGGTCATGTGTGATACACAGGCTGACTCTCCTCAGTCATGTGTGATCACAGGCTGACTCCTCAGGTCATGTGTGATATACAGGCTAGGCTGACTCTCCTCAGGTCATGTGTGATACACAGGATGACTCTCCTCAGGTCATGTGTGATACACAGGCTGACTCTCCTCGGGTCATGTGTGATACACAGGCTGAAAAAAGGTCCTGGAGTTTGGCAACAAACCATAAAAAATATTGAAATGAAACCAAAAATTAACATTCTAACCATTCATGGAAGAAAATATTTCTGTAAAAGGATTTATTCTGATGCATTTTTAATTAAAAAGAAGCTAATGTAACCTAACCTAACCTAGCCAGGCCATTTTTGAATGCAAAACAATTAATTATCATAAAAGAAAAATGTTTCAAAATGTGACATAAAAATTGGAAAAATTAACTTAAAAGAAAAGCCTAACCAACCTAACACCTTTGTTTGCTTCAGGGAGGAAAAATATCAATAATATATGTCTCATGGATGACAAAAACTGCTATAATACCTACCTATATCAGTATTACTGCAGTTTAAGGTATCTAGAAGGCAAGTTTTACACACATTTTGTATCCATGAAACAAGCAAAGGGGTTGGGTTTGGATATACTAGGTATTTACTTTGAGGTACAAAATAAAGAGATTGTGAGGGGAATTTCTTTTTATAAATTGTCCTTCAAGCACATGTCAGTCTGATCACTTATTTCCTCTGAAAATACATACTTTTCAGTTTGGAGATAAAATAACACCAAAAAATGAGCCCAGTGTTGGGGTACAAAGCATATACAGAATGACATTTAATGTAAAGAAAAACATAGCCTAACCAAACCTAGGTTCTCATATAATTATATCATCTGGTTGGCTCATTAATTTCTCCAAATTCAAAAATCAACCTTACATGCAAGAAAACAATTATTATAGACTCCAGATTTTTGGTATTATTGTCCTACAACATGCTTTTTTCTTCAGAATACCCTGTTTATGAAGGCAACTAAGATGATGGAACCACATATTTTTTTCTGGAAATGGATTTAACTAAAAAAATTCCATATAAAAATTCCAACTTAAAAAAAACTAAACTAACCTAACCTAATCAATTTGTTTGCTTTATGGAGGCAAATGCATGTGAAAACGTTTCTTATTACCATCTTAAAGCACAATAATACCAAAAAGTTACTCAACTTTTTGTCTCCAGTTTTCCCAACTCCCCCAAAAATGGAATGCATTTATTTTAAAGCTTAGGTTATGTTAGGTTAGGCTGGATGGTTTACTATCTTTATAATTCTCACAACAAATTGTTTTTCTGCTATTATTTCTTGGGAATTTACATTCAAAGGCAGGTTGGGCTAGGTTAGGTTAGTTTATGTTGTTTTGTTTAAGGCCCTTTCTGACATTGTCACTCACAACCAGAGAAGTGAGCATTTGCACAGAAAATAAGTGGTCTGATCATCTTAGTCACATTCATAAACATGGAACTCCAAAGAAATATTACACACCAAAAAAACACCCTTTGAGACAATTTTACTGAATTTTCAAACCTTCCCTAATAAATGCTTAACTTAAAAAGTCCATGCCAAATGCAACCAAACCAAATCTAGTGGGAAGTTTCTAATAGAAGCTGGTTTATTTAAAGATAATTGCCAGGCTTTCATTTTTAATAGTCTACAATACAATTCTAGCCTAGCATAACCTAATGAAACATAATCCATTTTTGCATGACAGGGGTAAAATGGGTGCAAAACTTGCATTGTGGTTACCTAAAATGGCAATAATTCCAGGATGTTAGCTTAGGTATTTTAAGTTGTTAATTTTTTAGATATAAAATTGTCTTCCATTACAAAATTAATAGGTTTTCAATGGAAGGTTAGGCTAGGTAGGATAGGCTATGCCACTTTTATTTATTTATTTTGAACAATACTTTTCATGCTATGTTATTACCTAACTCAAGGGCCATTTTGGCATTTCCTATTTTACCTCCCAACTGAAATTATGCATTTGCAGAGGAAGTGAATGGCTGCACTGTGTCAACCACATTCCTAAACAATGCAAAGAAAAAATAAATTCCAAGAATAAAAAATCTTACACTGCAAATTTATCAAGATGATTGATCACATGTTAAACACATTCACAGGTAATCACTGGATTGAAAAAAAGGAATTCCAAGAAATCAAAAATGAACTTAAAACTAAATTCACCAGTATTATAGCCACCTTGACCTAGGTAGGTACCTACCTACCTACCTGTTTACCAAGTTACCTATGCTCACCTGGGTACCCAGGTAGGCACCTATATTTACCCAGGTAGGTACCTATACCTACCTGGGCGCTAAACGACCAACCATGGTCGATGCGCCCTAAAACCACAATCACACACACCTATACCTACCCATGCTCATGTCGAGACTGAAGCTTGGCTCCTTCACCTTCACCACACGTCAGACCTTGCAAAGCCGTGGTGACACGCGTTGAAACAACGGACAGGGCCGATACCGGGGCGCAGCCACGACCAAGAACAAGGGGCTATTGATTTCCCACTGCGAACGGGTCTTGGCTGCAAGGCATTCCTGTATGGAATAACGATTAATATTGCACTACGACATCACAACACGAAACCCACCGCAGATATAGGTCAAGGCATTTCAAAAGGTAGACCACCGGACGACTTATCGACAACCTCCTGACACCATTTAATGACGTCATGGATTAAATCTCTCACGATTACAACGCTATATCAAGGGCACATGTACATGTACATGTACCTTCGGAACGGGTTAGCTGGGTTCTTCCTCCAATGAGAGCCATGTCATTCTTAGTGAGGCACACAGTGATGGCGTGTCAAGAATCCTTCCAAATGTCGTCTGGAGAAAAATGAAAAGGAGTTGCAAATCAATATTGATCATGACCATCCATCGAGTGGGTGTTGCATTCGTGAATATTTTTTCGTAGTTAACGATACGTGGTGGAGCCATGTCGTCCCACCGTTGGAAAGCACGGGATTGATTACAGGGATTGATCATCCAGGAATTGTCATGGGGGAACTTGCATGGTGGCCATTTATTCGAAGTGGTCACTGCGAACGTGGAGGCGACGCCTTCTTCTGAAAAGTGGAGACTGCGCCTTCTGTTGAACGTGGAAGGTGCACTCGGTCACACTGCAGAATTGCATTTTTCTTTCCGGGGGGTGTCTTTTCCTTCCGATGGACGGCTAATTCTCTCAGATGGGCGCTTCTGGTTAGCATAGCCATTGGAACAAGGGGGTGCACTCGAGTCTTCGCCCGGCCGGATGCCTTTTCTCTGCGAGGGAGGCGCCACCTTCCTTTGGTGTTATTCTCCAGTGCCCTTTGTCTACTTATTTACGCCCTAGTTGAAGTGGTGCATCTCCGGTAGATCTATTGTTAAGCATTTCATTAGCTCAAACCCAATGACGTCAAATGCTGAAATATGGCAGCAATTTCCTTTTCTATGAGGCCGCACAGATATGTCACCAATGACATGAGACTAGCCTGTGGTGCTGTGTTCAGGAGGAATGTGCCCCGCATTCCATGGCCTTCTTGTCGGTGCCATGGTTACCAGCGCAATAAATCTATATAGAAAACAATGCGAGCCAATCGATTGTTTGCCCTTCAATAGGGTGAGAGGAAAAGTTCCAGTGAAAATTGTCACAGAATTGTGCTGAAATGAGAAACAAACACGTTGAAATGTAGTGTTGTGCAATATGACATGAATCAGCGAAGATTGCAGTTATTGAATGTAGATGGCAGTGCAAATCTGTTAATACGGCGCACGTGATGTGTCTAGTGGCGCATTGCAGCACTTTTCCGAGCATTGACACGATTTACTACAAAGAGTTTTGACTGGGTGTGATCGGCTGTGTGATTGAGGCACAACAAATTGTTCGGTACTACCTGACTGGATTTTCGTTCGTCTGACAAAACCGCTGAATACGTCTTTAGAAGGTCCCGCGTTGTGCCTATCGGTTGTAAGCCTAGAAAGTATTTCCAATAGTCCAATCCGGTGGGCGTCAGTGGGCGGAACCGGCGGAGAAGTTCCATGGTGCAAGTCAACTGGGCTCGTATACTTCGACGGCAAATATCGAACGTGAAGCACTCCTGAAGTAACTGTTGTACTATTCACGAGAGCAATTAGTACCCTCTTGCATATTTCCCTTTCCTTCTGATGGTCATGAGGAAGCTGTTTTCAAAGAACCCCAACAATGCGTCCAATCATGTATCCCAGAACCTGTCCTTTGTGGGAAAGACCTTTCAGGTTGGAAGAACATCAGTGACTGTTGAAGATGTAATAGCAGAAGGTGAGCTTTTATTTTGTTTGCATGTAGCTGCTGTTGTCTAATAATGGGCATGTGCAGAGAGCAAACCAATTTTCAGCTGGCATTCACTCTTGTCTTCAAATCCGAGTGTTTGTCCAAAATTGCTGATATAATTATTCATGTCTTGCTAGAAATGCAGATATCTACTTTTTCAGAAACAATGTCATGATTGAATATTTTTACATGAGTATTGATGTTTTTTTTTTCTTGCATATTTAGGCTGAAAAGGAAGATGCTTCATGCTAAAAAATGGATTTTCTAACATATCTTGGAGTTGAAATGAATAGGTATGAAATATGCCCCCATTTGCCAAGAACAGCATCAAGGTATGTCATACCGCAGTGGGGATGACAGCATGAAGCTAATGTGGCATGGTAGTGGCTGCAGTATTTATTTTTTTGAATGGTACCTAGATAGGTAGACAGTATATAGTAGACTACTAGACTGCAAAGTATCACACTTTCAACACAAACTTGTTGGTGCAGAGCATGTATCCGAGTAGTTATGGATGTGTGGACAGGTGCCCATTGTTGGTGGACAGATAATCCACTGGCAACTGGCACACAACTTCAAAAGTGACAACAAGGAAAATACCAAAATTATTGGAGGAAAAACAACAATAATAAATGCAGTGTATCAAATTTGTCTGAGTTGACAGCTGACAAATTCATGTTTACATATTTACCACTTAATTTTCTCTTGCAAAATTCAATTCTGTGTCCTATACTGTTCAAAATAGTGGTATGGAAAATATGGAAGGTTGGTGCTGCAATCATGTTGTATGTGCATTTTTGTATTGATTTGATGTGAATGACCCATTTTGTAGAAATGGTGATTTCCTTGATCCTCTTTGCAAATGATCAATTCTGGTTGAAGCATCCTAAAGCCCAAGTAACTAACTACCTTGATCCTCTTGCTTTTCTTTTACCTCATGTTTGTGTGTGCATGTATTCAAACTCCCTGGTATGTATTTTTGATCCAGTACATTTCTGTGCATATTTTTCCTTAAGATTTCATCTTGTCAAGCAGTTTGCCATACTTTGCAGTCTGGATAAACTAAAGACAACCTTGTACAAGGGACCTTTTATGGCATGATGGCATACACCTGTATGTATTCCATAGTGTTGGATTAGTGAGACTATATGGTAATATATAATAAACTAACTAAGCATAATCACATCAATTTTTCATGCCATCATACACATACAGATGTTGGATATGGCATACCACCTGGGTTGATGTACAATAGGCTGATCAAAGCTGATGCCAATGAATTACAGTGGCATAAATATTGTTTGTAAATAAATGTTGGATTATGTAACACCCACCCCATTGCACTACAGGTTACCATAGTCATAATAAGCAGTGCTGCAGCTATCACAATACCTTGTGATTGGCAAAAGGTGCAATCCTGGGCTTGATGCCATCATTCAGCATGCTCAATACCCAGTGGGCATGGTGATGACCTATGCACTTCTTAACATGGCCTGACCTAACCTGATATTCTGGACCTGACTAAGATCCAGAGGTCTCAGCCCTTCATTATGAGACCATCCTGAGCAGTGGGCTCAAGCCAAGCACTTCAGAGTGGCAGCAAAAGATGATGGAGACTGTCCTAATTGACATGGGGTGGAGTGTGGGGGTGGGGGTCCTGAGCCATGCATCACACCAGTGACTGCAATGCTCAACTGCCATCACACAATTTTGTGAGGCATATAGAAGCTTGGTGACAGTAAAATGTTGACCAGTACAAGTTCAAAGTGATCACATATGCTGGCACAGGTGGAGACCTTCCTTACAAACCAGGTGTGATGCATGACTCTGTAGTATTCTGGTGTTCACAATCTAGGAACTCTTAATATTTTCTGGCATGGCTTCATCCTGAGTAGTCCTTAGAAATATACTTTTTATTATAATGAAATATATGCTTTTGGCAATTTCCATACTAAAAGAAAAACAGTGGGCCATGGACTTTTCCATTGGGTGCCACTTTTGCACATGTTAATTGTCATCTGAGGATCTTGCCCCCTCCCAGTCACAGTGGGGGAGGGGGTCAGCCTCCCATGATGCTACCTGAAGAGTGGCAGGGTGGTGGTGGCCTGAAGCTGGTACTGTATATATGACTGGCCCCAGCACTGCAGCAAACACTATGGGAGCACTAGCACTGTACTGGATCACTAACACTTCTGGATCACTAACACTTCTGGATCACTAACACTGTATTGGAACACTAACACTGTATTGGAGCACTAGCACTGTACTAGATAACTAATGTTATATTGGAGCACTAACACTGTACTGGAGTGCTAATGATTCTGTAGTACCACTACTGTAGCACTAACCTCACTGATGCATTATATGACTATTAATATCACTAATGTAGCACTAACACTACTGGATCACTGATACTAATAATAGGGGCACTAACACTACTCAAGCAATAACACTGTACCATAGCACTAACAATGTTAGAGCACTATCACTGTACTGTAGTGCTAACAATTTGCTGTAGCCCTAACACTGCTTAAGCTCTATATCACTGTACTATAGCACTAACACACTACTGGAGTACTATATCACTGTACTGTAGCACTATATCACTGTACTGTGGGAATAACACTATACTGGAGTACTATATCACTGTACCATAGCACTAACACTACTGGATCACTATATTGCTGTCCTGTTGTACAAACACTACTGGAGCACTATATCGCTGTACTGTGGTACTAACACTACTAGAACACTATATTGCTGTACTGTAGCACTAACACACTACTGGAGTACTATGTCGCTGTGCTGTATCATTAACACTACTGCAGCACTATATCACTGTACTGTAGCACTAAGACTCTACTGTGGCACTATATCACTGTACTGTAGCACTAACACTCTACTGTGGCACTATATCACTGCACTGCAGCACTAACACTACTGTAGCACTATGTCACTGTACTGTAGCACTGCATCACTATGGTAGCACTAACACTCTACTGTAGCACTATATCACTGTACTGCAGCACTAACATCCTACTGTAGCACTATGTCGCAGTACTGTATCACTAACACCCTACTGTAGCACTATATCACTGCACTGTAGCACTAACACTGTGCTCTAGCACTGCAGTTGGCTGACCACACCAGCGTCCGCCGTCGTGGTTCTGCCCGTCAGCGCGTGCGGTAACGTGACCCGACCTGACCTGACCTGACCCGGCAGGTGGGTTCGCCATCGTGTTCCTGGCGCGCGGGCCCGGCGGTCAGAAGCTGGCGCTGAAGAGGATGTACGTCAACAGCGAGGCCGACCTGGCCGCCTGTCGACGCGAGATCCACATCACGGTGGGTGTTCGGTCGGTGTCCTTGGCCGCCTCAGGTCACGGTGGGTGTCCGGTCAGTGTCCTGGCTCGCCTAGGTCACGGTGTGGTGACCTGGGCCGCCTGGCAGTCGTGTTTGATGGCTGCTGACATTCGTGTTTGGCTGCTGCTGACAGTCTTGTTTGACGGCTGCTGAAAGCCATGTTTGATGGCTGCTGACAATCTTGTTTTATGGCTGCTGACAGTCGTGGTTGATTGCTGCTGACAGTCGTGTTTGATAGCTGCTGACAGTCGTGTTCGGCTGCTGACAGCCGTGTTTTATGGCTGCTGACAATCTTGTTTTATGGCTGCTGACAGTCGTGGTTGGCTGCTGCTGACAGTCTTGTTTGATGATTGCTGACAGTCTTCTTTGACGGCTGCTGACAGCCGTGTTTGATGGCTGCTGACAGTCGTGTTTGGCTGCTGCTGACAGTCGTGGTTGGCTGCTGCTGACAGTCGTGTTTGGCTGCTGCTGACAGTCGTGTTTGGCTGCTGCTGACAGTCGTGTTTGGCTGCTGCTGACGGTGCTGTTTGGCTGCTGACAGTCGTGTTTGATAGCTGCTGACAGTCGTGTTTGGCTGCTGACAGTCGAGCCTGAGCGGCCACCCGTACATCATCGGCTACGTGGACTCGACGGTGCGGAGCTGTGGCGGCGGCGTGTACGAGGTGCTGCTGCTGATGCCGTACTACCGCACTCACGTGCTGCAGATGATGAACGAACGGTGAGAGGTCTGCTGATGCCGTACTACCGCATACATTGCTGTAGCGCATGTGTGCTATACAGCACATGTGTGCTACAGCAATGTAGCACGCATGTGTCTGCGTGGTCAGTGTTGTGTCTGTGTGGTCAGTGTTGTGTCTGTGTGGTCAGTGTTGTGTCCGTGTGGTCAGTGTTGTGTCTGTGTGGTCAGTATTATGTCTGTGTGGTCAGTGTTATGTCTGTGTGGTCGGTGCTGTGTCCGTGTGGTCAGTGTTGTGTCTGTGTGGTCAGTTGGATATATGTGTGGTCAGTGTTATGTCTGTGTGGTCAGTGTTGTGCCCCTGTGGTCAGTGTTGTGTTCGTGTGGTCAGTGTTGTGTCGTGTGGTCAGTGTTGTGTCCGTGTGGTCAGTGTTATGCTGTGTGGTCAGTGCTGTGTCTGTGTGGTCAGTATTATGTCTGTGTGGTCAGTGTTATGTCTGTGTGGTCAGTGTTGTGTCCGTGTGGTCAGTGTTGTGTCCGTGTGGTCAGTGTTGTGTCTGTGTGGTCAGTGTTGTGTCTGTGTGGTCAGTGTTGTGTCCCTGTGGTCAGTGTTGTGTCCGTGTGGTCAGTGTTGTGTCTGTGTGGTCAGTGTTGTGTCTGTGTGGTCAGTGTTGTGTCTGTGTGGTCAGTGTTGTGTCCGTATGGTCAGTGCTGGGTCCCGGTGACGTCACCAGTGTACCATCTCTGACGTGTGATGTGTGACGTCACACAGGCTGCAGACCGGATTCTCGGAGCATGAGGTGCTGCGGATCTTCAGCGACGTGTGTGAGGCGGTCTCGCGCCTCCACCACTGTCAGACGCCCATCATACATCGTGATCTCAAGGTCGGTATATCCAGCCATCATACATCGTGATCTCAAGGTCGGTATATCCAGCCATCATACATCGTGATCTCAAGGTCGGTACATCCAGCCCATCATACATCGTGATCTCAAGGTCGGTATATCCAGCCCTCATACATCGTGATCTCAAGGTCGGTATATCCAGCCCTCATACATCGTGATCTCAAGGTCGGTATATCCAGCCCATCATACATCGTGATCTCAAGGTCGGTACATCCAGCCCATCATACATCGTGATCTCAAGGTCGGTATATCCAGCCCATCATACATCGTGATCTCAAGGTCGGTATATCCAGCCCATCATACATCGTGATCTCAAGGTCGGTACATCCAGCCCTCATACATCGTGATCTCAAGGTCGGTATATCCAGCCCATCATACATCGTGATCTCAAGGTCGGTACATCCAGCCCATCATACATCGTGATCTCAAGGTCGGTATATCCAGCCCTCATACATCGTGATCTCAAGGTCGGTATATCCAGCCCATCATACATCGTGATCTCAAGGTCGGTACATCCAGCCCATCATACATCGTGATCTCAAGGTCGGTATATCCAGCCCATCATACATCGTGATCTCAAGGTCGGTATATCCAGCCCATCATACATTGGGTCGGTAATCCAGCCCATCATACATCGTGATCTCAAGGTCGGTAATCCAGCCCATCATACATCGTGATCTCAAGGTCGGTACATCCAGCCCTCATACATCGTGATCTCAAGGTCGGTACATCCAGCCCTCATACATCGTGATCTCAAGGTCGGTACATCCATCCCTCATACATCGTGATCTCAAGGTCGGTACATCCAGCCCATCATACATCGTGATCTCAAGGTCGGTACATCCAGCCCATCATACATCGTGATCTCAAGGTCGGTACATCCATCCCTCATACATCGTGATCTCAAGGTCGGTATATCCAGCCCATCATACATCGTGATCTCAAGGTCGGTATATCCAGCCCATCATACATCGTGATCTCAAGGTCGGTATATCCAGCCCATCATACATCGTGATCTCAAGGTCGGTACATCCAGCCCATCATACATCGTGATCTCAAGGTCGGTACATCCAGCCCATCATACATCGTGATCTCAAGGGTACCAGCCCCATCATATCAGGTATCCAGCATACATCGTGATCTCAAGGTCGGTATATCCAGCCCATCATACATCGTGATCTCAAGGTCGGTACATCCAGCCCATCATACATCGTGATCTCAAGGTCGGTACATCCAGCCCATCATACATCGTGATCTCATCAGCATACATCGGTAAGGTATCCAGCCCATCATACATCGTGATCTCAAGGTCGGTACATCCAGCCCATCATACATCGTGATCTCAAGGTCGGTACATCCAGCCCTCATACATCGTGATCTCAAGGTCGGTATATCCAGCCCATCATACATGCCTCATCTACATCGTGATCTCAAGGTCGGTACATCCAGCCCATCATACATCGTGATCTCAAGGTCGGTATATCCAGCCCATCATACATCGTGATCTCAAGGTCGGTATATCCAGCCCATCATACATCGTGATCTCAAGGTCGGTACATCCAGCCCTCATACATCGTGATCTCAAGGTCGGTACATCCAGCCCATCATACATCGTGATCTCAAGGTCGGTATATCCAGCCCTCATACATCGTGATCTCAAGGTCGGTACATCCAGCCCATCATACATCGTGATCTCAAGGTCGGTATATCCAGCCCTCATACATCGTGATCTCAAGGTCGGTATATCCAGCAATCATACATCGTGATCTCAAGGTCTGTACATCCAGCCCATCATACATCGTGATCTCAAGGTCGGTAGATCCAGCCTTCGTACATCGTGATCTCAAGGTCGGTTTATCCAGCAATCATACATCGTGATCTCAAGGTCGGTACATCCAGCCCATCATACACCGTGATCTCAAGGTCGGTACATCCAGCACATCATACATCGTGATCTCAAGGTCGGTACATCCAGCCCATCATACATCGTGATCTCAATGTCGATATATCCAGCCTTCATACATCGTGATCTCAAGGTCTGTACATCCAGCCCATCATACATCGTGATCTCAAGGTCGGTAGATCCAGCCTCCATACATCGTGATCTTCAAGGTAGGTGCATCCATTCCATCATACGTCGTGATCTCAAGGTTGGTACATCCAGCGCAGACAGATACACAGACAGACAGACAGACAGACTTTATTGAGGTCATCCACAATTGACCCGTGGGTATTGTGACATCGCGTCAAATAGATAAAACAACACAGCACAAAATGTAAAAAAGGTCAAATGCACAGAATACAAATGAAAATAAATAAAATACAGCAAGTTGTATAGCAGTGGGTTGTACATGTGTGGCGCTCTGGAACTAAAACGTCTCTTCCCCATCTCGGTGCGCATATACTTCGTTTCCCCACTTTAGGCGTTCCCGCGCTCATGTATATCCAGCCTTCACATGTGGTACATTCAGCGTTCACATGTACATTCGGCGTTCACATGTGGTGCGTCCAGCGTTCACAACTGGTACATCCAGCGTTCACAAGTGGTACACCCAGCCTTCACATGTGGCACATCCAGCGTTCACATGTGGAACACTCAGCCTTCACATGTGGTACATTCAGCGTTCACATGTGGTACATTCAGCGATCACATGTGGAACACCCAGCCTTCACATGTGGAACACCCAGCCTTCACATGTGGTACATTCAGCGTTCACATGTGGTACATTCAGCCTTCACATGTGGTACATTCAGCGTTCACATGTGGAAGCTTACATGTGGTACATCCAGCTTCACATGTGGTACACAGTTCACATGTGGAACACCCAGCCTTCACATGTGGTACACCCAGCCTTCACATGTGGCACATTCAGCGTTCACATGTGGTACACCCAGCCTTCACATGTGGTACATCCAGCGTTCACATGTGGAACACCCAGCCTTCACATGTGGTACATTCAGCGTTCACATGTGGTACATCCAGCGTTCACATGTGGTACACCCAGCCTTCACATGTGGTACATCCAGCCTTCACATGTGGATCAGCAGGTGCGGTGTCCAGCCTCCACACGTGCCATGGGATAGGACGGAGGACGAAGTACGAGTCTTCCGTTTTGTTAGGTTTCCCGGCGTAATTTTCTCCACATAGATTGACCTGTTCATTTTGACTACCACCCCTTCATCATGACATTAATCCCAGAGCGCTGCGAACGTTTTAATATGGTGGCATTTGTCTGAGCGAGCGGCAGTGCGGCCCGGTATCGACCGGTCCACAGTCCATGCGCCAACGGCGGTGGCATGCCCGACTCTGTGAGCGCCGCGGTAGCCCAGTCGGTAGGGCTCTTCATTAGTCGGTGGGGCTCTTGTTTTTTGTTTATTGGGTCGTTCACGACGCACTTTCTGCACATTCACGGCTAATGGCGCCGCCCACACTGTTTCGCCGGTGGGCCGCGGGATTGGGAAATGTCCTGAGTGGCGCTAGTGTCGAACCCGTGACCTTTGGCACCCATAGCCCGACACCTTAACCACTCGGCCATCCCCGCCCCCGGTGGGGCTGTTCGGTTGGTGGAATTTCACGACTGGCGGAACTACCGAGTCCCCACCGGCGGCCGGTCGGCGCGAACGCTTGGCGACGTGGGTGCTAAATGACCAACCATGGTCGATGCGCCCTAAAACCACAATCACACGCTTGGCGACGCCGTGTGACCCGAACAGTCAAATGGGTCGTGAAAGGGCGCGACGCCGTTCTTCTGATCGCTTCTGTGGCTACGACAGCAGTGTCAGGGGGCCTCAGGAGGGGGACAGGGACGGGGTGGCCTCAGGAGGGGGCAGGGACGGGGTGGCCTCAGGAGGGGGCAGAGACGGGGTGTGTGGGAGGGCCGGCAGCACTGTCAGGGTGGCCTCAGGAGGGGGGCAGAGACGGGATGTGTGGGAGAGCAGGCAGCAGTGTCAGGGTGGCCTCAGGAGGGGGGGGCAGGGACGGGGTACATGGAGAGCAGGCAGCAGTGTCAGGGTGGCCTCAGGAGGGGGGCAGAGACGGGGTGTGTGGGAGAGCCGGCAGTAGTGTCAGGGTGGCCTCAGGAGGGGGCAGGGACGGGGGTGGGGGAGAGCAGGCAGCAGTGTCAGGGTGGCCTCAGGAGGGGGGCAGAGACGGGGTGTGTGGGAGAGCCGGCAGTAGTGTCAGGGTGGCCTCAGGAGGGGGGCAGAGACGGGATGGCCTCAGGAGGGGGACAGGGACGGGGTGGCCTCAGGAGGGGGGGCAGGGAGGGGGCAGGAGAGCAGGGAGTGTGTGGGAGAGCAGGCAGCAGTGTCAGGGTGGCCTCAGGAGGGGGGGCAGGGACGGGGTACATGGAGAGCAGGCAGCAGTGTCAGGGTGGCCTCAGCAAGCGGACAGACACGGGGTGTGTGGGAGGCCGATGCCGAGTTGGTTTTCCAGCGCTGTCCCCGCGCGACGTTGAGCAGAAGACGTGACGGTTCGTCGCACGGTGGGGACAGCCTCATGTGTGGCCCGCTCCCACGTGTGTGCTGCTGGGTATCTACAGCCGGCCTCCGGCTGTCGCCGACTCGGCGCCGCTCAAGCCCCCTCCTGTTGCGTGAATTGTGCGTCTCGTGTGGACCCGTGTTCCCCATGTCCTGGTTCCCGTGTGGAGCCGTGTTTCCCATGTTCTGTTTCTGGGTGTGGACCTGTGTTTTCCATGTTCTGGTGTGGAGCCGTGTTTTCCACGTTCTGGTTCCGGTGTGGATCCGTGTTTCCCGTGTTCTGGTTCTGGTGTGGAGCCGTGTTTCCCATGTTCTGTGTCTCGTGTGGAGCCGTGTTTCTCATGTTCTGGTTCTGGTGTGGAGCCGTGTTTTCCATGTTATGGTTCTGGTGCGGAGCCGTGTTTCCCATGTTATGGTTCTCATGTGGAGCCATGTTTCCCATGTTCTGGTTCTTGTGTGGAGCCGTGTTTCCCATGTTCTGGTTCTGGTGTGGAACCGTGTTTCCCATGTTCTGGTTCTGGTGTTGAGCCATGTTCCCAATGTTCTGGTTCGCTGTATGACAGAAGCAGTCGATGCGCCCCTAAGCCCAAATAACCAACCAATGTTCTGGTTCTGAAGTGGAGCCGCGTTTCACATGTTGTGGTTCTGGTGTTGAGCCGTGTTTCCCATGTTCTGGTTCTGGTGTTGAGCCGTGTTTCCCATGTTATGGTTCTGCTGTGGAGCAGTGTTTCCCATGTTCTGGTACTGGTGTGGAGCCGTGTTTCCCATGGTCTGGTTCTGGTGTGGACCCATGTTTCCCATGTGCTGGCTCTTGTGTGGAGCCGTGTTTCCCATGTTCTGGTGCGGCGCTGACGGTCGCCACCCACTTGCGGCTATCCCTAGTTATCCCTAGTTATCGCTATATGTCCCCTTGTATGTACCTAGTACCTAGTCATTCCTAGTCATCCCCTGCTATATCTCTAATTATCCACTAGCATGTCCCTAGTGTATCCCTAGATGTCCCCTGGGATGTACCTAGTGTACTCATAGTTACCCTATATGTCCCTCGATATGTGCCTAGTGTACTCTTAGTTATTCCTAGCTATACCCTGCTATATCCATAATTATCTACTGGCATATCCCTGGTGTATTCATAGTTAACCCTACATTTCCTATGGTATGTACCTAGTGTACTCCTAATTATCCCCAGTTATCCCTTGTTGTTCCTAGTTATCAACTACTATACCCCTAATTATCAACTGGCATATCCCCAGTACACCCCTAGTTCTCCCCAGCCATCCCTAGTTGTCCCCTGGTGTATCCATAGTTATTCCCTGTTATTTCCCCGGGTGTCCTCTGGTGTATCCCTAGTTATTCCCTGGTATTTCCCCTAGTTGTCCCCCTGGTGTATTCGCTAGTTATCAGTGCCGGTGCGTCTCCGTTTCAGGTGGAAAACATCCTGCTCTCGGACGACGGCAAGTTTGTCCTCTGTGACTTCGGCTCGGCTACGGCTAAGGTACTGTGCTGCTGGGGACTCCCCGGGCCTTGGTGCTAGGCTACGGCTGAGTTACCGCGCTGTAGGAGATTGTCCGTGCCGTGGCTCTGAACGAGCTGCCCCTAGCGCTGGACGGCCCTGGGTGTTGTGTTGGCCGGACCTGGGCGGGCTGGAGTTGTGTTGGCCGGACCTGGACGGGCTGGAGTCGTGTTGGCTGGAGTTGCGTTGGCCGGACCTGGGCGGGTTGGAGTTGTGTTGGCCGGACCTGGGCGGGCTGCAGTTGTTGGCCGGACCTGGGTGGGCTGATGTTGTGTTGGCCGGACCTGGGCGGGCTGCAGTTGTTGGCCGGACCTGGGCGGGCTGGAGTTGTGTTGGCCGGACCTGGGCGGGCTGGAGTTGTGTTGGCCGGACCTGGGTGGGCTGATGTTGTGTTGGCCGGACCTGGGTGGGCTGCAGTTGTGTTGGCTGAAGTTGTGTTGGTCGGACCTGGGCGGGCTGCAGTTGTGTTTGCCGGACCTGGGCGGCGCTGGACGTTGGCCGATGTGTTTGTTGCCTGCCGACCCTCACGACGCTGCTGACGTCACGGCTATCTCCGTATGACGTCACGGCTATCTCCGTATGGACGCAGTATAACCCGATGTGTAGTCGAGGCGCTCTAAAACTCGAATAACCAACTACCGGCTGGCTCCGCGGTCGGCCGTATCAGTGGACGCAGGCCCTTGAGTGCCTGGCGCCGCCACGTCATCTCCGCTCACGCGCTGGAGCGGTTGCCTGCAGGGCCTGGAGTGCATGGGGCGGTGACCTGTGATGGTCTGGGGTGTATGGAGCGGTGCCCTGTAGTGACTTGGGGAGTAAGGGGTGGTGACCTGTAGTGACGTGTAAGGGGTGGTGACCTGTAGTGACCTGGAGTGCATGGGGTGATGACCTGTAGTGACCTGGAGTGCATGGGGTGGTGACCTGTAGTGACCTGGAGTGCATGGGGTGATGACCTGTAGTGACCTGGAGTGCATGGGGTGATGGCCAGCCGGAGCCGCTGTGGTCGGCCACGACCCGTGACCAGTTGGAATGTCCTGACCTGACCTGACCCCATCGAATGTCAGCCCCAGCCGCAGTTGACCAGGGCGTGACCTGGCTCCCAGCCGACGCGCCCGGCCCTCACGCGAGCCGATCCGATCCGGCCCCGGCCGCCGTGACCTGACCTGACCCCGACGTGACCTCAGGTGCTGAACCCGGCCAGCGACGGTGTGACGGCCGTCGAGGACGAGATCAAGAAGTACACCACGCTCAGCTACCGCTCGCCGGAGATGGTGGACCTGTACTCGGGGGTCAGCATCACCACCAGCAGCGACGTGTGGGTACGTGGCAAATACCCCCCCCCCCAGTGATGTTTACCTTTCGTGGTATCCCCGTGCGGTTTCCCTCTAGCGTGGCATTGGCATCTCCGCCGGTACTTACCTCCCGAGGTCTCGGGAACGAATAGCCTAGGGGTAAGTCGCTCGTCTCACAATCGAAAGGTCGTGGGTTCGAATCTCACCTGTCGCTACTCTTCGCCCGCGGCCGGTCGGCGTGAGAGATTGGCGACGCTGCATGACTCAACGGTCGGTGTGTCGTAAAACCAATGAAAGGCCAGCTTGCTGTGATGTCCCGCGTAATTTGTGGCTCCGTGACATTTGCATCCACCGTGCCATTTCACCCCGCGGCGTTTATCCGTTACGTGGTGTTTACGTATCCCGTTATGTATGTGCTCCCGTACGACTGGTGCAGGTGGTGCGGTGCGAGGACAAAGCCGGTGCTCCTCGGGGCCGGGGTGGGGGGAGGGAGTGGGCGACGGTCCGTGTCATGTCGCCCCGGCAGCTCAGTTGGTTCGAGCGCTGGCCTGCACTAGTCTCCCCTGTACCGGCAACACAGCGTTCGAGTCGCTTTGCGCGCTCGCATTTAGCCCCCGGCCGGGAGTGTCAGTTGGCAGCTGGCCCGATAAAGCCGGGGTCGAACTACCGGGCGGCCGTGCTGGTGCGTTGACTGCACGTTAAACTTTCGGTCTAAATTCTGCCGTTGAACTGGAATTCAAGGATTGAGTGGTGGGGCCAGGGTTCACGCAACAAGCTCTGCTTAGCAATATTACCCCTAATTCCTAAAGCCACCCCAGCAACTACTCGGATCATATTGTTGATGCCTCTGGCGTGTGACAAAGCACACTCGCAGATAGTCTGCTGCAGAGCAGCATTATTAGTACTGTTGTAGTAGTTGAGCAGCCCGCACGAGTAGGGGTAAGCTGACGTAATCTCCTTGGGAGTTGATGTAATCTCTCCGACAGCTACATGCTGTACACATTGTGAGGAACTTTACGTGGAACGCTTTCGCAAACAAGGCGGCTCTATGGCGACGCTGTATGACTGCAGTATGGCTCTATGCAGGGTTGAAATAATGTTTTTTTTTCGTTAGGTGTTACATGCCAAAGCTCGCACAGTAGGATGTCCAAATTTGCCATAGAATTAGTGGCATTTAAAATGCTTCCGATGCCTCAGACTCAAATTCGAACTGATGGCGTAGGAACTTCGAGCTGATGGTGTATGTTGCAAGGAGCAGGATGCCAACTCTTCTTGGAGAAGCATGTCGATTGAGCGTTCAGAAAGTGGTACATTCCAACCTATTTCACGAATAGTTCATCACTGGCTCTATAGCGACGTTGTATGACCGAAGTATGGATCCATGGCGACGTTGTATGACCGAAGTATGACTGTATGGCACCACGTTTGACCAAAGCAGTCGACGCGTCATTTTGCCAGTCGTCAATGGAATGACGGACGAGGCCGGTCTCCTATGGCGGGTCGTTGGTGGTCAGAAGGTCACCGGCAGCTATTTGCCTCGGGGGCCGCAGTTATTCGCTTTAGCGTCGGCTCGAGTGGTCCACTGTGACCCAGCCTACGCCATGATCTCGAGTACCGGCTTCGGACACCAGGAAGTCGTTGTGGGCGCTGCATGACCAACGCAGTCGGTGTGCCCATAAGCCCAAGTAACCAGCCAACATAGAGGCCGTTGTGTCGGGTGCCATTCGAAACGTTGCACACTAATGTTGGCAACCTGATTCGACATGAGTCGTGCACGCGGTCGTAAATGTATTATTTGTGTGTGGTAGACTACTACCTCCCTCCCCCCCCAATGTTTGACTGATCCCACATCCTAATGTCAGTTTTTCAAATGCCGTTTAGGCGAGACCGTATAACTGGTGTTTCTCCAGGCGCTGGTATGTCTGGTGTGTGGTGTTGAGTGGATGCTGTCCCCCAGGCCCTGGTCTGTGTGATGTTGAGTGGGTGTTGTTCCCCAGGCCCTGGTCTGTGTGGTGTTGAGTGGGTGTTGTTCCCCAGGCCCTGGTCTGTGTGATGTTGAGTGGGTGTTGTTCCCCAGGCCCTGGTCTGTGTGATGTTGAGTGGGTGTTGTTTCCCAGGCGCTGGTCTGTGTGGTGTTGAGTGGGTGTCGTCCCCAGGCGCTGGTCTGTGTGATGTTGAGTGGGTGTTGTTCCCATGCCCTGGTCTGTGTGATGTTCAGTGGGTGTTGTTCCCCAGGCGCTGGTCTGTGTGGTGTTGAGTGGGTGTTGTCCCCCAGGCGCTGGTCTGTGTGATGTTGAGTGGGTGTTGTTCCCCAGGCGCTGGTCTGTGTGATGTTGAGTGGGTGTTGTTCCCCAGGCGCTGGTCTGTGTGGTGTTGAGTGGGTGTTGTTCCCCAGGCCCTGGTCTGTGTGATGTTGAGTGGGTGTTGTCCCCCAGGCCCTGGTCTGTGTGGTGTTGAGTTGGCGTTGTTCCCCAGGCCCTGGTCTGTGTGATGTTCAGTGGGTGTTGTTCCCAGGCGCTGGTGGGCCCCAGGCGCTGGTGTGTGGTGTGAGTGGTTGGTCTGTGTGATGTTGAGTGGGTGTTGTTCCCAGGCGCTGGTCTGTGTGGTGTTGAGTGGGTGTCGTCCCAGGCCTGGTCTGTGTGATGTTGAGTGGGTGTTGTTCCCCAGGCGCTGGTCTGTGTGATGTTGAGTGGGTGTTGTTCCCCAGGCCCTGGTCTGTGTGGTGTTGAGTGGGTGTTGTTCCCCAGGCGCTGGTCTGTGTGATGTTGAGTGGGTGTTGTCCCCCAGGCCCTGGTCTGTGTGATGTTGAGTGGGTGTTGTTCCCCATGCCCTGGTCTGTGTGATGTTCAGTGGGTGTTGTTCCCCAGGCGCTGGTCTGTGTGGTGTTGAGTGGGTGTCGTTCCCCAGGCGCTGGTCTGTGTGATGTTGAGTGGGTGTTGTTCCCCAGGCGCTGGTCTGTGTGATGTTCAGTGGGTGTTGTTCCCCAGGCGCTGGGCTGTCTGCTGTACAAGCTGTGCTTCTTCACGCTGCCGTTCGGCGACTCTGCGCTGGCCATCCAGAGCGGCCAGCTCGCGTTCCCCGACACCTCCAGATACTCCCGCCGGCTGCACGCCCTCATGCGTAAGTGTCAGGTGCAGGTGACCCCCCTCATGCGTAAGTGTTGAGTGCAGGTGACGTCCTCATGCGTAAGTGTCAAGTGTAGCTGTGCACCAACGTAGCCAACACAGCTGTGCACCAACGTATCCAGTACAGGTGTGCACGGACGCCAGAGCGGTGCGCGGTGTGATTGGTTTTTAACTAAAAATAGTAACTTTCACGAAATTGAACGTTTAATGAGCCCCTAAGCCCAAATAAACAATCAACGTTTGATCAGTAGTCTGGTATTTAAGTACAGTTGACGCCCTCATGCGTAAGTGTCAAGTGCAGGTGTGCACCAACGTAGCAAACACAGCTGTGCACCAACGTAGCAAACACAGCTGTGCACCAACGTAGCGAACAGGGGTGTGCACCAACGTAGGACAGATTTGTGCGCCAACGTATTCAGTACAGGTGTGCACCAACGTAGCAAACACAGCTGTGCACCAACGTAGCGAACAGGGGTGTGCACCAACGTAGCGAACAGAGGTGTGCACCAACGTAGCGAACAGAGGTGTGCACCAACGCAACGAACAGAGGTGTGCGTATCCAGTACAGGTGTGTACCGAGGTATCAGACACATGTGTGCGTCAACGTATCCAACACGGGTGTGCACGGACACCAGAGCGGTGCTGCGATGTGATTGGTTATTAACTCAAAACATAACTTTCACAAAATTGGACGCTTAGTCAGTCGTTTGGTATTTAGCGGATACACATTTCTCCAGGAGAAAATGTGCTTCCTGTGCCTGGAAAGAAATTGTGCATCAGCTTGAAGCACATTAGACTGATAAATAGCCTGCGGACGGTAATTGCGCTGTATCGTTGTGTTGCTTACTAATCACGTAGGATGGCTTTGATCGGACCTGAAGCAGTTGGGAGGCGGGCGTGGGTCATATAATCCCCCCTGGGAACTCGTAGACCAGCCGACGATTTTCTCGCACAAAACGCGAGTCGATTTCTCGGGACGTCATCTACATACATGTGTGGGACGCAAAGTTGGAGATTCAATCATGGACTTATGCAGGGGTCAACAAGACGCGAAATCAGAAGTATTCAAGACACGGGTATCACTGCTGCGTTTCATGGGTGATAATTTCAGTCTTGTGACCTGCGGCGGATGGATCTGCGATGGAACAAAAACTGGGTGTTGAAGGTTCGGAAACGAGACATGCCACCAAGAGACCTGACATCAACCAACTCACCATCACACGAACCTGGCGCTAGCCTACACTCAGTTTTGGCATGATGTACGTCTGTCCGATTCATGGTCAGCTGCTTCCAACATGAATTTGACATGAATTCAACATGAATAGCACAGAACTGCAACATTTCAGGAAATTGTCCGTTCCGACAGAAGGAGCAGAGAGAATTGACCGCACGCAATTTGGAAGTCACTTCCCGCGTTATGAGACATGCTGTGTTATCTGGGATTCTCAGGCACGTGTCAACCAAATGTCCAAAGTGCCAATCGAGGAGCATCACGTCTGATATGCCGACATGTTCCAGCGGGCGTATCTGTACGTTTCAGGCTACATTCTCAATCCGGACCCGGTGCTGCGGCCGGACATATTCCAGCTGGCGTACCTCACCTGCCGTCTGCTCGGCAAGGAGTGTGCCGTACAGAACCTGCACGTGAGTGTTGCCAATGTCACGTATGGCGGTATTTATCTGCTTTGTCCAATTTTAAATATTCCCATGCGTAGTTATCGAGCCTTCGAAGTCAGCTTTTCAGTCATTGAAGGGTTTTGGTGCACATATGTCCATGCAAATCCAATGATTTATGGTGAAATAATGACTTGAAAGTGTCCCTACCACAGCACAGGACGCCCTGAACGTATTTCTGCATGTTTCACGTATATCGATGTGACACGTATATATGTATATGTGACATGTCTCATATATATGACACGTGTATATGTGACGTGTAACGTATATGTGACATGTGGCGCGTGTATCGACATGTGTCACATGGCATGCGACCATGTGACATGTCGGCTGGTCTCAGAATGTGCCCGTTCCCGACATCGAGAGTCTGCTTGGCGCTCTGGACTGCCACGAGGTACGATCGACGGCAGCGCCATCAAACGGCAAGTCGGCCAACCCCAACCTGCGTGACCAGCCGCCAGAGGCGCTGACGTCGGTGGCGCCTCGCCAGCGCCCGAAGCCCGGCATGAAGTCGGCCCCGGCGCCGACCGTCGGCTCTGGGCTGCCTCTGCCGCCGCAGGGTGGGTACTGGAACCACATACACATCAGCTGATGTGCACTGGGGTCACCGTAGCACGTCAGCTGATGGGTACCGGGTACTGCAGCAATAGCTGATGTGACTGGAGTCACGCAGTGTAGCTGATGGGTACTGGGGTCACCGTGAGTCTGATGGGTTGGGTCACTTAGCACGTGCTGATGGGTATGGGTCACTGTAGACATCAGCTGATGTACACTGGGGTACTGTAGACGTCAGCTGATGGGTACTGGGGTACCGTAGGCGTCGCTGATGGGTACTGTCCTGCAACTAGCTGATACTGTCCTCACACGTCAGTTGATGGGTATTGGGGTCACTGCAGGTCATCTGATGGGTACTGGGGTCACTGCAGAACGTCAGCTGATGGGTACTGGGGTCACTGCAGCACATCAGCTGATGTGTACTGGGGCACGTAGCACATCAGCTGATGGGTACTGGGGTCACTGACGTGTGATGGGTACTGGGGTCACTGCAGCACATCAGCTGATGGGTACTGGGGTCACTGCAGCACATCAGCTGATGTGTACTGGGGTCACTGCAGCACATCAGCTGATGGGTACTGGGGTCACTGCAGCACGTCAGCTGATGGGTACTGGGGTCACTGCAGCACGTCAGCTGATGGGTACTGGGGTGCAGCACGTAGCTGATGGGTACTGGGGTCACTGCAGACGTAAGCTGATGGGTACTGGGTCACTGCAGCACGTCGCTGATGGGTACTGGGGTCCGTAGCCGTCAGCTGATGGGTACTGGGGTCACTGTAGCACGTGGCTGATGGGTACTGGGGTACCGTGCACGTCAGCTGATGGGTACTGGGGTCACTGTAGCCGTCAGCTGATGGGTACTGGTCACTGAGACGTCAGCTGATGGTGGGTACTGTAGCCGTCGGCTGATGGGTACTGGGGTCACTGCAGACGTCAGCTGATGGGTACTGGGGTCACTGTAGCACGTCGGCTGATGGGTACTGGGGTCACTGTGACGTCAGCTGATGGGTACTGGGTCAGTAGCCGTCGCTGATGGGTACTGGGGTCACTGCAGCACGTCAGCTGATGGGTACTGGGGTCACTGCAGCACGTCAGCTGATGGGTACTGGGGTCACTGTAGCACGTCAGCTGATGGGTACTGGGGTCACTGCAGCACGTCAGCTGATGGGTACTGGGGTCACTGCAGCACATCAGCTGATGGGTACTGGGGTCACTGCAGCACATCAGCTGATGGGTACTGGGGTCACTGCAGCACGTCAGCTGATACGTCACTGCAGCACGTCGGCTAGGCTGGCAAAGGTCACTCACAGCACGGCTGATGGGTACTGGGGTCAATTGCACGTCACTGATGGGTACTGCGTGCCACCCCCTGACTGGTGCCGTACCTTATTGGTGCTATCACCTGACTAACTGAAAGAAAGCAGCGTACATTAATTTGCTGCTGCTGTACATGTGATTGTTTGTCAGGTTCAGTGGTGCCTGACTTGTGTGGCGATTGGCTGGGTACGGTCTCTGACAGATGATCCGGTAAGCGGCCGGCTGATGGGTGCGGTCCCTGACAGACGACCCTGTGCCGCAGGCTCCGGTAAGCGGCCGGCCGGCTGATGGGTACGGTCTCTGACAGATGACCCTGTGCCGCAGACTCCGGTAAGCGGCCGGCGGATGGGTACGGTCCCTGACAGATGACCCTGTGCCGCAGGCTCCGGTAAGCGGCCGGCCGCTGATGGGTACGGTCTCTGACAGACGACCCTGTGCCGCAGGCTCCGGTAAGCGGCCGGCTGACGGGTACGGTCTCTGACAGACGACCCTGTGCCGCAGGCTCCGGTAAGCGGCCGGCTGACGGGTACGGTCTCTGACAGACGACCCTGTGCCGCAGGCTCCGGTAAAGCCGGCCCGGCTGATGGGTACGGTCTCTGACAGATGACCCTGTGCCGCAGGCTCCGGTAAGCGGCGGCCCGGCTGATGGGTACGGTCCCTGACAGATGACCCTGTGCCGCAGGCTCCGGTAAGCGGCCGGCCGGCTGACGGGTACGGTCTCTGACAGATGACCCTGTGCCGCAGGCTCCGGTAAGCGGCCGGCTGATGGGTACGGTCCCTGACAGACGACCCTGTGCCGCAGGCTCCGGTAGGCGGCCGGCTGATGGGTACGGTCCCTGACAGACGACCCTGTGCCGCAGGCTCCGGTAAGCGGCCGGCTGACGGGTACGGTCCCTGACAGACGACCCTGTGCCGCAGGCTCCGGTAAGCGGCCGGCCCGGCTGATGGGTACGGTCTCTGACAGATGACCCTGTGCCGCAGGCTCCGGTAAGCGGCCGGCCGGCTCGGTGACGCCGCTGCCGCCGCCGGCCGGCTCGGCGGAGCGCGCCGCCGGCACGCCCCTGTTCGGCACGCAGTTCTCGGACGAGTTCGTGCCGTCGTCGCCGGGGGCGCCGGTGTCGGCCGCCCCCGGCCCCCGCCCCCGCCCCCGCGGCGGATGCGGCCGCCGCCGCCGCCGCCGCCGCCAGCCAGTTCGGTTCGGACTTCTCGGCGTCGACGGCCGGCGGCCGGCTGCTGTTCGGCGACAGCTTCACGGCGTTCGGCGACGACTTCGGCGCCACCGACCCGGCCGAGCTGGCGGCCCGCCTCGGCGCCGTCGGCGTGTCGGAGGCTGTACCCATCGGCCGGCCCTGTACTGCCGGTCAGTGGGGGACCGCCGGGGTGTCGGAGGGTGTCGGTCAGTGAGGGACCGTGGGGTGTCGGGTCGGTCAGTGGGGGACCGCCGGGGTGTCGGAGGGTGTCTGTCAGTGGGGGACTGCCGGGGTGTCGGAGGGTGTCTGTCGGTGGGGCCCCGGGCGTACGACGAGGCCCCGCCAAGACTGGTCTACCGCAGAGTCTACCCCCTTGATGTCACAATTTTCGAAACAAGCTTTGGACAGAAGTCATTTTCTTCATTGTGTTGCCTCATCACCCAGGTATATTTAACCCACGCCCATGAGCGACATGAGTGAATAGAAAGCAAGGCTGCGATCGTTCTAACGTTTCCCAACGGCGAGTGCCGGCGCCATGAAGGAAAACCGATGTGCTTTCATTGCCAATCTGTCGCGATTGAACTTTTACACGTCAGGCTCCTGGAAGGCCGGTGTGTAGGCATTTTCCGCCTCAATCAGAGTTTACTTTTCGTGATCTAGCACCGCAAACCACGACGAGCTGAGCTCTGTGTAATTTTGGTGTAATTTCGGTGTAATTTTTGTGCGCGGCGCCGTGGTGCCGGCTGAAGGCTGTGGTGTAGTGAGCCGGTCACCAGGACAGCTCCGTCTACTGACTGACACTGTTGGCTGGTGTGTCTCCAGCGGCGGGGGCGGGGGCGGCTCCGCCCAAGGCCGGCTCCGTGACGCCGCCCGAGCTGACGTCCTGCAGACTGGTGGCGCCGCCGCAGCGGGGACACCGGCGCAACATGTCCGACACCAGCACCTTCAACAAGTGGGTCACACTCGGCACCTTCAACAAGTGGGTCACACTGCACCTTCAACAAGTGGGTCACACTGCACCTTCAACAAGTGGGTCACACTGCACCTTCAACAAGTGGGTCACACTCGACACCTTCAACAAGTGGGTCACACTGCACCTTCAACAAGTGGGTCACACTCAACAATTACGCTCCTTCAACAAGTGGGTCATACTACGTACCTTCAACAAGTGGGTCACACTGCACTCTTCAACAAGTTGGGTTCATACTCTACCACCTTCAACAAGTGGGTCACACTGCACCTTCAACAAGTGGGTCACACTCGACACTAACAAGTGGGTCACACGCAGCACCGGCACCTTCAACAAGTGGGTCTCCCACACCACAACCGCACACCAAAAAGGAACCATCCCCAAACCCAAATGGTTTCACACACGTGTTGGCACTTCATCCCTCGCTGGTAGTACGGCAACCACCTGTTGTCATGGTGACCGTCGAGTGGCCAGCCTCAGCTACTGCAGCGACTGTTGCGTCCGGACGTTGTTGCCATGGTGATGGCCGAGTCGCCTGTTGCCGTGTTGCCATGGTGACCGTTGTGCGGCCAGGTCGCTGGTGACGGAGACGAGTCTGTTTATCGCGCCGCACCAGGTGGACCGGCGGCGGCCGGCCGGCCGTGCCGCCGACACGGGTCAGAGGTCGCCGCTGGAGGTCAGCGTCCAGCCGCACCCACTTGCACGGTCAGGTACTGACAGTGTACAGCCTCGACACAGGGAAATAAGACGTGTACAGCTGCACACCCACATGTCGGGCAGCGCGTCACAGATCAGTACAGCCTCTGACAGTGTATAGCCTCAGACACAGGGCAGTACAACTCGACACAGGTCAGTACAGCCGTCACAAGTCAGTAAAGCGCGTCACAGGTCAGTACAGCCTCTGACAGTGTACAGCCGTCACAGGTCAGTACAGCCTCAGACACATGTAAATACAGTCTCAGACAGTGTCCAGCCACACACCCCCCTCTCTGCCAGCCCGCGGCACCCCCACACACAAAAAAACCCCCCAAAAACCCGTCACAGGTCAGTACAGCCTTAGCCGGTATGTCGCGGTCCACTAAAGTCTCGGACAGTGTCGTGGATTATATAACGCCACCAGACATGCCATCGCGAACTTGGATTGCGGTCATGTATGAGTGCACAGCTACGCCAGCTGTGTGTGTCTACTGGATGGGATTTGTGACGGACACAGACGCGCATGCCCCTGGCCTTGTGACAAACGTGTGACACGGCGACACTGTGCGACAGACTATGACAAGGCGACACTGTGTGACAGACGTGTGACACGGCGACACTGTGTGACAGATGTGTGACACGGCGACACTGTGTGATACGGCGACACTGTGCGACACGGCGACGTTGCGTGACACGGCGACACTGTGTGACACGGCGACATTGTGCGACACGGCGACACTGTGTGACAGACTATGACAAGACGACACTGTGCGACATACGTGTGACACGGCGACACTGTGTGATACGGCGACACTGTGCGACACGGCGACGTTGCGTGACACGGCGACACTGTGTGACAAGGCGACACTGTGCGACACGGCGACGTTGCGTGACACGGCGACACTGTGTGACACGGCGATTGTGTGACACTGCGACACTGTGTGCGACACGTGCGTACGGCGACGTTGCGTGACACTGCGACACTGTGTGACAAGGCGACACTGTGCGACAGACGCTGCCGCCGCCGCCGCCACGGGGCGTCGGCTGGAACCCGTTCGAGTCGTGCGCCGGCGTCAGTCAGCGGCCGGCCGGCGACCTGGCGGCTCCGCCCTCACCTGCCGCCGGTCAGTGCCGCTGTCTGTGTGTGACGTCACACCTGCTGTGTGTGACGCTGCACGGCAGAGTCGGGTGGTTTGTGCGGGCTGGCGCAGCTCTGTTCTTAACCGCTCCCCGCTCGCAGTGTCTTCAGTCTGACCGCTGGAACGTTGTCAAAATGCATACGGTGTTTTTTATAATGTAGAAAGGAACCCTCGGAAGAACTGGACCTTCGGAAGGCATTCGATACGGTTGGCCTAGGTATCCTTTTCGATACAATAGGAAATTCTGTTATCCAAGGCCAAGCCCACCAAATTATCTTGTCTTTCTTGTCCAGTGGGTCCCAATTAGCAGACATTTCAGATTGTGCATCGACCCTTAGGTGTGTGACTGGATACGTACCCTGGGGATCTATTCTGGGGCCACTTGGTTTTCTAATTTACACAATTGACCTGCAGAAAATATGCTCCTTGATATTAGTTTATTCTGCACATAACAGCATAATTTTCTAACAAAGATGAATCGATTTGCAAAACATTATTAATAGAGCAACTTCTCTTATCACCAAATGGTTTCAAAGAAATTGTTTATCTCTCAAGGTGTTAATACAACCTTTCATAAGAATATGCTACTATGTCACCTACCATCAGGTTAGATGTGGCCATGAATAACTATTCAGCTGGGAATGTCATAGAACTTAGATACTTGGACGTTTATTCATAGTTGCTTTTCTTACCACGTTGGCTTCGAATCTGAAACGAAGTAATAGAAACATTGGCATGATGGAAAGGAACAAATATTCCGTTGGCGAAGGAACAGCGCACGCCCTTGTGTAATCTTCCCTAGTAGCCATCAATAGCTAACCAATAACACAATTCGGATAGTTCGGCAGTGGCGGCACTAACATAATGGCTCGGATAATTCGACCGGAGCGGATATCCGGTGCATCCTCAGTCCTACACTGAATCAATCCAGAGCTGCTAATGCCTTGCTACGTGAGCTGCTATTGTTCAGTGGCATTCCTGTTCAGGAACAGGTCCCGTCGTGCCGTCCCTCTGACCCTCTGGCCCGCCGCCAGAGCCTGCCGTCGACGCGCTGGCGTTGCGTTGCGTTGCGTTGCGTTGCTTTAACCTGTGCTGTGCTGTGCTGTGTTGTGCTGTGTGAGGGCGTAACCGGTGTTGCCCGCTGTGACCCCTTCGCGACCCCACCGCGGCCCCCACCGCCCCGGCCGGCCCGTCTGATGTGAGCCGCCGGCCCCGGTGACCCTTCGTGACCCCTCGTGACCCCTCGTGACCCGGCAGTGGCGGCGGCCGCGCCTCAGCAGAAGCTCGGGTCGGACCCGTTCGGAGCGGCGCCGTTCGTGTTGCCAGGTACGTCTGGTCGTGTTGCCAGGTACGTCTGGTCGTGTTGCCAGGTACGTCTGGTCGTGTTGCCAGGTACGTCTGGTCGTGTTGCCAGGTACGTCTGGTCGTGTTGCCAGGTACGTCTGGGTCGTGTTGCCAGGTACGTCTGGTCGTGTTGCCAGGTACGTCTGGGTCGTGTTGCCAGGTACGTCTGGTCGTGTTGCCAGGTACGTCTGGTCGTGTTGCCAGGTACGTCTGGTCGTGTTGCCAGGTACGTCTGGTCGTGTTGCCAGGTACGTCTGGTCGTGTTGCCAGGTACGTCTGGTCGTGTTGCCAGGCACGTCTGGTCGTGTTGCCAGGTACGTCTGGTCGTGTTGCCAGGTACGTCTGGGTCGTGTTGCCAGGTACGTCTCGGTGTGTTGCCAGGCACGTCTGGTCGTGTTGCCAGGTACGTCTGGTCGTGTTGCCAGGCACGTCTGGTCGTGTTGCCAGGTACGTCTGGTCGTGTTGCCAGGTACGTCTGGGTCGTGTTGCCAGGTACGTCTGGGTTAGGTCGACACAGCTCTGCCGTGGTCAGTTGCAGCCGAGGGAAGCGGTTGCTGAAGAACTAGTAGGAGCGGTGTATGTCGCTGCACACTTGTTCACGCTCACCGAACGGTGGTGTCTCGAAGCCCGAACGGCTCGATGCTCGATGCGTTTGGTCTGTTTTGAGTCCCCTTCCTACTTTATCACCTTCGTTTTGCACAATTCGATTAGACATAAAGACATAAAAGATTAGTGCAACTATGAGCCACAAGGGCCCTTCTTGGTTGCACTCTGTACACTGAACCAGTTGCCCACCAAATCTGTCAATCAGCTTTCCCTGTAATACTGAAAAGCAAGCCCTGTATTCTTATAATGATTGTCTATGTTGTTTTTAAAGATGTTCAATGTGCTGCTCCTGACAATGTTTTCTGGCAGCTGGTTCCAGTGTTCTACTACCCTGTTGGTGAAGAAAGTCTGCCTTTACCTTGTTCTGCTGTGGTCAACTTTAATTTTGAATTTATGACCTCTAATTGCATCATTTCTGTTCAATTCAAACATTTCCCCAAGATATCCCCTCTCCAGACCATGGACAAATTTAAAGACCTCGATGAGATCTCCTCTCGTCCTTCTATATCTACGTGAAAACATATTCAATTTCTTCAATCTTTCCTCATATGCCAGGTTGCTTATGCCATTAACCATTGTTGTAGCCCTCTTTTGTACTCTCTCTAAAAGCCAACAATCTTTTTCATAGCTAGGAGACCAAGCTTGGATGCAGTATTCCAAATGTGGCCTGACATATGCACAGTAACGCTTCCTGATGTCTTCCTCACTTCTGTATGATACATTCCTATTTATTGCCCCGAGCATTCTCAGTGCCTTCTTCCTGGCTTCCTTGGTCTGTTCTGATGCCCCCAATTTTGTGTTTAGAATAACACCTAAATCCTTCTCCTGTTGAGTCACTGATAGCACTTGGCCACCCATCAAGTATGGAGCCTTCATATGCTGCTCACCTACATGCATGTTTTTTGCACTTATCAAAATTAAATTTCATTTGCCATTCTTCGGACCACCTCACAAGTTCGTCTAAGTCTTTTTGCAGCGAGATATGCTCATCTTGACCTGTTATTGCCCTAAAGACCTTCAAATCATGCAGTCAAGACAGTGACTGCTCCCTGCGCTGTGCAAGGGTTTGATCGCGCTGCTTCCCAAATTGACAACAGATTAACGCGAATAGGATCCCGACCGTCTATCGTTTGCAGTCAGCGGATTTGCCATCTTCTGCTAGACAGGGTGTCTGGTTCGCACTAGTATTACCCTCTCCGGGTGAAAGCTCAGCTCCTGCTCATAATATATGTCGATTTTGTGCACGAGCTGTTACCTGCACGTCGAACGTTGGCAAAGATTGAATGAGATAGATGCATCATATCTCATATCATCGGTTAGTTAGTTATTAGGGTTTTAGGGCGCATCAACTGCAGTGGTCACACAGCGCCCATGATCTCATCGGTTAGTTGTCGCACTAGCCATGTTCCGGTTTAGTTTCTGTTATGCCGATCGAGAAGTGTTGGTGAAAACATTCGTGCCATCTTGCGTTCTAGTGGTTAACATACCTCCGGGTGTGACCTTCTCGGGATGTTTTCACGGTAAAATATCAGTGCACAAGACACACGAAATGAATGGCGTTTCTCGTGGGGTAAAATCGACCAAGCCGTTGATGTCTGTCAGCAAGGTTAAATTCAGCCAGACTGGTGATGTATGTGTACAGTGGTGAAAGCCGACCAAGCTGTAGATGTATGCTGCTGATGTAGGTGCCCAGGTGAAAGTCTGTGGACGATTTGTGAAGACGTACGGCACACCCGTCCATTCAGTTTGATCCATGTAGTTGCATGCGTCACAAATGGTGTGCTGGATGGGTCGGTCCTTCCGGGTGGACGCAGGATAGCGGTACTGTTCGAAATGCTCCACGTGCACTTCACGCACAATGCGGTGCCGAAATATTCCGTTCATAACGTTATTCTGATATCGTGGAAGCCGTTTAATTGTGACATGTCTCACCGGTCAACTAGTGTGTGCACGAACAGCTCGTAAACGGTTAGACGCATTTGCTGAAGCGCAGCGGAATAGTAGTGGACAGCTGTTTGTGCTCGGAATGTAAACCAGTATATTTGATTTTTTAATCGAGGAATTTGGTTGCAAATGAAGTTGCCTGTGACTACTTCAGTGATTGTCGTTCCTATCTGTTGGGAAAGTATTCCTCATTTGTATTGCTGCACGCGTGCCTGTTGGAACGAGCGCCGAGTAACAGTTCGGCCTGGCTTCAAACTGTCAGATGGCGTCCGATGGCTGTCAGATGGCTGTCAGACGTGTCAGACGTATGTCAGATGGCTGTCAGACGTGTCAGACGTATGTCGGATGGCTGTCAGACGTATGTCAGATGGCTGTCAGACGTGTCAGACATATGTCGGATGGCTGTCAGACGTATGTCAGACGTATGCCAGATGGCTGTCAGACTTGTCAGACGTATGTCAGATGGCTGTCAGTCGTGTTAGACGTGTCAGACGTATGTCAGATGGCTGTCAGACGTTCCGGACGTATGTCAGATGGCTGTCAGGCGTGTCAGACGTATGTCAGATGGCTGTCAGACGTGTCAGACATGTGTCAGATGGCTGTCAGACGTGTCAGACATGTGTCAGATGGCCGTCAGACGTATGTCAGATGGCTGTCAGGCGTGTCAGACGTATGTCAGATGGCTGTCAGACGTGTCAGACGTATGTCAGATGGCTGTCAGACGTTCCGGACGTATGTCAGATGGCTGTCAGGCGTGTCAGACGTATGTCAGATGCCTGTCAGACGTGTCAGACGTATGTCATATGTCCGTCAGACGTATGTCAGATGGCTGTCAGACTTGTCAGACGTATGTCAGATGGCTGTCAGACGTTCCGGACGTATGTCAGATGGCTGTCAGACGTGTCAGACATGTGTCAGATGGCTGTCAGACGTGTCAGACATGTGTCAGATGGCTGTCAGACGTGTCAGATGGCTGTCAGACGTGTCAGACGTATGTCAGATGGCTGTCAGACGTGCCGGCCGGCCGGCGACTGACCCGACGCCTCTGTCCGGCAGCGTCGCGGAGAAGCCAGCGTCTGCCGGCGTCCCGGGAGGCCCTGCAGAGAGGTAACTCCACCTAGCGGCGGCCGGCGGCGGCGGCGGTGACGCTCCCTGCCGCCACCTGGTGGCGCGCCGTTGCCGTGCGGTGGCGGGCGGGGAGGGGCAGGTGGCTGCGTCCCGCCACCTGTGAGGAGGGGCACGTCCCGTCACGTGTGAGGAGGGAACACCCTCCGGTCACGTGTGAGGAGGGAACACCCTCTGGTCACGTGTGAGGAGGGAACACCCTCCGGTCACGTGTGAGGAGGGAACACCCTCCGGTCACGTGTGAGGAGGGAACACCCTCTGGTCACGTGTGAGGAGGGAACCCTTCTCCGGTCACGTGTGAGGAGGGAACACCCTCTGGTCACGTGTGAGGAGGGAACACCCTCTGGTCACGTGTGAGGAGGGAACACCCTCCGGTCACGTGTGAGGAGGGAACCCCCTCCGGCGGTGCGGACACAGCCGGCTGGTGTGAACAGTGCAGATGCTGGATATATCACGACCCAGGGACACAGCCAGGTTTTTCAGACGAAGACGCCGTGTTTGTTCTGTTGAGGAGAGTTACGGCGTTACGTTTGGGCATTTTCTGAACACCTTACACGTTACCCTGGCCGGTTGTCGGGGAGGACCATGTGTGTTGTGAAATGTTGCGGCGGAAGCCATGGCTCGTGCTCTCCCCTTAGCTCGTGACCTCAGCCTTAGCTCGTGTGACCTCCCCTTGGTTGTGCCGTTCTGAAGGAAGGTGTGGACGAAGGGCCAGAGCTCTGTCGGCAAAATGAATGCCGCACACGAGGCCCCTCTGGATCCTGTGGAGACCGTCTGGGTTCGGAGTCCTGGACTTGGTGGAGTCCCCCTGGGCCCTTTGGAGTCCCCCTGGGCCCTGTGGAGTCCCTCTAGGCCCTGTGGAGTTCCCCTGGACCCGGTGGAGTCCCCTTTGATCCTGTGGGGTCACCCTGGACCCGGTGGAGACCCTCTGTATCTGGTGGAGTCCCCCTGGATTCGGTGGAGTCCATCTTCATCCTGTGGTGTCCCTGGACTCGGTGGAGTCCCCCTGGATTCGGTGGAGTCCACCTGGACTCGGTGGATTCCCCGTGGATCCGGTGGAGTCTCCCCGGACCCGGTGGAGTCCCCCTGGATCCGGTGGAGTCTCACCGGACCCGGTGGAGTTCCTCTGGATCCGGTGGAATCCCCCCGGACCGGGGGAGTCCCTCTGGACTCAGTGGAGTCCCTCTGGACTCGGTGGAGTCCATCTGGACACGGTGGAGTCCCCCGGGACTAGGTAGTCACTGTATGCTCCTCTACAGCGTGTTGTGCCATAGCTCGCCACAGTAGACCAATACCTCTCCGCTCGCGTACCTCCCAGGGTCCCGGCGCTCGCTGTCTGTTCAGCAGTAGTCTGTGTCTCCAGGTGGCTGTACGTTAACCCCCGCGTGCCAAGCCCGTGTCGCGCGTGCCCCGACAGCGGGCCGCCCCGTCTCTCCGGCTCGCCGCCGAGGCAGGGCCGCCGAAGAGCTCAGTATTCCGCGTGCCGCGAGGCGAGTCGATCGGTGTCGTGCTTTTCGTGTACCCCGTCACCCGGAGCCCCTCCAGGATAGGTGATGGGCACGGCACTCGTGAGAGGTTGGGTCTCGGAAGTGGCGACAGGTCGGCCCGTGGGCGGAGCCGGGTCGCACACGATGACTGCATTCCAGTGTATAGCGGGTGGCGGGTAGTCGACGACCGGGAGAGGGGATGAGCGATATCGCGTACGGCCACGCAGTGCTCGTGGTGCGTTGTTGGCGTGGCGAACCCTGGACGATCCTTCAACAGCTGCAGCTGGAGCGGCTGAAGTTCACCAGTACACCGGTGTGTGCGGGGTCGACGGCTGTGACCGGCCGTACCCCGGCGTGTCAGGTCAGCCCAGGTCAGGTCAGGTCGGCATCGTCCCACCCCGCAGGTGCTGGCTGAGCTAGGTCTGCGACAGGTGTTGGCTGAGCTAGGTCTGCGACAGGTGTTGGCTGAGCTAGGTCTGCGACAGGTGTTGGCTGAGCTAGGTCTGCGACAGGTGTTGGCTTAGGTGGTGCCTCGTCTACGGTGCTGCTGTGTCGCGCGGTGTGGCTGGTGGTAGGTGTTGGCTGAGCTAGGTCTGCGACAGGTGCTCGTTAGGTTAGGTCAGAGACGGGTGCTGGGTCGGCCAGGTCTGCGACAGGCGCTCTGAGCGGTGTTTCCCGCGTCGGATGGCGTTGGTGGGATGGTGCGCTTCAATTGTACTTCCCGATGTTATCTGCAGAGACAGAGGCGATTCCAGTATCTGAATGAAGCTTGTCACCGACGACGCATTGTTTTGTTGTTGGTGTGGAGGGCGACCGGGCATTGTTATCCTTGGTATGTAGTTGAGTTTAGCCGCGATTAAGTCAGCCGGGAGTGCGTCGTATGATAGCCACGATTAGCGACCTGCGGTGGTGTCGGTGCTGGTGCATGTAGCGACCCTTGACGACCTCTGATGACCCCTGGCGGTGATGCTAGGGGTCATCACTAGAGATCACCGGGTGATCCCTGGTGACCCTATTGATCCATGATGATCTGTAGTGACCCTGGTGATGTGTGGTGGTGACCTCTGGCTGACCCCTGGTGATCCTGGTGACCTGTAGTCGGCCCCCCACCACTGGGGGTGGGGTGGGGGGGGGTGTGTCTGTTCGTGTGGTACCGTCTGGTGCAGGCACGCGGTCCAACGCTCGGTCCCCACCGGCGCATCCGGTAATGTCGGCGAGTTCGCGTGGCGCTACAGCGGTGAGTAGATAAATTCGCGGCCGTACATCAGTTTGTGTTTGATCTTGACGATCGTGTTGTGCGACATTTATTTTGCCGTCGGTGGCGATATTGTCGAAGTTACCAGTGGTTCAGAGTGAGGCCTGTACTGTGCTGGCATCGTGCGTGCTTCTCCGACGCCGCACGTAGCGTCGCTGGTGAACGTTAGCACGCTGTTATTGTAAGTGCTTTGTTTAAATTGCGCGCACCCCCGCAACGTCCCCGTGTTAAACGTGCGAGCCTGGAGATTGGCGAGAAATCGACCGGCTTGGCGGGTGGTAATAGTTGGTGGGGTTATGAGCGGTTCGTGCTGATGTGATGTGTTATGAACGGCTGGTGTTGACATGCGGTTATTGTATGGACTGCTGGTGTTTAGTAGAGCTATGGACGGCTAGTGTTGATGTGCGGCGTTATGGGTGGCTGATGTTGACGAATACAGTTATGGGCGGCTGGTGTCGAGTAGAGCCTGCGGACGGCCGCCGTCGGTGTGTAGAGTAGAGGGCGGCTGGCGGCCCTCTTCGGACAGCGCCGCGCCCCCGGCCCGCCCTGTAACAGCAGCGCCGGCCAGTACACTGGAGAGCAGCAGCCGGCCTCTGGACCGACGGCCTCTGGCAGAGGCAGAGGCAGAGGCAGAGGCGCACACAAGCCCCGGGCACGCGGCACAACGCGCTCCGGGCCCGTGACGCAGCGCTGTCCTAAGGGGGCCGCAGGTGCGTGTATTTCCGGCGGCGACGTCGGCCCCGCGGGCCGACGACGCGTCGGGACGCCCGCTTCGGCACGAGAACCCCGCTTTGGCACGTCCGGACGCTTGTTTCGATACGTGTGCGGCCTCTGTCAGCAGGTGTAGTTTTGCTCCTCGCCAGGTGTCGCCGCAGGTGTAGTGGTGTTCTTGGGCAGGTGTGACCGCTTGTCCCGACGTGTGGGTCGCTTAGTATCCTGGGACTGTGACCGGCGTCTGCCGCCATGCACAGTCGCCGGTTTCGCAAGATCTGGTTGGCCGTGTTGATGGTTTGCTTCTCGGGGCCGTTTTGTTCAGATCAGTGCTGGCGTTCGCTTGTATGCCAGCGACATCGAAAGCCAACCTAGTTTACAATCAGACCGAAGAAAAACTTCGTTTTGTTGGCACCGTCCTGGCTGCAACGCCATTGAGAGGCTGAAAACTTTGCAGTGACTTGTGTCGCACTGTTATCAAATAGCTTGTTTGTAAGTAATTTATGCTTTATTTTATATCATCCAGCATCAGCAAAATGTATCATTTTACATGCGGTTATGTTTTCAAGACACTCGCATCCCCCAGAAGGTGTTTTGCAGTATTCGCAAAGCAGTTGTTTTTACAAGCACATTTTTTCCAAACAGCAGTTCCACCAGCGAGGAATATGAGCAGCACTGCTCTTGGTGTTTTACTGCCAAGTCATCTGTGGCAGGGTACGATGGGATACGGCCGGCATACACTATGCTGAGTCACAAAATTTCGTCCTCAATGCCTGAACCATTGCGGCCATTGCATTCCGCTACAAAGTGGCACGGTTACAGTCGGCTTACAGTGTTCAAAAACCGGCGCACTTGCAAATTTGAACAAACGCACCATATGCGTAGCTCGTGCCCCACCCAGCGGGGCGCCTCCCTGGTAGATAGCTAATGTCCTCCGTATGTCGGCGCCGGGAGTGTAGCGTTCACATCCCTGTCTGGTGTCCTTTACGTTGCTTGCGACGCGCATGCTTTGCCGCCTACCCCGCCTCTGCATGTGAAGCGCTGGAGTCGCACCTGTGCATGATCATGGAGGTCTTCTCGCGCGCCCTACTAAGTGTTGCGTTGGTCTGCCCGAGTGCCAGGCAGCTCTCTCCCGCTCCTCCTTCCGTGGGCGTCCGTTTGATGTGCCATCACAACAGTGGTGACGTCACAGTGGTGACGTCAGTCTGTGGTGACGTTCGGTTGCGGCCTACCGAACCAAAGCTAGCCCGAGCGAGGGACCGGTTTGACGCCAGTATTTGCCAGGGCATAGCGCAGTTGTGAGCGGTGCATGAGCGACGGGAAATGGCACAGTGTGGGCCTCTCGTGCTGCAGGCGCACAATTGGCCCTTGTACCGGTGTCGGATCGAAACTGGCAACTGACCGATGCTGCCCTCTGTTGGCGACCCCAGGAGTTGTGAATGCTGTGTCGATAGGTGGAGGGCAGCAGCAGCGCCAAGTGGCTTCAGAAGTGCGGCGAGGCTAGGTGCGTTCGCTGGCGTCAGCCTGCTCGTGCATGTACGGCTGTAGATTGTAGGGATGTCGGGCTGTACGGCTGCAGGGCTGTATATTCGCCGTGGCCTGGCATCCACCCGCTCGTGACAACGCACTGTAGCCGGACGTGGAGCGGATCCCGATCCGCCCATGCGAGATCCGCCCATGCGAGATCCGCCCTCCACAGACGCCCGGCCAGGCACCGCCGATCGACGGGTGTCTGATGGGCCGCCGGCTTTGGGACGCGGCTGTGCCGTGTGTGACGCGGCTGTGACGTGTTGTGACGCGGTTGTGCCGTGCTGTGACACGGCTGTGGCGTGTTGTGACACGGCTGTGGCGTGTTGTGACACGGCTGTGGCGTGTTGTGACGCGGCTGTGGGGTGTTGTGACGTGTGTGACGCGGCTGTGCCGTGTGTGCCGTGTTGTGACGCGGCTGTGCCGTGTGTGCCGTGTTTTGACGCGGCTGTGCCGTGTTGTGACGCGGTTGTGCCGTGTTGTGACGTGTGTGACGCGGCTGTGCCGTGTGTGCCATGTTGTGACGCGGCTGTGACGTGTTGTGACGCGGTTGCGCCGTGTGTGCCGTGTTGTGACGCGGCTGTGGCCTGTTTTGCCGCGTCTGTGCCGTGTATGCCATGTTGCGACGCGACTGTGCCGTGTTGTGCCGTGTTGTGACGCGGCTGTGCCGTGCTGTGTACAGACGCCGGCGGCCCGTTCACCTGCGGCCCGCTGGAGGACCGCGCCCGCTACGAGAAGCTGGCGTCTGACCTGTCGGCCGGCGAGAAGGACGAGCTGGACAGGGAGGAGGCCGCGCGGCGGCGCCACAGGTAACGTCCTGCTGAGGGAGGCTGCCACAGGTAACGTCCTGCTGAGGGAGGCCGCCACAGGTAACGTCCTGCTGAGGGAGGCCGTCACAGGTAACGTCCTGCTGAGGGAGGCCGCCACAGGTAACGTCAGTCTGCTGAGGGAGGCCGCCACAGGTAACGTCCTGCTGAGGGAGGCCGCCACAGGTAACGCCCTGCTGAGGGAGGCCGCCACAGGTAACGTCAGTCTGCTGAGGGAGGCCGCCACAGGTCACGTGCTGAGGAGGCCGCCACAGGTAACGTCCCGCTGAGGGAGGCCGCCACAGGTAACGTCCTGCTGAGGGAGGAGGCCGTCACAGGTAACGTCTGCTGAGGGAGGCCGCCACAGGTAACGTCCCGCTGAGGGAGGCCGCCACAGGTAACGTCCTGCTGAGGGAGGCCGCCACAGGTAACGTCTCAGTGCTGAGGAGGCCGCCACAGGTAACGTCTCTGCTGAGGGAGGCCGCCACAGGTAACGCCTGCTGAGGGAGGCCGCCACAGGTAACGCCTACGTCCTGCTGAGTGAGGAGGCCGCCACAGGTAACGTCCTGCTGAGGGAGGCCGCCACAGGTAACGTCAGTCTGCTGAGGGAGGCCGCCACAGGTAACGTCCTGCTGAGGGAGGCCGTCACAGGTAACGTCCTGCTAAGGGAGGCCGTCACAGGTAACGTCCTGCTGAGGGAGGCCGCCACAGGTAACGTCCTGCTGAGGGAGGCCGCCACAGGTAACGTCAGTCTGCTGAGGGAGGCCGCCACAGGTAACGCCCTGCTGAGGGAGGCCGCCACAGGTGACGCCCTGCTGAGGGAGGCCGCCACAGGTCACGTGCTGAGGAGGCCGCCACAGGTAACGTCCTGCTGAGGGAGGCCGCCACAGGTAGCGTCAGTCTGCTGAGGGAGGCCGCCACAGGTAACGTCCCGCTGAGGTACGACAGGAAGTAACCAGCGTCGTGTTCCACAGCCTGCGCACACAGCGCGTGGACAGAAATTTGCCACGATCCCCGTCTGGTAACGGTCAGCTGTTACGCGACCCGCGGGCGGCAGACACCGGCACCGAAATACACGACGGCCCTTGCCGATAACTGTAAACTGTCGTACGGCTCGTGAGCGTCGTGTGACGCGTCATCGTGACCTGGTGCGGATCGCACCGTGGCGCATCGCGCCGCCACCGTGACACACATTGTGAATCAAATTGTACGTGCGGGGTAATGGTGAGTTGTTGCAGCCAGGAGCGGTGGCTGAAAACTGAATCGCCGCAGTCTTGCGTGAAATCGCTGAATTCGCCCGCGCTTGCACTGAGTCATTGCGTCAAATTATCCGTTGACGTCTTATTAGCTCCGGGTAAGTGCGTCGTTCCATTCCTGTAGGTTTGCTGTCGTAAAAATTAGTACAATTTGCTGCCAAGCTGCAAGTGCAAGATGCTCGGAAGCAGGGATGCGGAGCCGGAGCCGGAGCCGGAACCGGAGCCGCCGGACCCGAAACATTTTGCCCGGTGCCGGAGCCGGAGTCGGAGCCGTAGCCGTCAAAAGCGGGGCGGCTCACGTTTGGGATGTACGGAACCGGAGCCGCCGGAGCCGGTACATTTTTGTCCGGAGCCGGAGCCGGAGCCGCCGGAGCCGGTACATTTTGTCCGGAGCCGGAGCCGGAGTCGGAGCCGGGACACTTCCCCGGAGCCGTCCAAAATTTTCCCGGCTCCGCACCCCTGCTCGGAAGTATTGTTCCCAATTGGGCTCTGAGCGCGATTTTCTTTTGTCGCCACAAACCCTTCACGAGAGCCGCCATCAAACCACTCCTGTTCCCCATCCCCACCGGTTATTTCAGGCGAAACCGGCGGGGCTTCCCTTCGGGTTCCAGTATTGGCACCCTCGTCGACCCAACCAGGGTCCACTGTTCATACCCAGCCGAGAGCTCCCGACATGCGAGCATCTGGCCGGGCAGCTCAGTCTGGGCCCAGAGACTCCTCGCCGAGCGCACGGGACGGACAGGCCCCCAAGCCGACACCCCCGCCATCACCAGTTTCTCGTACCAGTCGCACGTCATCCGCTGGTGCAGTTAACGTGATGGGCCCACCTCTCGTACACCACCTCGCGGTGGCGAGAGAGTGTCACACCCGACTACTCCCGCGACTGGACGCAAGCAGCTGTCCCCGTGGACACCATCGCCTCCAGGAGGAGGAAGTTCAATGTCCCTCCAGAAGCCATCGGGTGTCCCCGTGATGGTGTCCCCGTGGACACCATCGCCTCCAGGAGGAGGAAGTCCAATGTCCCTCCTTAAGCCATCGGGTGTCGGACATCCGCTTCACCCTCGTAGGGTGGTACGTTTTATGTACACTTTGTGGACCCAGATCCTTAAACTACTTCTACCCAGTTGCGCCTTGTCATACCCTCTGGTTTTACAATGGACCCCGTTAAGATGGTGATCTTCAATAAGCTGTGATGCTTTCTTCATTTTGCGCTTTAAGTATCTTTTTATCACTTGAATGGGTGTCTTAAACGCAATATTTCAATGGAATTGTAGGGAGATACGATCCACTGCCCAGGACTTACAGGTGGTGCTAAGACAACACTGTCCGATTGCGGTGCGTCTCCAGGAAACTAAGCTTACAGGAAACTATAATTACACGATGAAGAATTACCAATTATTACGCAAGGACATGGCAACCGACACCGTAGCACATGGTGGTGTGTTGCTGGCGGTACACTGCAGCGCACCCGCGCAGCAGCTGGATTTGAACACATCTTTGCAGGCTATCGCCGCAGGTATCCACCTTAGCCATGGTCCGGTGTCAGTGTGTTCACTGTATCTACCCCCTTCGATAAAAGAAGCACAACCGCGAACCTTATAGTATTTAGACAGGCACGAGCCCTCACGCGTCGCACCATCCGGGAGGCCAACCGAGGCTCCTGGAGAGAGTATGTGAGCAAGCTGTCCCGTTTTTTGCAAATATCACAAGTGTGGTCACGTGTGAAACGTATTTCAGGCCATTATGAGTCGTTCCCACTCCCTGTTTTGGGTGTTGCTGGACGACGGATTATGCACCCTGCCTAGGTTGCCGATGAAATTGGCGAAGTGTTGTCGGAAAGATGTCGCGTGAACAACCTGGGCGCCAAATTCCTCCGTTTCTGACGCCTCCGAGGAAAGATCTATAGACTTTTCCACCTTCGTTCAACTAAACTATAACTAATCTTTTACATTAGCCGAACGAACATCAGCCATGGACTCCCTGCAGAACGTGTCAGAAGGACTGGACTGTTTACATAATAGTATGCTGAAGCACCTGCCAGTGAAAGCCGCCCATGAAATTGTATGTGTATTTAATAGACTTGCATAGCGGCAACCTTCCAGATTCTTCGCGGGAGGCGATTGTGGTGCCTCTGCTTAAACCTGGGATGAGTGGATATGATACACATAGTTATGGCCCTATTTCACTCACATCATCATTATGGAGGGTTTTGGAGAAACCCGTCAATGTCAGACTGGCATGGTTCTTAGAAACAAATGACATTTTATCTAACACCCAGTGTGGTTTTGGGAAGTATCGCAGAACAGTGGATCACATTTTAGCTGTTGACACTACTGTACGTGTTGGCTTTAAGGAATAACGACATGTTGGGGCTATCTTTTTCGACATAGAGAAAGCGTATGATACTGCATGGCGGTATGGTGTCTTGAAGAAAGTGTTTAACTATGGGATTCCCGGTGCGATGGCTATCTTTATCAACAATTTTCTATGCAATCGGTTTTTCCAGGTTAGAATTGGTAACTGCCTTTCTCGACGTTTTACACAAGAAAACGGTATACCACAAGGCAGCCTTCTAATTGTCGCATTGCTTGCTATTATGATAAACGACATTTGGAATTGCCTACCACAGTTCATCGGTCGGTCCCTCTTTGTAGATGATCTTGCGATTTGGTCCTGTGGCGCTAGTACTCATTCTGTGGAGCGGCAGCTGCAACTGGCGGTGAATCAGCTTGAAAGGTGGAGTTTTACCAACGGATTTATGTTTACAAAATCGAAGACTGTGGGTATTCATTTTTGTCGCCGTCGTCGACCATGCCCTGATTTTTCAGTGAAAATGTTTGGCACGCAGATCGCTACCAAACCCGTTTGAAAGTTTTTGGGAGTGCACTTTCACAATCGCCTGACATATCGGGAACACTTTATAATTCTCAGGGATATGTGTTTTAAGGCATTGAGCATCTTGAAGTGTGTGGCAAAAACGTAATATGGTGCAGACCGGAAGACGTTACTGCTTTTTTACAGATCACTCATCCGCTCCAAACATGACTATGGCTGCTTCGTTTACGTGCTTCGTTTACGACTCAGCTTGTGCATATGATAAGCGAACGTTGGACGTTGTGCACAACGCAGCCTTGCGAATTGCTACTGGTGCATTGCGAACGTCCCCCACGGCAAGCCTTCTGGTTGAACAGACCATCCCACACATGGCATGGTGTTTTCGTCATGCATTATGAACTTATTCCATGGATTATCTAATCAGTGTTTGGTACCTTCCTGTATCAGGCTCTATAACGCACTGCGTCTGAGTGGAACCACTTTCAGTGACGTGATCAAACTGAGCGCCCTGGAAACTCCTCCCTAGGAGTTACTGTCGCCGACAATTGATGCTACACCGAGCGAAAAGTACAAATATAATACCCTGCCTCGAGAGTTCCCAATTCAAGCACTGGACCTCATTGCGTCGTACGTCGGCTACAAGACAACGTATACGGACGGTTCAAAGATCAAAGCTGGTGCTGGCTCGGCTTTGGTTAGTGGCTCAGCCGCACGATCTTTTACGCTGCCTGTGCAGGCAGTCTTCACATCCGAATTGGTAGCCATTAACAAAGCATTGTGTTTTATACAAGTAGCTGATGAAACATTACACCTCGTCCTAACAGATAGTCTCAGTAGCCTTTTGGCATTAAGATCTTTTAATTCATCACACTCCATTGTACAGGAAATAGTTTTGCGGTTGACGTCACAACGTGCAAAGGGTAAGATCATCGTTATGTGCTGGATTCAAAGCCACGTTGGTATATTAGGGAATGAAGCAGTTGACGCGGCTGCGAAGCGAGCGGAAGAAACCACGGCATATGCCCATTCCTGCTAGATATATATATCCGGTCATTAAAGATTATGTTTTTCGTGAGTGGCAGGTGCTTTGGGACATGGTCGGCGAAAACAAGCTTGGGACAATTAAACCTAGCGTCGGCCATTGATCCTCGTGCTCGCGTAGGACTAGGCGAGACCATGTGACACTGTGCCGCTTACGCTTGGTCATACGTACGCAACGCACAGATATCTTTGTGGTGAGGATGCGCCAATGCGCCCAAGATGCCAGGGACGTCTTTCAGTGCGTCACATCCTAACATCATGCCATCGGCTTTCAGATGTTTGCACGCACTACTTTGGTCGATCGCACCCAATGTCAATTCGTGACGTTCTGGGGGCTGAATCGGTCGCGATCAATTCTGGTCAATTGTTCCACTTTCTTTTGGAGGTAAACTTCAATTATATATATATTCCCTTGTCTAATCTCTTGTAAGGGTGCAAGCTCGCACGGTACTTTGTTATTTGCACGGATTGTTTAGGATTGACACCGCTTAAGTAGTTGTGTTATGGGCGATGTGTAACCACTGCAGTTGATGCGCCCTAAACACTAATAACTAACTAATTAACTTGATCTGTGTAAGTTGTATCTCCTCTGGAGATACAACTTACACAGATAAAGCGAGACAAAACCTACATGGAAGGGTGACGTCATAGTTTAATACTGGACCGATCAACGTCCCGGATCCCGCTCGTGGAACAGAGTCCAGGTATGAGGTGGTCCATGTACCCCAGCACCGAGTACACAGTCCAGGTATGACGCGTTCCCAGTACCGAGTACACAGCCCAGGTAAGAGGCGGCAGTCCCAGTGCCCCATGTGGAAGTCCCAGTCCCAGTGCTCCCAGAGCCCACGTAAAGGCGGCCCCAGTGTAGCACTCGCCCTTGGCCTGTTCAATGTAAAAATCACCACTGTCAGTGTGTGCCACGTTTCGCGTGGCTTGAACGCGCCGCAGCACTGGTGGCTCTGTAGCAGTGTTGTGACTCGACCCCGCCTGCCGGCTGAGGGAGGCTCTGTAGAAGTGTTGTGACTCGACCCCGCCTGCCGGCTGAGGGAGGCTCTGTAGCAGTGTTGTGACTCGACCCTGCCTGCCGGCTGAGGGAGGCTCTGTAGCAGTGTTGTGACTCGACCCTGCCTGCCGGCTGAGGGAGGCTCTGTAGCAGTGTTGTGACTCGACCCCGCCTGCCGGCTGAGGGAGGCTCTGTAGCAGTGTTGTGACTCGACCCCGACTGCCGGCTGGGGGAGGCTCTGTAGCAGTGTTGTGACTCGACCCCGACTGCCGGCTGGGGGAGGCTCTGTAGCAGTGTTGTGACTCGACCCCGACTGCCGGCTGGGGGAGGCTCTGTAGCAGTGTTGTGACTCGACCCCGACTGCCGGCTGGGGGAGGCTCTGTAGCAGTGTTGTGACTCGACCCCGACTGCCGGCTGGGGGAGGCTCTGTAGCAGTGTTGTGACTCGACCCCGACTGCCGGCTGGGGGGAGGTTCGGAGACGGCCGGCGGCCGTGCTGTGCTCCGGGTTATCCAGTGAACTGGTGAGCGGCAGTGACCTGGTGACCCAGTAACCCTCCTGGTGACTCAGTAACCCTCCTGGTGACCCGGTGACACAGTAACCTTCCTGGTGACCCGGTGACACAGTAACATTCCTGGCGACCCGGTGGTCCAGTAACCCTCCTGGTGACCCGGTGACCCAGTTATACATCCTGATGACCGGGTGGTCCAGTAACCTTCCTGGTGACCTGGTGACCCTCCTGGTGACCCGATGACCCCGGTGGCCGGCAGTGACGCGGACAGCATCGGCTCCGCCAGCGACCTGCGCTCGCGCGTGGACGCCGACGCGGACGAGCCGGAGCGGCGCCAGCTGGACTCGGCCACGGTGGCGGGCACCGTCTCCAGCTCCGTCTACCACGCCGAGGGCGAGAGCATCGCCGCCGACGCGGACGCCGAGGGGCGCGTGAAGGCGCCGGGCGGCGGCGGCGGCGGCCGGCGGCGGGCGCGGCCCGCCGGCCGGCCGCCGCCGCCGCCGCGCGACCCGCTTATCGGCCACGACTACGGCGCACGCCCGCTGCTCGACGACGACGAGCTGTCGTCTGGCGACGACGCGGCGCGCCGCCGCGACGACGGCGACATCTTCGCGGCGGCGCCGTTCCCGGGCCGCAGCCGGAGTCGGCGCGGCCGGCCGCGAGACGACGCCGGTCCGCCGCCGCCGCCGCCGCAGCAGCAGCAGCAGCAGCAGCAGCAGCAGCAGCAGCAGCAGCAGCAGCAGGTGGCGGCCTCGGCCGTGTTCCCCGCACAGCCGGCCGCCAGACCGCCCGCCCAGCGTGTCGATGCCGACGTCAGAGGCGACCGGCCGGCGGTCCGGCCGCGCCGCCTGCCCGCCAATCCGTTCCTCGACGGCGAGCCGTCCGCCAATCCGGCGCCGCCGGCCGCCCTCCAGCCGCTGCCGGCGACCAATCAGGCGGCGTGCTCGCCGGCGGCGGCCAATCAGGCACCGCGCCCGTCGGCGGCGGCGGCCAACCCGGTGAAGCGGCCGGCGCCCGCCGCCAATCAGGCCGGCCGACTGACGGCGGTCGCGACCAATCACAGCGCGGCGCGGGCGGAGCCACCGCCCCACGTGATCCGGCCGCCGGCAAATCGGGTGGCGCTGGCAACGGAGCTGGCCGGCGGCGACGGCTTTCCCGGCGTTGTGGGCGTGGCCCCGAAGGCATCGACCCTGCCTCGACTGGGCCAGCCGTCGTACAGCCAGTTCACCAACGACAGGGAGCCCTCGCGACCTGGCCATCTGGCCAAGCTCTTCTCCTCTGCGCATGCGCCGACCAAACACCACACGGCCGTGTCGAGCGAGTCGTCGCACAGCGACGACGAGGCCCGCCAGCACAAGAAGAAGCACAGCCGCGACAAGGCCAGGTACCGCTCGCTGGCCAACGAGCAGAGCGACCCGAGCGCGACCGTGGCGACATCTAGGCCGCGGCCGCGGAAGCCCAAGTTCAAGCCGGTCGACCGAGATGGCGGCGGCTTTTCCAACATGAGTTTCGAGAACCAGTACAGCGACGACGAGGAGACGCAGCGGTTCGTGCGCTGCGCCAACACCGGCAGCGACCGGTTCGGCTCGTTCCGGCGCACGGGTAACGGGCTCTTCTCCAAGCTGAAGTGATCTGGCGGGCGTCGGGCGGGAGGACGAGGTCCGGCGGCCGTGGTCGGCCAGAGCGGGGGCCACGACTGATGGCCGGCTAGAGAGCGAAACTTTCAGCAGGCCACTTTGCAGCTTCTTTCGCAGCACAGACCGGTTTCAAGACTGACAAACTGAATTATGCGGAATGGTGTTCTTGCCTTCTTCAACCAACGCCACAAAATTGCCCGAGCGGGCCATTTCGCCACTTCGGCTCTTCAAGCTTAAGCTAGCATAACTCGAACGAGGGTGAGACCAACGCAGTTCATTAGGGATACATATCTGAGCAAATACAGACAGCAGCCGTCGACCGAGGCGAAGGAGAGGTACTTCAGGGGAGAGCGATATTTATGAGTGATGACCAGAGCGAGAGGGCATGCAGAAGTGGCCGTAGGGTGTGAAACAAAGTGTATCGACATCGACGCGCATGTGAGGGCAGACGTGTTCCTGTGGTGTTTGTGAGGGCAGACCTGTGGTGTTCGGTGTTTGTGTTCCCGTGCTGCCTGTGCGGGCGGTGTGTGGGCTGACGCTCTGCCCGGACTGGGACCCAGAGGGGTCCCAGAGGGGACCCAGAGATGGGGACCGGAGAGGCGCCACCACAGTCGGCAGCTGGTCGGCAGGTTAGCTGCGCACGTGCTTCGGTTACCCGGCAGCTGGGCCGCGCGGCGTCAGAGGTCGGCCTGTCTGAGCCAGGAGCGCGCAGGGCCATGCCGTCGTGGGGCCGCACTCGATGTTGTCCCTGGCCCCGCTCCTGATCCCAGTGGACCCCGCTCCTGGTCCGAGCTGACCCCACTTCTGGTGTCGGTGGACCACGCTCCTGCTCCTCGTTGGTCTGGCGTCTGCGCCCGGAGCCGCTCCTGCTCCCGGGCTGTATTCCTGGCGCCACCTCTGGTGTCTGTGGACCACGCTCCTGCTCCTCGTTGGTCTGGCGTCTGCGCCCGGAGCCGCTCCTGCTCCCGGGCTGTATTCCTGGCGCCACTTCTGGTGTCGGTGGACCACGCTCCTGCTCCTCGTTGGTCTCGCGTCTGCGCCCGGAGCCGCTCCGGCTCCCGGGCTGTATTCCTGGCGCCACTTCTGGTGTCGGTGGACCACGCTCCTGCTCCTCGTTGGTCTCGCGTCTGCGCCCGGAGCCGCTCCTGCTCCCGGGCTGTATTCCTGGCGCCACTTCTGGGTGCCGCTCGTGGCCGTGGGGCCATCTTCTGCCGCCGCCGCTGTACGTGGCTGGGCTCGCGGCCGCCTGGAGACGCGCAATTCCGTGCTGCTCACAGACCGGTGCAGCTTAGTGTCTATGTTCGGACGTCGGCCCTGCCTACGGGACTGTCGATCGTGACCCGCGCTAGATCGGACACGCTGGGAACTGCTCGCGTTCCCCTGCCCGATCGCTGCGGCAGCAATGTTTCACCTTTGAGTACCGCGTCGCTGACGTTTGTTTTTACCAAGTAGTGCGATATTTTTACAGCTGGACGTGGGTGGGTCGTTACGAGATGGGCGCGCGCGTGTGACGGCGCCGCCGGCGTGGCCGTGTTCGTGTCACGCCGGGTGTGCAAGGACCGACGAGTGACTCGTGTAGAGTGTACGGTGTGTAGTGTGTAGTGTGTGGCGCCCGGTGTGTAGTGTAGTGTGGCGCCCGGTGTATGGTGTGGCGTCTGGTGTAGTGTCGTTTTCGCTGGCTCGCCGCCTCCTCAGTCAATTCCAGGGCGGCGGGTAGACGGCTCGCGCGCCGTTCTCAGATCGTGACATCTTCCAGCTTCGGTGTGGGCTCGTTGTCGGGCCGCGCGTCCGCGTGGGTCCTGCTGTGCGTCGTGTCGAATTGTTTATTTTACCCGCGCGGCCGTGTGAGGCGCGGTGGCTGAACGCGGGACAACAGGGGGGGGCGCGGCTGATGGTGCCCGTTGTGGCGCCGTGTCGGCCTGCGGGGCCCGGCCGGTAGCTTTTGTTATTGTTGTGCACGACTGTGTTTCGGTTTGGAGTGCTGTGACGTTCTGCATATCGGCAGTAGACTGCGGCTAATAGCTGTTTTGTAAGGTGTTTTTGCTAAAAACTTTCGTCTGGTCCTCTATACTTGTCAGTTGTCAATATACGCGTAACATTACTCGTGGTGGGCGGTCGTGTCGGGCGTTGGCGGTGCGAGACTACTGGGTCAGGAGTAAGTCCGGCCGAAGCCGGCGTCAGTGGGTGATATGAACCGACTCGGCACGCGCTCAACAAAGCATCTCCACTCCTGTCACGCACACAGCAAGGCCTCTGGACTCTTGTCATGCGCTCAGCAGGGCCTCTCGACTCTTGTCACGCGCTCAGCAAGGTCTCTCGACTATTGTCACGCGCTCAGCAAGGTCTCTCGACTATTGTCACGAGTTCAGCAAGGTCTCTCGACTATTGTCACGAGTTCAGCAGGGCCTCTGGACTCTACCCAGGGCCTCTGAGCCGACTGAGGGGGCCCCGGGCCGTACGTGTAGGACATAGGACCTAGGGTCGCTTGGGCTCGCTCCTGAGCCTGGCAGCGGGTCTCGGCGATACAGAGACCAGTGTTACAGATCTCACAAACAGCGGGTCTCAGGGTGATACAAAGGCCAGAGTGTTACAGAGGTCACAGCGGGTCCCAGGGTGATACAGAGGCCAGTGTTAGAGAGCTCACAGACAGCGGGTCTAAGGGTGACACAAAGGCCAGTGTTACAGAACTCACAGCGGGTCTCGGGGTGATACAAAGGCCAGAGTGTTACCGAGCTGACAGCGGGTCTCAGGGCGATACAGAGGCCAATGTTACAGAGCTCACAGCGGGTTTCAGGGTGATACAGAGGCTAGTGTTACCGAGCTGACGGCGGGTCTCGGGGCGATACAGAGGCCAGTGTTACATAGCTGACTTGGCAGTCATCCAGCCACATAGTCTCTGATCCCGTAGGCTCTGTTATATGTGTCGCTTTGATATCACTTGCACGTGTCCGCACAATATCATATTAAAATGGCGCTAGTCAAAACAAATTGCGATCAGAAGCAATGACGTAACTAGGATTTGCGTCCGGGGAGAGGAATGATTTAGAGTGGGGCAGCCCACCTCCATTAAAAATGTCACCGTGTTTCGATCATATTTTTTAAACGGACTCAGCTTTTAATCTTAAACGTCACGACAGTGAGATTTTCCTGTGGAGCAGATCCGACCTAACACATTCGTTTCTAACCTGCGTTTCTAAATCACCGATTTTCACCCACCTCCTCCATGATCCAAATTTATATTTCTGATATTTCTGGTATCCTTTGATAAGTCATTTCACGCTGCTCAAGCTACACCTGCACAAATAACATAAAAGCGTATATTCTCCAATTGCATACATTTCAGTGTGTATCCCCCAGTCGCAACCGCGTCAGCGTTCGTGCATGTGCATACTCAACTTACGAGTCCACCATAATCGTCATAAGTGCGTTTTTCAGGTTTTTTTTTGCGTCCCTGCTAAGTTAAGCTCCTAATGTGTGGCTGATTGCTGCCATATGAAAGTCGTGCCATATTTGACATCACGAAATGCTTCGTGAGGACGTTCGCCAGGCAATCTCGATGAGTTCGTTCGAAGATGCGATCTCATACGAGCTCATTGCGTTCTTCCCACATTTCCTGGTGGAAAAGTAATCCGGATACACCGCCGAGCTTTATCGTAAATCGCCTTTTTGTTAAACGCTCCCCGATTGGCTGTTGAACCGAGACGTTGCTTTGGTGCTCTACGGGTCCTCGGGTGTGTTTTGGGACTCTAGGTGTGCATTTCTTGGTACCCGCCGTCCCAGCGGCGCCGGGGGCATAACTGAAGCCCCTGTACGCTTTCTGCGGTTTTTGCGAGATCCGATTAGCTTCGGATGGCTTCTGTGCGCTTTTGGGCTTCCGGTATCCTAGCGCCCGCCGGCATTTATCTGATGTGGCATTTATCCGCCGGCATTTATCCGCCGGCTCCACCGATGTGGACTTTTGTGATATCCGGCGCGGTCCTCCGGAACCGGAGGAACGCGCAGAGAAAATGACGCGATTTCTCCGCCAGTGCCGTGATTTTCTGGAGCGCCGGTGCCATTTTTCCGAGCCTCGTGGCGATTCTTTGCCGGGTGGGTCCGCCTCTCGAGGGAGTGGCAGTGGCCGCTTTTGGGAACTTGGGCGCTCCTGCCAACTTGGGAGCGCCACTGACCCGGGGGCAACGGCACGGTCCACATACTTACCCAGTCCACTGAATGGTAGCTGGCCTCCTACGCAGTACCCCTGAGAAAAAAACGAGCATGAATTTGCGCGCTCTACCCGCCGAGACAATAAAAGTCGCGTTTTCCCACCGATTACGCCCAGCGTTGATCTGCGGGCCAATGTTGGATGTCACCGGCAGACATGCACACCATAATGGCGTGTAGTTTTGGCCAGGCGTCGTCCATGATTTGCAACTCACGTCTGTGACGTTCACACTGGGCTGAGGAGGTTCGCGTGATTCATGCATTTAAAGCCGACAATATAGCAACTTATTTAGCAGTCAGACAAATTGTGGAAGAAAAGCTCGGGCGTTTATGCCTGACCGTAGTCTGGCGCTGGCTCATTACACCGTGGCACGGCGCACGTGTAAATGATGGCGTTCTGCATACGTTTACTGACATAATAAGGCGTGGTAGCATGCGACCACGCGCTATTACTTTAGTACACGTATGCACCCACGAAAAGACCGTCTGACAAAATACTAAAGAGGGATAGGAGCCAGCAATGCTAAATTTGTCACGATGAGCCCGCCCCGGTAGCTCAGTTGTTTAGAGCGCAGGCCTGCACTGGTCTCCCCTGTACTGGCAACACAGGGTTCGAGTCACTTCGCGCGCTCGCGTTTAGCCCCCGGCCGGGAGTGTCAGTTGGCAGCTGGCTCGATAAGGCCGGGGTCGAGCTACCGGGCGGCCGTGTCAGTGCATTGGCGGCACGTTAAACTTTCGGTCTAAATTCTGCCGTTGTACTGGGATTCATGGATCGGGTGGTGCGACCAGGATTCACGCAAAAAGCTCTGCTTAGCAATAGAACCCTGGTTCTCAAGGCCACCCCACCAACAACTCCGATTAAGCCGAGCCGTCTTTCCTGTCAAATCCTCCCACCCCGTCTCGGGGGGGAGAGAAGACCCCTCTAAAATCCAAACTAAGCATCGCACGAAAACGTAAGAGGTATCATCGGAAAGCCCTCGACGAGTAGGGTCCGGGTCAACCCTCAAAAACACTTTCCCAAAAAAGTGACGTCAACAGGGTTGCTAGATTTTCACGACTCTTCACGACTTACATTATGTTTTTGACTCTGGGGGGTTCATTTTGGGGGATATATAAAAAACAAAATTGATTTTGAATGAGAAAAGGACAGCGAAATCGACCAGGGCTATAATTTGTGTGCCCCCCCCCCCCAAAAAAAGGTTCAAAATTCAGAATTTTTGGTTGTCAGATTTTATTTAATTTTCCTTTTCCAATGGGCAAAGCAGACCGATAAACGTTGTTGGAAGTCAACTTGCCCTAATAAGAAATGCTTACTTTAGCCAGAATCCTGTATTTGAACTGCAATTTTGCAAATACGCAAAATGTATAGGTAACAAAAACGAAAAAAATCAACTCGTTCGTTTTGTTGCATCCGTAAAGATGAGCAACCGCTGAAAGTTTCATTAAAATATCTCTATCCGTTAAAGCGTGACGACTGGTTGAACTTTTTTGGAGGTGACCTCACTTGACCTTGACTAACTCGTTGACCCTAGACGACCTGACCTAAACATTTTGTATCAGCATGTCAAATTGACGCGGAAAAAGGTATGCCAAATTTCGGCGCGCTACCACGCGCCTTTCATCCGCTATCCGCGAAAAACCTGAGGGGGCGGTTGACGACCCCCCCCCCCCCGAGACGGGACGGGTTAAATTTATAATAGAAATAAAAGACAAAATGGTGACGCCACTTCGGATAGCATCAAAGAAGTCAGAAATATTTGGAGTGGGTGGATGGATCCAGCTTCAAGGTGAAGTTGAGAGACAATGGGACGAGTCATTACATGTTTGGAGATTGGAGATTGGAGGTTCTCGGTTGGGGGCCCTTCAATGTCACCCGACTCATCCTGAACACCGAAAATGTTAGAATTTGCATGGGACTCGAGCTACCCCAATATTTTCGTTCTTGAAACCAATTCAGTGTTCAAATAAATATGTCTTCAGACGTGTTTAATTGTATGCATATATGCCACGGTCCTATGTGCTACAGGCCACAACAATGTGTGCGACTGTGTCCATTCATGAAATATCATCACACTGTTGTTATCCTGTATACTTTACTGGTACATTGCTTCGCTCTTCCAGGCATATGCAGACAGTGTGCATGTATGTATATATATATATATATATATATATATATATATATTCATATATATATATATATATATATATATATATATATATATATATATATATATATATATATATATATATATATATATATATATTTAGTTACGTGAAAGAGAAGACGAAAGAAGAGAGACGAAGACAACGCTGTCGTCATAAACGATGTATGTCTTAGTGAAAACCTGCTTCCGAAATATCGAATACAGAAATAACATGCACGATCGGGTAGTACGGTGCGAGGACTAAACTCAAAATTTTGAATTTCCCCCCAAAAAAGATATATTTGGAGGGCAAAAACAATTATAGCCCTGGTCGATTTCACTGTCCTTTGCTCATTCCAAGTAAATTTTGTTTCTTCGTATCTTCCCCAAAATGAAATCCCAGAGTAAAAAAATATAATGTAAGTCGTGAAAACTCGTGAAAATCCAGCCCCCTGGTGACGTAACTTTTGGGGAAAAATATTTTGGAGGGTGGATCTGGACCCTACTCGTCGAGCGCTTTCCGGTGACACCTCTTGCGTTTTCGTTCGACGCTTAGTTTGGATTTTAGAGGGGGCTACTATCCGTCCCATCCCCCCCGAGACGGGATGTGAGGATCTGACCGGAGAGACGGCGCAGGTTAATAACGGATATGCAACAAAGTTTCTAATAATGTACTGTTTTAACTGTAAAATGTGTTGCCGTGAGATTGCATGCAAAATGGCACTGGTACTTGCCCCAGGATGCCGGCAGATGAGTCATCCAGTGCGGTGACCCCGTGACCGGGGCGGGCCGGACGGATACGTGGCGTGGTGGGGCGTGTGCGGGATGGACCAATCAGCGATCGGGGGTGTTGGAAACGCGGGAGCGGTGTCGAGTTGACCTGGGAGGGTGTGGGCTGTGCGGGGCCAGTCTGGTTACCGCCAAGCGGTGAGGAATACACGGTCCTGGCGTCAAAGTTTTCCTTTCGTGAACTATATATTTATGCTGGCATAGTATCATAATGCTGGTCTGTAACTGCAAATGCTGTGATCCCGTAAGCCAGCCGACATGCAACTCATGAACTTGAGCCGGCCGGTGGCTCGCCGACGGCCCGCGCCGCGGCGGCGGCCAGACGTCAGCCTAGAGTCCAATGGCCGGGCGCGTTGTCGGGTCGTCTGTGGGGCGGGGAAATGTCACCTGACTGTTCGTCACCAGGTGGCATCGCCGGGTTTGGCCATTTGGCTACCAATTGAAATCGGGGCTCAAAGTACGTCACTATTAAGTAGCCAATGAGAAAGTGACTAATCGCGTTAAGCTGTGTGCAGAGCTGTGTGCAGGTGTTCCAGACCCCCGCTGTGAGAGCGTTCCGGATTGTCAAGCCGCGTGGGTTTGTCGAATTTACAACGTATAACATTTACTGTCGGTGGTGTCATCAAACCATTATTTCAACGTCCTTTTGAAGAGTATGAATTACCGTTTAATTTCTATCAACTGCACAATACATCAAGTGCAGCCTAATCGAACTTTCGGGCGTTGTCGTGACGCACGGTTCTGCTAGGCTACATCGCGTACCTACAAGGGGACGAACTTGTTCTACGGATACAGTAACAATGTTTTCGCCACAATCACGGGGACTGCGCTTAACAAACTTTCACATCGCGCTGGTGCACACGTGACACTGCTAACGACATCACCATCTTATATTTTTTAAACACCATCACACCCTCACGGAAGAATGATGTCAAGGCCATCCGTGATATCGCCCTGGAGAACGCTGTGCCCGTCCAGCCAGGCCAATAAGGCAATCCGTCTCATCGGCTACTGCAAAACACCGAAAACGTCTTCTGTCGCCGGGCGCAACGACAGTGTTAAACCCACAACACTGCAGCACCCCGATGCGGTATACCGGGCGGTATTCAGATGTACTACCGGTGACTATGCATCCTGCAACTTCTGCCACATTTGCAACGCAACCACAACACTCAGCCGCCGCCTCATCATATATCTTGAAGACGGTGGCGGCAAGAACCACCTCCGAGAACACCACAGAGTCCGGCTCGCCAGAGTATATATATATATATATATATATATATATATATATATATATATATATATATATATATATATATATATTTACCTGAAGGAAAAGACGAAAGAAGTAGACGAAGACTACGCTGTCGTCATAAACGATGTATATGTCCGTGGAAACCTGCTTCCGAAATATCGAATACAGAAATATCACGATCGGCGCGTGGATTTGGCGACAAAGTTTCGCCGAAGACTCTCAAGCCACCTCGACTGCCCCCTCCCAAATCTTCAGAGCCATGATTTGCGTGTGCATTGAGGAGGTTCCGTTCAGGTGTACCGAGGGAAAGCTATGTCGGTAAATCAACGACATCGCGATGGGTTCCCCTCTAAGAGTGCTGTTTACACGGGCTTACATGTGCCATGTGGAGGGTAGGGGAAGGTTGGGTCCCGGGGCAGGCTTGCATGTGTCATGTGGAGGGTATGGTCCTGGCGTAATTTGATGCTATGCCAACTTGTTTTACCGCTTCATTGACGGCATCGTGTTTGATGCCAACAGCACTAACGAGCTAAACCCACTGAAGATGATGCAGGGTGAGGAGTGGGCCCTGGCTTCACCACAGAGCTTAATGTGAGCAACAGGCTTCCTCTCCTTCACCTACTTGTCGACGGTGATGACGGTTTGTTTCTGGCGGAGATGTGCGTGAAGTGAACCAACCTAGGTCGATGCATGAATGGTGCCGGAGACTGTACCAATGATGCCGGAGACTGTACCGATGGCACCGGAGACTGCACCGATGACTACAAACGCAACGTAATGAGGTCCATACGTCTGGCGAGCTATAACCCACTGCTCCAGTTGGCCGCGCGTGCATTTCGAGTTGCGGAGGGTGCGTCAAATGTTAGTTAACCCGTCCCGTCTCGTGGGGGGGGTCGTCAACCGCCCCTCTCAGTTTGTTCGCGGATAGTGGACGAACGGCGCGCGGCAGTGCGCCCAAATTTGGCATACCTTTTGCCACATCAATTTGGCATGCTGTTTCAAAGTTTTGAAGTCAGGTCATCTAAGGTCAACGAGTTGGTCGATGTCAAGTGAGGTCACCTAAAAAAAGCTCAACCACTCGTCACGCTTTAACGGATACAGATATTCTAATGAAACTTTCAGCATTTCCTTTTCTTTAGGGATGCAACAAAACGTATGAGCGGAATTAATTTTCTCGTTTTTGACTATATATATATATACTTTGCATATTTGCCAATTGCAATTCAAATGCTCTGCTTAAATAAAATTAAAGAAAACTTGAAAAAACAACATTTTGACATTTAACAAAAATTATTTTTCGCGGGCCAAAAACATGTGTGTCCCTGGTCGATTTCGTTGTCCTTTTCTCATTCCAAACGCATTTAGTGTTTTCATATATCCACAAAATGAACCCTTCAGAGCCAAAAACATAATGTTAGTCGTGAAATGTCGTGAAAATCTAGCTCCCTGGTGACGTCACTTTTGGGTAAAATTTATTTTGGAGGGTGGATCTGGACCCTACTCGTCGAGCGCTTTCCGGTGACACCTCTTTTGTTTTCGTTCGACGCTTAGTTTGGATTTTAGAGGGGGTTACTATCCGTCCCATCCCCCCCCCGAGACGGGATGTGAGGATCTGACCGGAGAGACGGCGCAGGTTAATAACGGATATGCAACAAAGTTTCTAATAATGTACTGTTTTAACTGTAAAATGTGTTGCCGTGAGATTGCATGCAAAATGGCACTGGTACTAGCCCAGGATGCCGGCAGATGAGTCATCCAGTGCGGTGACCTCGTGACCGGGGCGGGCCGGACGGATACGTGGCGTAGTGGGGCGTGTGCGGGATGGACCAATCAGCGCTCGGGGGTGTTGGAAACGCGGGAGCGGTGTCGAGTTGACCTGGGAGGGTGTGGGCTGTGCGGGGCCAGTCTGGTTACCGCCAAGCGGTGAGGAATACACGGTCCTGGCGTCAAAGTTTTCCTTTCGTGAACTATATATTTATGCTGGCATAGTATCATAATGCTGGTCTGTAACTGCAAATGCTGTGATCCCGTAAGCCAGCCGACATGCAACTCATGAACTTGAGCCGGCCGGTGGCTCGCCGACGGCCCGCGCCGCGGCGGCGGCCAGACGTCAGCCTAGAGTCCAATGGCCGGGCGCGTTGTCGGGTCGTCTGTGGGGCGGGGAAATGTCACCTGACTGTTCGTCACCACGTGGCATCGCCGGGTTGCATCGGAAGTGAAACGTCATTTGGCTACCAATTGAAATCGGGGCTCAAAGTACGTCACCATTAAGTAGCCAATAAGAAAGTGACGAATCGCCTTGAGCTGTGTGCAGAGCTGTGTGCAGGTGTTCCAGACCCCCGCTGTGAGAGCGTTCCGGATTGTCAAGCCGCGTGGGTTTGTCGAATTTACAACGTATAACATTTACTGTCGGTGGTGTCATCAAACCATTATTTCAACGTCCTTTTGAAGAGTATGAATTACCGTTTAATTTCTATCAACTGCACAATACATCAAGTGCAGCCTAATCGAACTTTCGGGCGTTGTCGTGACGCACGGTTCTGCTAGGCTACATCGCGTACCTACAAGGGGACGAACTTGTTCTACGGATACAGTGACAATGTTTTCGCCACAATCACGGGGACTGCGCTTAACAAACTTTCACATCGCACTGGTGCGCACGTGACACTGCTAACGACATCACCATCTTATATTTTTTAAACACCATCACACCCTCACGGAAGAATGATGTCAAGGCCATCCGTGATATCGCCCTGGAGAACGCTGTGCCCGTCCAGCCAGGCCAATAAGGCAATCCGTCTCATCGGCTACTGCAAAACACCGAAAACGTCTTCTGTCGCCGGGCGCAACGACAGTGTTAAACCCACAACACTGCAGCAGCCCGATGCGGTATACCGGGCGGTATTCAGATGTACTACCGGTGACTATGCATCTTGCAACTTCTGCCACATTTGCAACGCAACCACAACACTCAGCCGCCGCCTCACCATATATCTTGAAGACGGTGGCGGCAAGAACCACCTCCGAGAACACCAAAGAGTCCGGCTCGCCAGAGCCGGATATATATATATATATATATATATATATATATATATATATATATACCTGAAGGAAAAGACGAAAGAAGTAGACGAAGACTACGCTGTCGTCATAAACGATGTATATGTCCGTGGAAACCTGCTTCCGAAATATCGAATACAGAAATATCACGATCGGCGCGTGGATTTGGCGACAAAGTTTCGCCGAAGACTCTCAAGCCACCTCGACTGCCCCCTCCCAAATCTTCAGAGCCAGGATTTGCATGTGCATTGAGGGGGTTCCGTTCAGGTGTCTCGAGGGAAAGCTATGTCGGTAAATCAACGACATCGCGATGGGTTGATTTCTAAGAGTGCTGTTTCTAAGAGTGCTGTTTACACGGGCTTACATGTGCCATGTGGAGGGTAGGGGAAGGTTGGGTCCCGGGGCAGGCTTGCATGTGTCATGTGGAGGGTATGGCCCTGGCGTAATTTGATGCTATGCCAACTTGTTTTACCTCTTCATCGATGGCATCGTGTTTGATGCCAACAGCACTAACGAGCTAAATCCACTGAAGATGATACAGGGGTGAGGAGTGGGCCCTGGCTTCACCACAGAGCTTAATGTGAGCAACAGGCTTCCTCTCCTTCACATACTTGTCGACGGTGATGGCGGTTTGTTTCTGACAGATGTGCACGTGAAGTCAACCAACCTAGGTCGATGTATGAATGGCGCCGGAGACTGCACCAATGGTGCCGGAGACTGTACCAATTGCGCCAGAGACTGCACCGATGGCACCGGAGACTGCACCGATGGCTGCAAACGCAGCGTAATTATGTCCATACGTCTGGCGAGCTATAACCCACTGCTCCACTTGGTCGCGTGTGCATCTCGAGTTGCGGAGGGTGCGTCAAATGTTAGTTAATAACGGATATGTCACAAAGTTTCTAGAAATGTGCTGTTTTAACCGTAAAATATGTATACTGGAAAAGTACCATAATGCTGGTCTGTAATTGCAAATGCTGTGACCCCGTAAAGCAATCGACATGCAACTCATGAACTTGAGCGGGCCGGTGGCTCGCCGACGGCCCGCGCCGCGGCGGCGGCCGGACGTCAGCCTAAAGTCCAATGGCCGGGCGCGTTGTCGGGTCGTCTGCGGGGCGGGGAAATGTCACCTGACTGTTCGTCACCAGGTGGCATCGCCGGGTCGCATCGGAAATAAAACGTCATTTGGCTACCAATTGGAATCGGGGCCCAAAGCACGTCACTATGAAGTAGCCAATGAGAAAGTGACTAATCGCGTTAAGCTGTGTGCAGAGCTGTGGGCAGGTGTTCCAGACCCCCGCTGTGAGAGCGTTCCGGACTGTCAAGCCGCGTGGGTTTGTCGCGGTCGGACGCTTCTGTAAATTAAATATCTGTCATTCGGCCCATAAATTTAGAACGTATAACATTTACTGTCGGTGGTGTTATCAAACCATTATTTCAACGTCCTTTTGAAGAGTATGAATTACCGTTTAATTTCTATCAACTGCACAATACATCAAGTGCAGCCTAATCGAACTTTCGGGCGTTGTCGTGACGCACGGTTCTGCTAGGCTACATCACGTGCCTACAAGGGGACGAACTTGTATCACCACGCATCGTGATCCGAAATCGCCAAACTACGTCCATTGACGTGGCTTGATCACATGCATGACGTATTGGGTGTACATGCATGTGCTCCACTCCAATCCAAACGCCTCCAATACAGTCCATCAGCAGCAGCTCAATGAATGAACGAACGAGTCCATCATGAATGCATGGCGAATGAATGGATGAATGAATGAGTGAATCGGTTCATGTAGATAACCGGTGTGGCTGGAGGTCGTCCATATAAGAGGGGTATTGCCGCGAGTCATGAGAATATTGAGAAACTCTTACGAAATATTTAAACTTGTTAAACTCTAAGGAGATATTGACACTCGGAATCCACAGCGCTCCCCACCACCACCACCACCACCACCAACACCACCACCACCATCACCACCACCCCACCACCACCACCACCACCACCACAACACCACCACCACCACCACCACCACCACCACCACCACCACCACCACCACCACCACCACCACCACCACCACCACCACCACCACCACCACCACCGCCGCACCAATTACTCCGAGTCGGAGCGGCGACAATCTACTAGGGGGATACGACACCTGAATATGTGCATCCGCCTAAATTTGAATGGTGTGAGGACAAGACCGAACGTTGTACCACCAATGGTTGGGGGGATGGGGGGATTAAGGGGAATAAGGGGGAGAAAGGGGGAAAAAAATTTTTTTTCCCCCCAACAAAATGATTTTCCAGAAAGCTGCACTACAATGGTATCTTCTCGACACTTACAAATTTTATGGGATACATACTGTTTAACCAAACTCGACGAATATCAGTTATTCAATTCCTGTGAGTGTTTTGGAACTGGAGATACTTTGGAACTTCCACCCATTCATGCTCCTGGATTCACCCCGTGGGGAGGGATTCTTCACTTTTAAAGTTAGAGGAAATAATCAGACCGCGTTACAGAACGTACTGCTATCTATTTATCAGTTTTACAGTCACGTTGTCTGTTGTCTCAGAAATTGAACATCGGTGTTGTTCTGAGGAAGAAAAATCACCCAAAAAAACATTCTCTCGTTCTCTCCCCAGATGGCCAAATTCGGTAGTTACGTCAGAGCCCACAAAAATACCAGTGCCAGTAGCACAGCCAAGTGGGAATTAAATATGCCATTGCCCAGATCCCGTCGGGTTCGATTTTGAGGGTCACTGAGCCAAGGCCAGATCTGCGCCCGATTTGGGAAATGCACGGGAAATCCCCTGTCACAGAAATTCGGTCCTCTTGCAGCCAAAAAAAACGTTTCTTGATATTCCCCCTGATTGGCGGAAGCATTCCTGTGTGGGCAACCTTCGTTCCTCCTCCGAGTACCTCCATCTTTCGCTCCCCACGCACACACAAGTTCCGTAGCGATGTCCGTGTCGTCTGCCTGACCCCCCCCCCCACACCAGCCCGACCACCGCCGCCAGGTTCAGTCACGGCCGATTGTGAGAAATGGCGCCAATTCATTCGCCGGGCCGGAGCAAAACGACGATCATGTTTCTGGAGGAAAAACTGTTGGTCTCTTCCCACCAGTCGCGGGCATGTCATACACTTGGCGCTAACTTTGTTCTTCACCACAATTTTCACCAATTCTCAGGGCGTGTGGGATGCAAGCCACAGCAATGACCGAGCATATGACATACATTGCCTCCTCTCCGTTAGCATTTTTACTAACTTGAAATTACACCAATTGTGGCATATAGTACACTGACGCACGCGTCCTGATATCCCCCTTCACCCCAGTGTATCTGGAATGGGTGCATGTGCCAACTGTCTGCGGCAAACTGAATGTCATTCGCCTACTTGCAATGGGGACCTTTTGCAGTCGCGTCGGCAAGAATATCCTAATCAACAAGTACGTGCAACCAGTGACACGTACGCTAGTACTCTCACGGTAAGCATATCGACCGCAGGCGCGTATATCACGGGGATGTTCCTCCCCACGCTTCGAATGGTTATAATGCGAACCGTACAGCCAGTCAAGGCAGCAAAACAAATCAAGCCTTCCCTCCCCCACCACTGCCAGTCTACCCCCCCCCCTCCCGTGTTCCCAATGTGCCCCCTGTTAGCACCGCCGGTAAAGTCGCTTGCAGACGAACACCTTGCTGTGTTGATTGAAGTTGCCTGCACGTTCCTTCCGCACGTGCAGCAACACAGGAGCGTCAGGCTTATCGGCAAGGCGCGCGCGCGCGCGCTCGCACACACACACACACACACACACACACACACACACACACACACACACACACACACACACACACACACACACACATACACACATAAATGCCAGGCCAGCCAGGGGCAACCAGGAAACTGGGAGCACGAGCCGGAGCTAGGCGTGCACTGGCATGCAGTTTATGTGGGTGTGGTTTCTGCAACAAACCCATTATAATAACGGGCTGCACAGATAGCATCAAAAGCCATGCGCGGAACAAATCGTGTTAGTTTACGTGGCGGACGCTGCACACGTGCATTTACGGTAAGCACTTCGACAGGCCATTACTTGATACAAACGCAGCAATTAATTCAAGGTGGGCAAGTCGGCAATGAATAGCCTGTGTTCGGCATCCAGCGAACCGCATGCCTTACGTCAGCCACACCAATCACCTGTCCAGACATCAGTGTACCAAAAGTGTTCCACCTCCGCCGGTGATGGATGTTAGGAGGCACACTCTACGCGTCACCAAATTGCTGACCGGGTTCGACACTAGCGCCACTCCGGACATTTCCCAATCCCGCGGACCACCGGCGAAGCAGTGGGGGCGGCGCCATTAGCCGTTTGGGCTTTAGGGCGCATCGACCATGTTGATCATATAGCGCGCCATTAGCCGTGGATGTGCATAAAGTGTGTCGTGAACCACCCAATGAACAAACAATAAACAAACCAAATTGCTGACTCTCATGCACCTTTACATCATGCACCTTTACATCATGCACCTTTACATCATGCACCTTTACATCATGCACCTTTACATCATGCACCTTTACATCATGCACCTTTACGTCATGCACTCTTCCTTAACTGGAGCAGATAATCGCACATAAGACTGGTAACACCCTCCCCCACCGTGTTTCCATAGAGCACAATGCATTTCGTGTCACTCGTGTCGCAGGACAGAAGCACTCCAACGAGGAGGAAAAATACCTGATTAATAGCTATTCTTCCTCGCTTTTAGTTCAAACATGTCGGACACAAATCGGCAGCGTCAACAGAGCACCACCAATCACGGTCACAGTGAGGCGTAGCCCTACACTAAGCTTAAGACTTAGTGTAGGGCCTCACTGTAGAACACTCGCACGTCCGGAGGTCCGCGCCAACTTCGCATGTCAGGGGGCAGATGTCTGCCCCCTAATATCTCTAGAACTATGCTAGCTAGCGACAAACGGAAAACGGCGCTGGATAGCTGATGAAGGGCTCTATCGAAAGTGTTTCGGTCATTTTTCGCTCAAGTCAACATTCAGATCACAGGGTCATCATATGTCAAATTCGACCAGATCAGGTGGGACTCAGATATTGACACATATCTCAGGACCTATAACAGATAGAAACAAACGGCGAATGCTATTCGACAGTACTTGAAATGCGCTACCGACAATAGGCGGTGTAATTTAAGGTCAGGTCAACCGAAACTCAGGTCAAGGTCATGAAGTCATGACCTCAGGTCAAGGTCATGAAGTCGCCTAGGGAGGTCATGTAATGTATCAATCGACACGTCTTGGCGATACAAGCACGATGACAATAATTTCAGACTTCTACCTTAATGAGGTGCGATATAATGCGCATAAATGTGCAGTGATCTCAGGTGACCTCAGAGACCTTGGTGAGGTCACTGAGCAAAAATGTCACCGGTAACATTGAGCATAGCCTCCATCTACCTTCCACAACCGTTGTGAGATCATTCCGAGCGCAAATATGTAACCAGGAAACATTTGTATATTTTACCATAGCCCTATCATGGGAACCCATAGCCGCGACCTGACCTAAGGTCAATGCTACGAAATAAACCCGATATACATATTATGGCCCCTGATGAGATCATAACATATTATAAGTTTGAAATAAATCGCCCAATTATTGTGGAAGTTATGCCACCTAGAACACCGAATGTAGTTGGGTCACTTCGCCTGACCTGGTGACCTGACCTGAGATGACCCAGGATTAAAAATGTACAAGGGTATGTGGAAAAGAACAATGAACAGCTATGGAGGTTTGGCATTGCTAATCCAATTAGTTAGGCGGCAAATGAGGAAAAACCGGAGGGAGGGGGGGCAGATTTCCGCCCCCGGACGTGCGCGTGTTAAGCCCTACACTAAGCTTAAGACACAGTGCGTCGCATACGGACAAACCCGCGTCCTCAGTGGCACTCGACTCAGACATCAGCCCACACACCCTTTCGTCGACACGCCAAAGGTATGAGCCACCCACAAACGCGCCCGGCGATACGCCATACTCAGCGTCATACACTCAGCCCGGCGATACTCAGCCCGGCGATACTCAGCCCGGCGATACTCAGCGTCAGTATACTCAGCCCGGCGATACTCAGCCCGGCGATACTCAGCGTCAGTATACTCAGCCCGGCGATACTCAGCCCGGCGATACTCAGCGTCAGTTTCTCGCGTGCCCCATGGTACGCCGCATGAGTCCCATGGTGCACCACTGACACCCCGTTTCAACTAGTACGACACGCCATGTCTTTACTCAGCGACTCAATGCGGCCGTCCCGGCTCCGAGCGCGGCGAAACAGCGCAGTGTAACCACAGGAGCAGTGTAACCACAGGAGCAGTGTAACCACAGGAGCAGTGTAACCACAGGAGCAGTGTAACCACAGGAGCAGTGTAACCACAGGAGCAGTGTAACCACAGGAGCAGTGTAACCACAGGAGCAGTGAAAGGAGCAGTGTAACCACAGGAGCAGTGTAACCACAGGAGCAGTGTAACCGCAGGAGCAGTGTAACCACAGGAGCAGTGTAACACAGGAGCAGTGTAACCACAGGAGCAGTGTAACCACAGGAGCAGTGTAACACAGGAGCAGTGTAACCACAGGAGCAGTGTAACCACAGGAGCAGTGTAACCACAGGAGCAGTGTAACCAGGCCAAGTAGAGCAGTGTAACCACAGGAGCAGTGTAACCACAGGAGCAGTGTAACCACAGGAGCAGTGTAACCACAGGAGCAGTGTAACCACAGGAGCAGTGTAACCACAGGAGCAGTGTAACACAGGAGCAGTGTAACCACAGGAGCAGTGTAACCACAGGAGCAGGTAACCACAGGAGCAGTGTAACCACAGGAGCAGTGTAACCACAGGAGCAGTGTAACCACAGGAGCAGTGTAACCACAGGAGCAGTGTAACCACAGGAGCAGTGTAACCACAGGAGCAGTGTAACCACAGGAGCAGTGTAACCACAGGAGCAGTGTAACCACAGGAGCAGTGTAACCACAGGAGCAGTGTAACCACAGGAGCAGTGTAACCACAGGAGCAGTGTAACCACAGGAGCAGTGTAACCACAGGAGCAGTGTAACCACAGGAGCAGTGTAACCACAGGAGCAGTGTAACCACAGGAGCAGTGTAACCACAGGAGCAGTGTAACCACAGGAGCAGTGTAACCACAGGAGCAGTGTAACCACAGGAGCAGTGTAACCACAGGAGCAGTGTAACCACAGGAGCAGTGTAACCACAGGAGCAGTGTAACCACAGGAGCAGTGTAACCACAGGAGCAGTGTAACCACAGGAGCAGTGTAACCACAGGAGCAGTGTAACCACAGGAGCAGTGTAACCACAGGAGCAGTGTAACCACAGGAGCAGTGTAACCACAGGAGCAGTGTAACCACAGGAGCAGTGTAACCACAGGAGCAGTGTAACCACAGGAGCAGTGTAACCACAGGAGCAGTGTAACCACAGGAGCAGTGTAACCACAGGGCAGTGTAACCACAGGAGCAGTGTAACCACAGGAGCAGTGTAACCACAGGAGCAGGTAACCACAGGAGCATGTAACCACAGGAGCAGTGTAACCACAGTGTACAAGCAGTGTAACCACAGGAGCAGTGTAACCACAGGAGCAGTGTAACCACAGGAGCGCAGTGTAACCACAGGAGCAGTGTAACCACAGGAGCAGTGTAACCAAGGAGCAGTGTAACCACAGGAGCAGTGTAACCACAGGAGCAGTGTAACCACAGGAGCAGTGTAACCACAGGAGCAGTGTAACCACAGGAGCAGTGTAACCACAGGAGCAGTGTAACCACAGGAGCAGTGTAACCACAGGAGCAGTGTAACAGGAGCAGTGTAACCACAGGAGCAGTGTAACCACAGGAGCAGTGTAACCACAGGAGCAGTGTAACCACAGGAGCAGTGTAACCACAGAGCAGTGTAACCACAGGAGCAGTGTAACCACAGGAGCAGTGTAACCACAGGAGCAGTGTAACCACAGGAGCAGTGTAACCACAGGAGCAGTGTAACCACAGGAGCAGTGTAACCACAGGAGCAGTGTAACCACAGGAGCAGTGTAACCACAGGAGCAGTGTAACCACAGTGTAACCACAGGAGCAGTGTAACCACAGGAGCAGTGTAACCACAGGAGCAGTGTAACCACAGGAGCAGTGTAACCACAGGAGCAGTGTAACCACAGGAGCAGTGTAACCACAGGAGCAGTGTAACCACAGGAGCAGTGTAACCACAGGAGCAGTGTAACCACAGGAGCAGTGTAACCACAGGAGCAGTGTAACCACAGGAGCAGTGTAACCACAGGAGCAGTGTAACCACAGTAGCAGTGTAACCACAGGAGCAGTGTAACCACAGGAGCAGTGTAACCACAGGAGCAGTGTAACCACAGGAGCAGTGTAACCACAGGAGCAGTGTAACCACAGGAGCAGTGTAACCACAGGAGCAGTGTAACCACAGGAGCAGTGTAACCACAGGAGCAGTGTAACCACAGGAGCAGTGTAACCACAGGAGCAGTGTAACCACAGGAGCAGTGTAACCACAGGAGCAGTGTAACCACAGGAGCAGTGTAACCACAGGAGCAGCGCAGTGTAACCACTGGAGCAGTGTAACCACTGGAGCAGTGTAACCACAGGAGCAGTGTAACCACAGGAGCAGCGCAGTGTAACCACTGGAGCAGTGTAACCACAGGAGCAGTGTAACCACAGGAGCAGTGTAACCACAGGATCAGTGTAACCACATGGGCAGGTCAGTGTAACCACAGGAGCAGGGCAGTGTAACCACAGGAGCAGTGTAACCACAGGAGCAGTGTAACCACAGGAGCAGTGTAACCACAGGAGCAGTGTAACCACAGGAGCAGCGCAGTGTAACCACTGGAGCAGTGTAACCACAGGAGCAGTGTAACCACAGGAGCAGGTCAGTGTAACCACAGGAGCAGTGTAACCACAGGATCAGTGTAACCACAGGAGCAGCGCAGTGTGACCACAGGAGCAGTGTAACCACAAGAGCAGTGTAACCACAAGAGCAGTGTAACCACAGGAGCAGTGTAACCACAGGAGCAGTGTAACCACAGGGGCAGGTCAGTGTAACCACAGGAGCAGAGTAACCACAGGAACAGCGCAGTGTAACCACAGGAGCAGTGTAACCACAGGAGCAGTGTAACCACAGGAGCAGTGTAACCACAGGAGCAGTGTAACCACAGGATCAGTGTAACACCACACATACACCACCGCTAGCCCATCGTGCAGACGAGCGCATGCTTCCCAGTTCTTGGAAAGATCCAGACAGAGTGCGGCAAAGGGGCACAGCAGGGATAGGTGCGCACCTCGGGTGCATATCTGTGCATCTTCAGCGTCCATTTTCCCATCTCCTTCAAGAGGCATACCTTTACAGCTGGTCGGTGGTATGTTCCTCCGTGGTGAACCTCCGGTAACATTTCAAACCGGAACATGTCAATGTCATACCACAAGAACGAAGTTTAGATTAACTTTTTTAAGTCATTGCGCCTCGACGTACTTACAGCATTGCTTTGTGGTGATTGTGAAATCGGGACCAGCACATACGACATAAAGCTGGATGTTCAAAGGCAGGGATAGGGAGTGAAACTTGGTAACCTTGGTGGAACGTTCTGTCCCAAAGGTATGATTTTTAACAATGGTGAATCTCAAAACCAGACGTTGACCCCCTCAATTTCGAAACCGTGGTTACACCCATGTTTTCAACAACGAAGTGAACTAACCTAACTTGACATATCACAATTTCGCCTAAGCCATCCTATCCTAACCATTTTAATTCCTTCTGCAAAAATATGAGAATGTTCGCACAACGAAATTAAGCTGATCTTGCATACCCTGAATACTAAGTAAGAACAATCTATTTCTTTAACATTTTCAACAAACAAATTTGAGAACTTTCAAAATGATTAAGCAGCCTAACCTAAGCTGACCACTACTACCTAAGAGGTGTTCTACGCTGACCGCATATTGCAATTAGAATGGAGACATAAGTTAGCTTTTACATCATCCAACATCTGTAGCATGTCTAAAAAAAAGTGATTTAGTTAGGATAGTTGGATATTATATAGAATTTCAGGGGACGAGTAGTCTAGGGGTAAGTTCCCCGTCTCGCAATCGAAAAATTGTGGGTTTGAGTCTCACCTGTCGCTACTCTTCGCCGGCGACCAATCGGCGTGAAAGATTGGCGACGCTGCATGAGTCGGCGGTCGACGTGTCGTAAAAACCAAAAACAACAATACAGAATTGCATGCTATTCAACATTCATTGGTGCAGTCTTCATGGCACCAGCAGCTGTAGGAACAATTTGTGTCGGCCTAAGTGTTGGAGTTGGGCTGGAGTTTAGGACACAATGACTGTACTTGTCAACAACACTGGGATCATATTTGTGATCGTGTAGTCGCTCTCAAGTCAGTGTTCCCGGCACACTTTGCTATGGGCCGACGTTGAAAAGCTAGCTACTCTTGCGAAGAGTTGGGTCTTACGAAAACACACGTGCACCACGCTTCTTGCATTGACAAGCGACGCAATTTCCACCCATCGTGATGATTTAGGTAGACTTCCTGTAATCACTCAGAAGCTTCAAGACGGATGCCTACTCCCCATCGCCGTAAAATTGTGCGTTGAAAGGCAACCGCGAACTTGGTGTCAACACTGTGGCGCATTGTGGCGCATTGTGGCGCATTGTGGCGCATCATTTGTCTGCAGAAGTCGGACGGACGTCACACTCCTGCCACCTGGTGGCCAAATAACGAATTGCCTCCCATTAGTAGCGCACGGGGCGACATTTGCGCTAGAAGGTGCACGTGGTGCGGACCACTTTAAGCAGGCGTGAATGGAGTTTAAAAATAATTGAAAGGGCACTCGATTAACGTGTGTGTTTCACGGGATACAGTGAATAGGACTGCATAGATTGATATATTGACATGGATAGGTGCGTAGGATGCTGGTGGTTATTTCCCTTGGAATTTGTGATGTGGTGTTGGTTATGGAGTTGATCATTTTTTGTATTCAGGCTCGTAGTATCTTTCCTCTATAGCCTTGAGCCAGATTGTCCCTGTGGTATAATAACTATCATATAACATGACGGTATTACAACTGGAAAGCCGGTATTGTGGTTGGCGTACCAAAGTCGGCACATTAACGGTGGGAGAATTCCGCACCATTTTCCTCCACTTGGTATGACGAATTGGACAAAATGCGACTTTGGCCGTGTTACCTTTTTACTTGCCGACAGATACACCACTGAGGCCGGCACTGCCCAGAGGCAATGGCCGCAAGATTTAGACCGTAAAATGTGACGTGTGCATGCAAAACGCCCACCTGAAAGTTTTCGCCGAACGCCCGCGAAGCTCCGCTCGCCGCAGGCATGACCTCATTTCATTAAATTCGGGGATGACGAGGCAGTTTTCCAGCCTACTGCGTCGAGCCTGTCTGCGGCCATAACATAAATAACTTACAAACCTGCACACCCGAGTGCACAACAAAGTAAATGGTTGCACATGCAAGATCTTGTGAAAACTTGCCGTGTTTAACAGGCTGGAACTGATTACCTAACTGTTCCCGAATGTCCATTCGGGAACTAATTTGTTTTGCCTGCTTAATTTATGGACCTATATATGTCACTTTTATGCTTTGCATATTATAGTTAAAAACATTGCCGTGCTGTATGTTGTAGTAGCATTGGAGGTATGCCCTGCAGTGAAGCATGCCTTGTTCCACAAACAATTCTCTTCATACACCTGTGAGGAAGCCTACACAAATTCGCCATGCCGACACAAATTCGCGAATAAATTTTCGGCGTTCTTGGCCGACAATTTCTCGGCGAAAGTGCAGCACGACAGTCTGGACGGGATCTGGCAGCACGACGTCCGGCCAGGATCTGGCAGCACGACAGTCTGGACGGGATCTGGCAGCACGACAGTCTGGACGGGATCTGGCAGCACGACAGTCTGGACGGGATCTGGCAGCACGACGTCCGGCCAGGATCTGGCAGCACGACGTCCGGCCAGGATCTGGCAGCACGATAGTCTGGACGGGATCTGGCAGCACGACGTCCGGCCAGGATCTGGCAGCACGACGTCCGGCCAGGATCTGGCAGCACGACGTCCGGCCAGGATCTGGCAGCACGATAGTCTGGACGGGATCTGGCAGCACGACAGTCTGGACGGGATCTGGCAGCACAACAGTCTGGACGGGGTCTGGCAGCACGATAGTCTGGACGGGATCTGGCAGCACGACAGTCTGGACGGGATCTGGCAGCGCGACGTCCGGCCAGATCGAGGTCACCAGACTTCCCCAGCCATGCTGTGAAGAGAAATCGGCCCCACTGCCGGACAAGCCCGACCTGACCTGGCGGGAGGTCGGATAGCCGGACCAGGTTGGACGCACCTGCGCAGACGAACAGACAAACAGACAAACAGAGGAGGAATGCCGGCCGGCCCCGAAGTCGTGCTTCGGAGACTACCGGAGCGGGCAGAGTTCCAGATTGGTTGGTTGTTGGTTTTGCGACACATCGACCGCTGAATCATGTAGCGTCGCCAATCTCCACGCCGATTGGTCGCGGGCGAAGAGTAGCGACAGGCGAGACTCGAGCACCCAACCTTTCGATTGTGAGACAATCAACTTCCCCCTAGGCTACTCGTCCCACAGAGTTCCAGATCGTCAACCAGCTGCAGAAAAGAAAACAACGTCACCAAGGCCCCCGACGACATCGGGAAGGTGCGCCCGCAGGGAAATTCAGCACTAGCGGCCCACCCGACACTCGAACGCCTTCTGCTCGAAGCCTTGTCAATGGTCGAAACTCTCGACGGGGCCGAGCGAAGAAATTGCAACAAAATCTGAAGAAGCACGACGAGAATGACCCAGAGCGCAGAAGTGCCGAGACGGAGCCGGCCGACTGACTGCGAGAGGACGGTCACTCGGACGACGTGAGAGTGACGGCCGGCCGGAGGGTCAAGGTCACGAGGTCGGACGGCCTGGCCTAACCCGTGACGGACGGCCCGACGATCATGTCAGCCATGTGCGCCATGCGACCCATGTGAGCCATGTGAGCCATGTGATCCATGTGAGCCATGTGAGCCATGTGAGCCATGTGAGCCATGTGGGCCATGTGAGCCATGTGAGCCACGTGAGCCATGTTAGCCATGTGGGCCATGTGAACCAGAGGGCCATGTGGGCCATGTGAGCCATGTGAGCCATGTGAGCCGGAGGGCCATGTGAGCCATGTGAGCCATGTGAGCCATGTGAGCCGGAGGGCCATGTGAGCCATGTGAGCCATGTGAGAGGGCCATGTGAGCCATGTGAGCCATGTGAGCCATGTGAGCCATGTGAGCCATGTGAGCCGGAGGGCCATGTGGGCCATGTGAGGCCATGTGAGCCATGTGAGCCGTGTGAGCCGGAGGCCATGTGAGCCATGTGAGCCATGTGAGCCATGTGAGCCGGAGGGCCATGTGAGGGCCATGTGAGCCATGTGAGCCGGAGGGCCATGTGAGCCATGTGAGCCAGAGGGCCATGTGAGCCATGTGAGCCATGTGAGTCGTGTGAGCCACGTGGGTGGCGGAAGTCTGTCATGGCTTCCTCCTTCCAAACCGTGCCGGTCCGACCTCATCTCCATGACAGCTGTTGCTTCCTGCGGCGGGAATGGCCGAGTGGTTAACACGCGCCGGGGCCTCGGAAAATCATGCGCACTGGAGGGGGGGGGGGCGGATTCCGCCCCCCATAAGATCTCGGCTCCTACTGAGGCTAGAGCAACGAAATTCGCAGGTTGGATGCGCGCGATGGTGAACTCTATTGTGTGGAAATTTCATGACCTTAGATCAATATCTTCAAGGTCAAATGAGGCCAAAATGGCAAAATTTTATAGTTTGGCGTGGCTTGGCTTGTCATTGTTATGGATCGATGCGATTGTGCATAAATGCTCCAAAATTGGCATTAATGATGTTTTGGAAATTATTAATGATGCAATACAGATGCCAGATATGCCATTTGACCTCAGATCACCTATATAGGAGAACTTTATCAGGTCATTACCTGCTCCAGTTACCGGAACCGGGCTGCCCACCCGACTGCTCCGTTGAGCTGCTCGGCACAATCGGCTTCGCAAAGAAAGGAGTGAAATTCATGAATAAAGTATGGAAATGCTTAGGCACACAATGACAAACAGTATATTTCAGGATGTATAGGCCGCGACATGCAAAGTGACATCAATCGCATGACAGTCATTTTCATTTATGACACATTCCAATTGACCAAGTTTGGTTCCATTAGCCTTTCATGATCTTGACCTGACTTGACCTCGGCGACCTAACATGACTTTTAAATTATATAGCATAACAATATGCATCAAACAAGTCGCTAGTGTTGTCAAGAAGACTTCCCTATTGCCAATATACGGGAAGGGCATCAACACCGATTTTTGTGGTCTGGCGCTGCGAATTGTTTTTACTTACGCCCATAACATGAAAAATTATCGGCCGATTTTCATTGTTCTTGCTTTAAGCAATGTGCCGGTCATTTCTAAACAGGTACATAAAAATGGCATATATCGGCCGGTACAATATTGAGTTATCTACGAAAAGTTGGAGGGGTGGGCGGATTTCGCCATCCCCCTCCAGGGCGTGTGTTAACCCGCGCCGTCTTTCCTGCCAAATCCTCCCATCCCGTCTCGGGGGGTTGAAGACCTCCCTCTAAAATCCAAACTAAGCATTGCACAAAAACGAAAGAGGTGTCATCGGAAAGCGCTCGACGAGAAGGGTCCGGGTCCACCCCCAAAAATGTTTTCCCCAAAAGTGACGTCACCAGGGGCGCTAGATTTGCACGACTTTTCACGACTTGCATTATGTTTTTTTTTACTGTGGGGAGTTAATTTTGTGGATATATGAAAATTTTTTATTATTATTTGGAATGAGAAAAGAACAGCGAAATCGACCAGGGCTATAATTTGATTTCCCCCCCCCGATTTTTTTTGAAATTTCAAAATTATGAGTTTTCAAGTTTCCTTTAATTTTCCCTCTTCAATGGGTAGAGCAGACCGAGAAATGGTGTTGGAAGTCCACTTGCTCTAATAAAAAATGCTTACTTTAGCCATAATTCTGTGTTTGAACTGCAATATGGCAAATACGCAAAATTTATATGTAGTCAAAAACGAAAAAAGTGAAAAATTCAACTCGTACGTTTTGTTGCATCCATAAAGATAAGCAAACGCTGAAAGTTTCATTAAAATATCTGTATCCGTTAAAGCGTGACGGCTGGTTGAACTTTTTGGAGGTGGCCTCACTTGACCTTGACTAACTCGTTGACCCTAGATGACCTGACCTAAACATTTTGAATCAGCATGTCAAATTGATGTGGGAAAAGGTATATAAAATTTGGGCGCGCTGCCGTGCGCGTTCGTCCGGTATCCGCGAGAAACCTGAGGGGGGCGGTTGAAGACCCCCCCCGATACAGGACGGGTTAAGGTGCTGGGCTCTGGGTACCAAAGGTCCCGGGTTCGACACTAGCACCGCTCGGGATATTTCCCAGTCCCGCGGCCCACCGGCGAAACAGTGCGGGTGGCGCCATTAGCCGTGAATGTGGATATAGTGCGTCGTGAACCGCCCAATAAACAAACAAAGCTATTACTTCCTCGACCTCATCTCACTCGTCTGAAGGGAGTGAGTGATCCGTCCTATGAGGTGGGGAGAGGCGAAATAGGCTAAGTTTGGGACGGGTGGTGTGTCGCGTACTGGAATACAAAGAATGAGTGCACCAGGAGTGCTTACCGGTCCTGCTAGTGTTTACCGGTCCTGCTAGTGTTTATTGGTCCTGCTAATGTTTACCGGTCCTCCTAGTGTTTATTGTTCCTGCTAGTGTTTGCTGGTCCTGCTAGTGTTTACCGGTCCCGCTAGTGTTTACCGGTCCTGCTAGTGTTTACCGGTCCTGCTAGTGTTTATTGGTCCTGCTAGTGTTTGCCGGTCCTGCTAGTGTTTGCCGGTCCTGCTAGTGTTTACCGGTCCCGCTAGTGTTTACCGGTCCTGCTAGTGTTTATTGGTCCTGCTAGTGTTTGCCGGTCCTGCTAGTGTTTACCGGTCCTGCTAGTGTTTACCGGTCCTGCTAATGTTTACCGGTCCTGTTAGCGTGTGGTATACACACACGTATACATATGACCTTCAATATGGAGATGTTTGAGGGCGCTCGCGGAGACACTGATCAGCGAGCACTTGGCAGTGGCATTTGGCGGAAAGTAGTGGCAGTGGGAAAGAACTGTTGCGATAAAATATTGAGTATTGGAATCGGTCAGGAATCATCGGCAAAGATCGGTTCCGAACATCCGTCATGTGGGATCGTTGGGTCGAAGAGGCCATCGCTCGATCCTATGCACGCATGTTGAGAACTGGGCGTGAAACATCCGCCATGCAAGACCCTAGGGCCAAAGCGACTGTGAAAATGGCAATCGCGCGATCCGAGCGCACGCGTTTTGAGAACTACGCGTGCAATCCCCGTCTCCTCCTCCCCGTCGAATACATCTGACCATTTCATGAACAGGACATAATAGGACTAAGACATGGACATAATAATCAAGCTGCCCGCCGCGGTGCAAACTACTTCTACATCCAAACTTTAAGGGAGCTGAAGGGACGCGCTCCAGCTCGGTGCTCAGTGGCGTACCTTTGTGCATGCGACGATCGCGTGCAGATCAGCATTTGGCTCAATTAGCATTTAAGCGTCGGCCACTTAACAGCCTCAGCGGGCGACCCTCCGCAGTGATCAGCATAAATCAGCTGACCCTCCGCCGAGATCGGCGTAAATCGACGATGACGTCAGAAATACGCCCTGCCAGGCCGGTGACGATAGTACGTTCCCCGGCCGCCAGGTGGCCAGCGGGGAGTGCTTACGGTCGCGGCCGCGAGGTGGGTCGCGCCTCGGGGCTGAGGGGCACGCGCCGCACATGTCGCTCGTATAGTGTCGTATAGTGTCAACCTCGTATAGTGTCGTATAGTATCAACCTCGTATAGTGTCGTATAGTGTCAACCTCGTATAGTGTCGTATAGTGTCAACCTCGTATAGTGTCGTATAGTGTCAACCTCGTATAGTGTCGTATAGTATCAACCTCGTATAGTGTCGTATAGTGTCAACCTCGTATAGTGTCGTATAGTGTCAACCTCGTATAGTGTCGTATAGTGTCAACCTCGTATAGTGTCGTATAGTGTCAACCTCGTATAGTGTCGTATAGTGTCAACCTCGTATAGTGTCGTATAGTGTCAACCTCGTATAGTGTCGTATAGTGTCAACCTCGTATAGTGTCGTATAGTGTCAACCTCGTATAGTGTCGTATAGTATCAACCTCGTATAGTGTCGTATAGTGTCAACCTCGTATAGTGTCGTATAGTGTCAACCTCGTATAGTGTCGTATAGTGTCAACCTCGTATAGTGTCGTATAGTGTCAACCTCGTATAGTGTCTTAGTTCAACTCGTATAGTGTCGTATAGTGTCAACCTCGTATAGTGTCGTATAGTGTCACACTGGTATAGTGTCCTATAGTGTCACCCTCGTTTAGTGTCGTATAGTGTCAACCTCGTATAGTTATAACCGACGGGCAAACGTGGACAGTACCGTGTGTACACATGGTGTGTGTACAATATTGTACAAGTGTACATGTGTTCAAAAGTACAACTGTATATGTGTACAAGAGTGCACATGTTATACTTTGCTCAGACCAGATATGACAAGTGATAGCCATCATGTTTGGATTTTACCTGGAATTGATGTACTATATAAAGTTAATGTGTAAGCGAGGCAGCCAACCTGCGAGTCGTTTCCTACCGACCAAACGTTCCGGAGTGGTAGCAGTGAGAGTCTAAATTTTACAGAATATTGATATTCCTGTGCATATTTCGTATGGGTTGCAGTTTTAACTGCGAAACGGAACAATAAGATGAGGGCTTCTCAGGAATTAGCTCCAATCAAATGGTTCTTTGGCCGTCAGAGCCCGCTATTGGTAGCGTGTTTGAGGTTTTTATGCTGCGATGGGGATAGTTAATGGTTTCGAGGACATACAAGTCCTCGATTGCTTTAATTGTGTAATTTTTATATTGTTGTGTAGTATGTTGTCTTTGACTATAAAAGAAATTGGAGATATGTTTTTTTCTAGATTTTGTATTAAAAATCAGAGTATGGAGCGATGACGTCATCAATGGCACCCGATTGTCGGCCACTCAGGGCTCAAGTCAGTTCGACTGGTGATCTCGTAGCCTTACAACCTTCGATGATCTCGAGTGACCTTATCTGATATGCATTTTACTTCTATGAACTTGACTGACTTTTGGTGACCTCCTAGGGGTCATTTAAGCAAAGACTTGACCTTTAACATTTATTGACGGGATAAGGGAGATTATAGTTTTTTTATGCTGAATTCGAAATTAGTAGCATATTCGATCGTTTGAGCAACGCTAATAGTCAGGTCCAATAAACGTCCGCATTCCAGATATTTAGTCATTAGTAACAGATTGTTATGGCTGGAAGGACAACGGTAGATCTCGCCCATATTTTTGGTGGTGGTCGTGTATGTGGGTATACAGGAAAACATACACTGGTCTGTATGCAGACAGGTGTAGTGACAGGTGCAATGTATTGTTCTATGAATACATGCTTCACTGGAGTGGCTACCTAGACACCGATCCATCATTCAACGGCAGACATTGACGTGGCGCCCCTGTTCGCCCGACAGTTCGGCCACACTCATGGTGGTAGTATTTACCGGCACGAAGCAGTGCAGAGACTGTGTTCCCTGGACCGTCAGAGCTTTGGCGAAGCGGGTCTTTAGATCATGAGCTGTGGATTCGATATGGACTTGGCTAACGAACAAAGAGATAATTGATGTTTGGAATTTTCGGCCAGGAAGGTGTACACTTCTGAGGCTGTCGTGATCTGATGTGTGCGCGGACGACAGAGACTTTCTCTCGCAGTTTCCCGCTTCATTGTGCCGCCGATGCCGTCACACGCCCCTTCCAATTCGCTGTTCCAAAGAACGGCCAGTCACATTTTAATCCAAAGTCTGTCTCGTGCTGGCAGATGTTAATAAAGTTGAAACGATTTTTGCATTGTCCCGCGCAACCATCATAAAAGTAATGAATTTTAAACAGATTGGGTATCCGAGTCTTCAGTTCCGGGATTAGTTTTTTTCTTAAAAAAGCATGAGCAGCAGTCGCGTTATGTTTTACCGGGTTTGACACGACGCAAAAGCTCTGATGGACCGTAACATCGTCCTCTCGCCAGTAGGAGATGAATGGGTGTATGGTGCATTGTCCCGCATCCCAATGGTAACTCTGAACTTCGTCCTGGATAGCAAAAGTAAAATTTTCCGAAAAACCTCTTCAACCACTGCTTCCCCAGGAGGAAGTGATTCCTTGAGGTATGCAAGTGTTTTGCTCTGGTTAGCCGACACGTAATGATGTTTGGTCATTTTTACGACCGCACTGCTTAAGCTCTGTAGAAATTCGCCTCGAGTCTGAACAACGTGAATTAGATTGCACCGATCCGTGCTGACCCATTGCTTAAACTGATGTTCTTCATCACTGTCCGCATCATCATCCCCTGAATCATCATCCACGCCAATATCATCACCGTCGTTGCCGTCGTTATCGTCGTCAGTGTCGACTCCGTTATCGCGGTTGTTTTTGTGGCCGTCATCCTGTAAGAGTCCCAAAAATCCCAGCACACCCTCTTCCCCCGGAGAGTCGTTACACCGGTGCATCATACAGTCGGGATCACTTCTGTCAAATGCGGCGTGGTCGATTAGATCGCGGCATGTGAGACCCGGAATTCCGTATGAATCTACCATTAGCTTGACATTCTCGTGGTACACACACACACACACACACACACACACACACACACACACCCAAAAAACACACACACACACACACACACACACACACACACACACACACACACACACACACACACACACACACACACACACACACACACACACACACGCTGTGTGTGCCGCTACTTCATTTTGGGCACTTCGTCCGCGACATTGTGTGTTAGCTGGAAGTAGCGGCACACACAGCATGTGTGTGTGTGTACCACGAGAATGTCAAGCTAATGGTAGATTCATACAGAATTCCGGGTCTCACATACCGCGATCTAAATAAAAGATCGCTTCAACTTTATTAACATCTGCCAGCACGAGACAGACTTTGGATTAAAATGTGACTGGCCGTTCTTTGGAACAGCGAATTGGAAGGGGCGTGTGACGGCATCGGCGGCACAATGAAGCGGGAAACTGCGAGAGGAAGTCTCTGTCGTCCGCGCACACATCAGATCACGACATCCTCAGAAGTGTACACCTTCCTGGCCGAAAATTCCAAACATCAATTATCTCTTTGTTCGTTAGCCAAGTCCATATCGAATCCACAGCTCATGATCTAAAGACCCGCTTCGCCAAAGCTCTGACGGTCCAGGGAACACAGTCTCTGCACTGCTTCGTGCCGGTAAATACTACCACCATGAGTGTGGCCGAACTGTCGGGCGAACAGGGGCGCCACGTCAATCTCTGCCGTTGAATGATGGATCGGTGTCTAGGTTAGCCACTCCAGTGAAGCATGTATTCATAGAACAATACATTGCACGTCACTACACCTGTCTGCATACAGACCAGTGTATGGTTTCCTGTATACCCACATACAAGACCACCACCGGGAGCGTGGTGGACACATATGGGCGAGATCTACCGTTGTCCTTCCAACCATAACAATGTGTTACTAATGAATAAATATCTGGAATGCGGACGTTTATTGGACTTGACTATTAGCGCTGCTCAAACGATTTAATATGCCACTTAATTCGAATTCAGCATAAAAACTATAAGCTGCCTTCTCCCGTCAATAAGTGTTAAAGGTCAAGTCTTTGCTTAAAAGACCCTTAGGAGGCCACCAAAGGTCAGTCAAGTTCATGGAAGTAAAATGCAGATAAGAGAAGGTCACCCGAGGTCATCGGAGGTTGCAAGGCTACGAGATCACGAATCGAACTGACTTCAACCCTGAGTGGCCTACAATCGGGTGCCATTGATGACGTCATCGCTCCATACTCTGATTTTTAATACAAAATCTAGAAAAAACATATCTCCAATTTTTTTTTTGTAGTTAAGGACAACATACTACGCAACAATATAAAAATGTAAAAACTGGATATTTTCCACGCGCTCGATACGATATGTGTCACGTGACCTCAGGTCACGTGACCAAGAAAAAAAATAATTTGTCAACTTTGAAAATAAAGCACTGGAAAGTTATCTTTGCTCTATTACGAATCCAGCGATATATTTGTATATACAATTATGTTGATTATAACAGAAGTTATGGCCATTTAAAGTTAACCCTGCATCGTGACAACGCTTACAGCGGCGCTGTAAGCGTTGTCAGCGCTACCGCCACTCCACGGGGTGGAGTGCCGCGCCAACACACCCACATGCGGCCGCTGCGCACAACAACACAACACCGACACGTGCAACAGCGGCGAGCTGTGTTGCGCCGCCTGCGGTGGGGACCACGCGGCCTCGGATGGGTCCTGCCCTCGGTGGAAGGCGGAGCGCGAGGTGCTCCGCCGGATCCACCTCGAGGGCATGGACCCGTACCGGGCCAGGGCGTCGGTCCTGGACCCGCCGGCGGCGTGGCCGGCTCGTCGCACACAGCCGGGCACACAGCAACAACAACCACCACACACACACGACCTTTACCCGCCTCTGACAACACGCTCACAACCGGAACAGAACATAAACACCAACGCAAAACAGCCACAAACCCAGGACAACCGAACACCACCCAATACAAGCACCCGCAAAACCAGACCACCAACAGCAGGACCTTCAAACCACCGTCAAGCACACCCGAACCTATCTACTCCAACCTACCGCCCACCACCGCCACCGGAACCACAACCAGCATCAGGAGCATCCCCACACACCACACACACACTGGACAGGCCACCTACACCACACGCACACACAGATCAGTACACAGACCCGGAGGAGCAGACGGAACGAGAACACAGAGCAACCGACTCAGACAACACGACCCCCCCCCCCAAACGCGACACCACCAACTACTCAACCACGCAGGCTAACCAAGAGCACAACCAAACAACAACCATCACCCAAACGCCCACACACCCGAGCTAACATATACAAACAATGAACAAAATAATTCAATGGAACACACACGGACTCATTGGACACTGGCCTGAATTTAAACATTATGCACTACAAACAAACCCTATAGCACTATGCATTCAAGAAACACACTTCAAACCCCACGACCCATATCACTTTCACATTCCTCAATACACAATACACAGACACGACACACACAACCCACACAGATCAGGCGGTGTATGCACATACATTAGGAACACGACCCCTCACCGCCTGATACATTTCGACACCACGGCAGACATACTACTAACTGAAATTCATGTACACAACGTAGCTTACACACTCAGCAACATCTACGATCCACCCTCTCGGAACACAGAAACACTTCCGGAATTAAATAAAGCACTTGGCCAAATTCGCACACCTGTTATTCTCACCGGAGATTTCAACTCACACCACCCCCTATGGGACACCCGCACAACACAACCTGATCACAGAGCACACACACTCACCGCAATAGCCACACAGCATAATCTCATAATACTCAACACCGGCTCACCAACCTACCTAGTACCTATCAGCTCCCTCCTGCCTACAACCCCAGACGTCACCCTTGCCTCTTCCCGCATAGCTCTCACACTGTCCTGGACATCCGACCCTGACCCACACTTTAGCGACCACGCACCTATTACCATTACCTTTGACGAAATCCCGACCACCGGCCCACCCAACTCTCAGCTAGGCCGGTGGAACCTCAAAAAAGCATCCTGGAACCCTTTCTCAGGATCCTTAACAATCCAAACAGCCCACAGACCCCAACTATCACCAGAACAATTCGCAGACATACTCATCACCACAGCACACCAACACATACCATAAACAAAACAACGACATCAACACAAACCTCGCGCGGCTCCCTGGTGGAATGATGACTGCCACCGGGCGATCCTCGCGAGGAATCATGCACGCCATAGACACGAAAGACACCGCACACCAGACACACTAGCAACATACAAACAACTCAGAACACAATGTAAGACCATCATCAAAGACGCAAAAAAGAATTCTTGAAACACATTCAGCACTAAATTTAATAGATGTACACCTCTAGGCGAAATCTGGACACCTCTGAAAACATTTCAACACCGATAACGACCCCCAATCAAAGCCATCACACTTAGACACAACAACAACATCACAACAGACCCCAAAATAATAGCAAACATATTCGCAGACCACTACCATCTTAGATCATCTACACTGGCACGAAACCCCCCACCCCCAATCAGACACACACGCACACACCTCTACAACACTAGATTTACACTTACGGAATTACAACTAGCAATCACACAGACAGGTAACACATGTGTAGGACCGGACAACATTCACTACTCTTTCTTCAAACACCTACAAACATCAGCACTACACACACTACTCAACACCTACAACACCGCATGGACCACACATACATACCCTCAATCCTGGCTACACGCTTCTCTCCTACCTATACCTAAACCAAACACAGACTCAACTCTTTGCACCTCCTATCGCCCTATTGCCCTCACTAGCTGCTTTCACAAACTATTCGAACGTTTTGTTAAAAAACGCCTTCTCTATATCATTCAAACACAGCACTTAATATCTCCTATTCAATCAGGCTTCCTTCCCAGTCGATCATGTTTAGACAGCCTCACCTACCTGATCACAAACATCCAGGAAGCGGCGGCCAGGAAACGTTCCACGACCGCCGTCTTCCTGGATCTAAAACAAGCCTATGACACCATCAACATAACAGCACTATTACAACACTTACACAACATCGACATACAAGGCAGACTGATGCACTACCTCCATTTCTATCTACTCAACAGTTCTTTTCAAGTAAAAATTGGGCCCCACACCTCAGACACCAAATTCTCCACCACCGGCTTAATGCAAGGCTCAGTCCTCAGTCCCCTACTCTTCATTTTAGGCTTAAATTCCGCCGTCACCGACAACTTTTCGACCAAAATTGCAGTCTAAGCCGACGACATAGTATTATGGACATCAACAAAAGCACCAGCACACGCACTAACAGTACTACAACACGCACTAACAGAACTCAACAACAAACTTGCCACACTAAACCTCCATATAGCACCACTCAAATCCAAATGTATGATTTTAGGCTACAACAGACACAAACCTACAACCCCTAAAAATAAACAACTCACCCATTCCCCTTGTCACCACAACAAAATTTCTAGGTATCACACTAGACCAACAACTAACTTTTCGGCCACACTTCCTGAACATACAAAAACGCGCCTCAAAAAGAATCAACATACTACGAGCACTTTCTGGCACACACTGGGGATCCGACCGAATCGCACTTCTGACCCTTTACAAATCACTCATTCGGCCAATTCTGGAATACGGATCCCCACTTTTTGAAAACGCAGCTAAATCAAACCTCAAAATTCTAGATTCTATTCAACGACGATCTCTTCAAATAGTCACAGGAGCCTACACCACCTCACCTTCTCACGCTCTCCACATATACAACCACATCCCAGAATTACAGCAAAGACGTACAGAAGCACTACTTAGATACCACTACAAAACACAACTCACGAAACAACACCCATGCACACAAGCACTAAAACTCCGCACAGCACGCAGACACCAACTTATGAACTTCACACGACTGCAAACCACAATAGGCTGCCGCATACATCGACACGCTAACACACTAGACATAACACTCCCAACGACAACACCACACCTACAACCCATCGCATGGTGGAAACAGCCGACACCCAACACACACTTCCTCATTGACAAGCCAAAAGACACATACACACACGCAGAAATACAACAACTATTACTGCAATTCACAGCACAGGACGCCAACTACAACATCATATATACAGACGGCTCCAAATCACGTACACAGCAGACGGGCGCAGCGGCGGTGCTGTACACCAACGCAGCGCCGCCACGGGTCATCCTACGCGCCCGTCTGCACGACACAACATCCACATACACAGCAGAATTATTCGCAATCTTCTCGGCATACTGCACCATCTACAACACCAAAATTGAACACAACATCATAGTCACAGACGCAAAATCAGCACTACAGAGCACAACACCCCACACCAAATACAAACACCCCCTCATACCCAAAATACTACGCATCCACAAACAACTCACCATACCACAACGGCCAACACTTCTCTGGATCCCAAGTCACACAAACATACACGGCAACGAACACGCAGACACAGAAGCAAACATAGCCACAATACTCCAACAAACCACACAATGCCCCTATTCACAATCCGACTACTATCCCACAATACGACAGGCCATCAACAAACACATACAACAAGCATGGAACACAGTAACAACACAGCTACACGAAATACACCCCAAACACGAACACTGGCACTCCATCAACCCAAACACCAGACTAAGAGAACGGACACTAACACGACTACGCATAGGACACACAGCACTCACACACTCATACTTCCTACTCAATCAACCACGACCACAATGCACTACCTGCCACCGCACACTCACAGGCAAACACATGCTCATATACTGCACCAAATACAACAACCAAAGACAACATATCACAAACTATTGCACCACGAACAACTTCCCACTGAACTTCACCACGCTCCTCAACGACGACCATCCAGCATTACACGAACACCTCTTCCACTTTCTCAAAACTACACGCATTATGGAAGAATTGTGAAAAAAGGAAACAAAGGAAGATATATAAAAAAAACGAAAGAGAAGATGAACAAAACCAGAAAAATGGGGAAAAAAGATACGTTACAAAAATAAAATAAAAATAAAAAAAGAATAAAAAGAGATAAATACATATTTATGTTCTTCAATGTTCAATTCTGGCGATGACACGACCCCCCCCCACTACACCCCATACCCCAATGTGGCACCGTCCGGACTAACTCTCTCTCGACTTCATCATTTCCGGTTCTCAAACAACTCTACTGCACCAGCTCTACATCTTCAATCGATCCGGACTACCTCAGCTCTACTCTTCAAGACCATCTCAACGCTACTTCACCACTGCTCAACTACTCTACTAAACCTCCACCTCGGATTCATCCTCCTACCCTACGCTACTCACTCTCTTCCACATCTTCTCTCAACCGGAACCAGTCGATATCACCACACGGTGGCAGGCTGGCAAAACTCACACACACACACACACCATAAAAAATGCCTGAGGCTATAACGCACGTGCGGTTGGTCAGATCGAAATGGGAGTGTCCCCATTGGATTCGGGGCGCTCAATTACCCCTGTCCACCAATTTATGAAGAAATCCGAGATGGGTCGATGCTATTTTGCACCCCATGTGTGACGCGTATTGGTGGACCACACTTTGCATAAGTGCTCAGGCGCGCACCCAGGATTTTTCCATGGGGGGCCCGGACCGAAAAGGGCACTTGGCCGGCTCCAAAAGGGCACCTGGCCGGCTCAAAAAGGGCACTTTGTGGCCCGGGGCACACTGGAAGGTCTGTTGACCGGGTGGGGGGGGAGGGCGTGAAAAAAATGTTTGGCCAAAAGGGCAGTTTTGGCCTCAAAGGGCACCTTTCAGGCGGGGCACATAAGGCAGGTGATTTTTGGGCTAAATTTACGACATTCCGGCCAAGAGGGCACTTTTGGCAAAAAGGGCATATTTGGCCAAAAGGGCACTTTGGTCTCATGGGGGGACGGGCCCCCCGCCCCCCCCCCTCCGGTGCGCCTATGGGTGCTCTGGTGTCTACAGAGAAGAGAGGTGGACTAATTACCGAACGGTGTGTTGCCTCTATTGCAGTATCCAGTGACAGGCTTCCAACGAGCGCAATTCATCCCGCGGCGACCTCTGTGATCCAGGAGTGCAAGTGGGCTTCGAGTCCGGTGTGTACCTGCCAGGCCGGCACGAGACGAATTGCGTTCGTTGGAAGCCTGGCGCCTGGCAGCGGAAGAGAGGCAGCACACTGCTCGGTAATTAGTCCACCTCCGTTGTCTGTGGACACCAGAGCGCTTAAATAAGCCCTCCGAGCCGGCAGATGGCCCCGTCGTAACGCCAAAACCTTATATATTCTGCCAATAATCTCGAGACCGGCAAGGATTTGCAGTGAATGGTATAAAGGTTCGTCCTGTGCACCTTCCAAATTTGAGCAGGGTCAGCTGTTATGCGTGTCTATGCACCGCTGTATTTGGGGGGGGGGGGGGTGAAGGACGGAAGCCGAATTGGGGATCAAGCAATTTATTAATTAATGAGGCGAGAGAGAATGGGACAAGCGAATGTGAGCGACTGAGGAGAATGCACTTGTGTTAAGTAGCTTTAATGACCGCCGGAAGCAGCTTGAGGCGCAATACGAGCATCTACTTCGCACGGTATCTTGCACACATCTGTACTACTACCTGCACCAAAATCTCCAACGTGGGCAAGCCATTTAAACCGCGGAAACATTAATTTCTGGTATACTTTATTCATGCTAATTTAGCGGCTGGCACTCACTGGTCTGTGGGATGTTCCCAAGACCTCGCCCAACATATAGATACGTGTAACGGAGGGTAGTTCACACAACACCAAGCCGGCTGGGGTTGAGGGAGTCGGCAGTGGGGGCGGTAGCGAAGCAAACACAACAGCAACACGCCGGAGCTAATGGACAGGGATGGCCGAGTGGTTAGGGTGTCGGGCTATGAGTACCAAAGGTCCCGGGTTCGACTCTAGCACCACTCAGAACATTTCCCAATCCTGGAGCCCACTGGCGAAACAGCGTGGGCGGCGCCATTAGCCGTGAATGTGCATAAAGTGTGTCGTGAACCAACCAATAAATAAACAAACAAACAAACGCTGGAGCTAAAAACGAAGGAGAGATTCGGCCCAGTCTGGTTTGTGTTTTCTTTCACACAGCCGGAGAGATGACCACAACCACAGCCCCCCCCATGCACCCCATGCACCCCATACCTCGACGACAGCGGAAACCCCCTGCACACTGCCAGGGAGCTTTTACAAATTTTCACCGCCAGACACACCATCAAAGGACACCTACTTCACTTCAAATATGCGGTACTTTTTATATCAAAGCGCAATTTTTAATAGGTCTAATAAAAGCCTTATTGATCCAAAGTCAACTCTGTCCCATGCATTTTTGTTCTGACGCGTGTTTAATGCAGGGCTGTCCCATGTATATACGCAGTGCTATCCCATGCATTATAGGCAGGGGTGAACACTAGGGGAGGGTCACTGCCCCCCTCATTCCTATGACAATTCCTCGACTCAGCCCTGAGGATGCCTACATGCGAGGCTGAACACTAAGTAAATAACGTAGAGAGGTTATCCACAGCGGATTGGTGGAACTTTAAGTGTCAGCTTAACTTAACGTCCAGTCTTAGCCAAGCTTAACTTAAAGTCCAGTCTTAGTCAAGCGTAACTTAAAGTCCAGTCTTAGTCAAGCTTAACTTAAAGTCCAGTCTTAGTCAAGCGTAACTTAAAGTCCAGTCCTAGCCAAGCTTAACTTAAAGTCCAGTCTTAGTCAAGCGTAACTTAAAGTCCAGTCTTGTTCGCTGCGAGTGAGCTGGTTCGCTGTGAAGCCGCGGCTTGCGTTACTGAGGTAGTCCGCTGTGGCAGATAATCAGGGGCGTCGCCACCGGGGGGCAGAGGGGCAATTGCCCCCCCTGCCGTGAGACGGCCCCCGAAGTTTGAGGAGGGCCCCAGAACGAAAAGGAGGCCCCATGACGAAAACGAAACCCCCAGGACGAAAAGGCGGCCCTTAGGACGAAAAAGAGGCCCCCAGGACGAAAAGAAGGTACCTCAGGACGAAAAGGAAGCCCTCCATGACGAAAATGAGGCTCTCCAGGACTAAAAATGGAGGCCCCCAGGACGAAAACGAAACCCCCAGGACGAAAAAGGAGGCCCTCAGGACGAAAAGAGGCCCCCAGGACAAAAAGAAGGTACGTCAGGACGAAAAGGAGACCCCCAGGACGAAAAGGAGGCCCTCCAGAACTAAAAAGGAGGCCCCCAGGACGAAAGGAGGCCCCAGGATGGAAAGGAGGCCCTCCAGGACTAAAAGAGGCCCTCCAGGATGAAAAGGAGGCCCCCAAGACGAAAAAGAGATTATACAAATTAGGGGCCTCCAGGAGGACGCCCCTAATTTGTAAAAAGAAGTCACCTAGGAGAGGGTAGGAGGCCCCAGAAATCAAGCGAGTGCCAAATATTGACACAGAGGCCCCAGGACGAAAAGGCCACCAGGACGAAAAGGAGGTCCCCATTATAAAAAGGAGGCCGCCCACCGTACACACACCTACCGACACTGTCGCAGTTTCGCACAGATGGGTAAACGCCCACCGTACACACACCTACCGACACTGTCGCAGTGTCGCACAGACAGGTAAACGCCCATCACACACCTACCGACAGTGTCGCAGTGTCGCACAGACAGGTAAACGCCCACCGTAACAGACATGGAAACGCCCACCGTACACACAACTACCGACAGTGTCGCAGTGTGCACAGACGGGTAAACGCCCACCGTCACACACCTGCCGACACTGTCGCAGTGTCGCACAGACAGGTAAACGCTCACCGTACGCACACCTGCCGACAGTGTCGCAGTGTCGCGCAGAGACCGACAGCTACCCAGCTGAGATCCAGCTGTTCACAGTCCGAGGCGCTAACTCTTTGAGCACGAACAGAGACGCCTGTTTTGTCTTGTCCTGTCTTGTCTTGTCTTGTCTTGTCCTGTCCTGTCCTGTCCTGTCCTGTCCTGTCCTGTCCTGTCCTGTCCTGTCCTGTCTTGTCTTGTCTTGTCTTGTCTTGTCTTGTCTTGTCTTGTCTTGTCTTGTCTTGTCTGTCTTGTCTTGTCTTGTCTTGTCTTGTTTGTCTTTCTTGTCTTGTCTTGTTTGTTTGTCTTGTCTTGTCTTGTCTTGTCTTGTCTTGTCTTGTCTTGTCTTGTCTTGTCTTGTCTTGTCTTGTCTTGTCTTGTCTTGTCTTGTCTTGTCTTGTCTTGTCTTGTCTTGTCTTGTCTTGTCTTGTCTTGTCTTGTCTTGTCTTGTCTTGTCTTGTCTTGTCTTGTCTTGTCTGTCTTGTCTTGTCTTGTCTTTTCTCGTCGCGGCGGAATTTAACCAAAAGTGTGAAATTATCGGCACGCTTTGAGCCATGAAAATGTATGGTCTTGCGTAGTGTAAATCTGAAAATTGACTCAAGTCATGCGAATAGCCATCGACAACGTGGACAATTGCTCCATATATCTACTGATCTGTATCTACATCTGCATTAACTACTTAGCGGTACACGCATTTGAAAACAATGCACCGGCACCATGGGTAAAGTTTCGTTTACTCATGGTACTGCCATCGCACTTGCCAACCGTAATAGTGGTGCTGTCATGCAACACTAATATCTTACTGACCTCATGATTGCCAGCCGATATTGGTACTCGCCCTCTGACCTTGCAGAGGTCACGAAGCTCTTTTTGGAGACGTATGGCGTCTTCAACTGCAAGCCCGGGGAACTACTTCACAGCACATTGACCGGATCCTGTTCATTGGTATATCACTCGTCTCCGACAACACCAATAAACCTCAAGATTTAGCACTAGGTGCACGCCATCGCATCAAGCGAATGCGCTCTAATTATACGTCGACAATGCCGATAATTCCGCAAATCCCCCGTTTACGAGCCGTATCCGCGGCGGGGAGGGGCAACTGCCGCCGTTAACGGCGATCAATTAGCAATCGTCGGTCACGGCGTCGTCGGTCAGGCCGCTCCGTGTAATCAGCGGACCCACCTGGCCCGGTAAATCTCCGCCGGGCCGTCCCGAACGTCAGCGGCCCACCGCCCGGTAAATCTCCGCCGGGCCGTTCCGGACGTCAGCGGCCCACCGCCCGGTAAATCTCCGCCGGGCCTTCCGAATCAGCGGACCCACCGGCCCGGTAAATCTCCGCCGGGCCGTTCCGGACGTCAGCGGCCCACCGCCCGGTAAATCTCCGCCGGGCCGTTCCGGACGTCAGCGGCCTGGGCCGTCAGAGGCGCCGCGCTCCGACGGAGCGGAACGCGCGGCCCGGAGCTCTGGAAGGGCGTCTCCATAGGCTGACTGGCCAAGATTCGACCTCCAAGATTCGACCTCCAAGATTCGACCTGTTTGGGGGTTCAGCTGCTCCTGCTTTTAGGGGCCCATCACGGTCCCCGGTGGTCCTATCCAGGTCTTATTTCAGGGGATTTCAGATCTGAGATGGGCCCGCGCTAGTCCTGTTCAGCGCTTATGGGTCCTCAGGAGTCCTATGGGTTCGTCCCTCAGGAGCACTCTCGGATCCGAGGAGCATCCCAGCCCTCAGGTGGCCTGTTTATTCCTCAGCTGTTGGGCACCCGATCGAGTTGAGACTGCTCCTTCCAGCTGGCACCGGCATCCCAGCTCTGGGGGTCCTCCTCTTGTCATCGCGGCACTTGTCAGCACTCAGGGTGGCCGACTCTTTTCCCTCTTCAACGGCCCGAAGTCCTCTCGCGGCTAGGGGTCCTCTCCATCGGAGAAGAGGCCCTCCTTAGCGACCCAGGACCTCCTCCGTCAGACCATCGATCTAGTTCAACCTCCATGTTATACCAGCCAAGGGCCCTCAACATCTTCCTGAGATCACTCTTCGTCAACTGGGGCCCTCTTCTTCGGCCCGGGGAATATCCGTCAGACCCGGTCTCCTTTAGTCGCCCTATGGGCTCCCTGAACCGACACCTTGAGGGGCCCTCGTGGCCCCTTCACGGCAGACGCCTGGAGGACCTCCTCCGACCTTCGGTTGTCCTCTTCGACCCCCCCCTCCAGGATACGCCACTGGCTGGCACCTGTGCTCGAGGCTGTACACTCGTGCTCGAGGCTATACTGTGCAAGAGGCTGTACACACGCACGCCTGCTGCTGCACCCGGGCCGGAGGCTGTACACCCGTGCCCGAGACTGTACGCACGCCTGGCGTGATCAGACTCTGACGGGTGATTGGCTGTCGCCAGCCGATTGGGCGTCAGCCGTGGACTCGGCGTCGGCCGTTTCCAAGATGGCCGCCGCTTCGACCGGCCGCCATTGCGCCGCCCTGGGTCGGCTGGGCCCTCCGTCTGCCCTGGCGGCGGGGAGCCCCGGCCCTCTGCGGCAGCCGGCTGGGCCTCCCGAGCCGAGCGGCGCGCTGGTCTGTTTCGACACCACCAGTGCCGATAAGTTGCCCTTTTCGCCAAAAACTGGCACGGACGAAACAAATCCTTTCACTGCACGGAGCATGACACACATCCAGCTAGATCGGCACACCAAAAGACACAAGACAAAAGGCACACCAAAAGACACGGTAAAAGGCCCTATTTGAGAAGGAAGCAAATCTGGACTAATGACAAAAACAAAACCAGACATGCGTGTTGTACGCAAATGATTGAGAGGATGGACGTGCCACATGATTGATGTAGGTATAGGATGCAGGTGTTGGCTGTTTATCACGCGCACCGGAGGGGGGGGGGGCGTAATCCGCCTTCTTTTCATGTTTTTGGCGTTATCCCCTAAATGGGCGGCGATATAGTAATGTGGTGCTGTGACTTCGTTCAAAATCGCGTCCTTGCAGCTTTGTTTATTGTTTGTTTATTGGGTGGTTCACGACACACATTATGCACATTCACGGCTAATGGCGCCGCCCACACTGTTTCGCCGGTGGGCCGCGGAATTGGGAAATGTCCTGAGTGGCGCTAGTGTCGAACCCGGGACCTTTGGTATCCATAGCCGGACACCTTAACCACTCGGCCATCCCCACCCCGCGTCCTTGCAGAAAAATTGAAATCCGATATAGTACGTACCGAAACTGTGGCGGTGCCACACCAGCCGACTGTGGCGGTGCCACACCAGCCGACTGTGGCGGTGCCACACCAGCCGACTGTGGCGGTGCCACACCAGCCGACTGTGGCGGTGCCACACCAGCCGACCTGCCGGGGACCGCCGAGCGTTCAACGTGGCAAATGGTTCAGAGGGAAGATACGGTGTGGCGGCCGATCTCAACATTATCGATCCCTGAAGGCACTGCTCTAGGGTCATGAAATTTGTCCCGCAGCGAGTTCACTACAGTCATTATATACCAGCGAAGTTTTGTGCTTATGGCATCAGTAGTTTCCGAAATCTCACGGAATCCCCTCCCCTGCTATGGGCGGTACGTGAGAGGCCCTCCTGTGGGCGGTACGTGAGAGGCCCTGCTATGGGCGGTACGTGAGAGGCCCTCCTGTGGGCGGTACGTGAGAGGCCCTCCTGTGGGCGGTACGTGAGAGGCCCTCCTATGGGCGGTACGTGAGAGGCCCTCCTGCTCGCCCTGCTGTGGGCGGTACGTGAGAGGCCCTCCTGCTCGCCCTGCTGTGGGCGGTACGTGAGAGGCCCTCCTGGGAATCTCACGGAATCCCCTCCCCTGCTATGGGCGGTACGTGAGAGGCCCTCCTGCTCGCCCTGCTATGGGCGGTACGTGAGAGACCCTGCTATGGGCGGTACGTGAGAGGCCCTCCTGCTCGCCCTCCTGTGGGCGGTACGTGAGAAGCCTCCTGACTCGCCCTGCTATGGGCGGTACGTGAGAGGCCCTCCTGCTCGCCCTGCTGTGGGCGGTACGTGAGAGGCCCTCCTGTGGGCGGTACGTGAGAGGCCCTGCTCTGGGCGGTACGTGAGAGGCCCTCTTCTATGGGCGGTACGTGAGAGGCCCTGCTATGGGCGGTACGTGAGAGGCCCTGCTGTGGGCGGTACGTGAGAGGCCCTGCTATGGGCGGTACGTGAGAGGCCCTGCTGTGGGCGGTACGTGAGAGGCCCTGCTATGGGCGGTACGTGAGAGGCCCTCCTGTGGGCGGTACGTGAGAGGCCCTCCTGCTCGCCCTGCTATGGGCGGTACGTGAGAGGCCCTCCTGCTCGCCCTGCTATGGGCGGTACGTGAGAGGCCCTCCTGCTCGCCCTGCTATGGGCGGTACGTGAGAGGCCCTCCTGCTCGCCCTGCTATGGGCGGTACGTGAGAGGCCCTCCTGCTCGCCCTGCTGTGGGCGGTACGTGAGAGGCCCTCCTGCTCGCCCTGCTATGGGCGGTACGTGAGAGGCCCTCCTGCTCGCCCTGCTATGGGCGGTACGTGAGAGGCCCTGCTATGGGCGGTACGTGAGAGGCCCTGCTATGGGCGGTACGTGAGAGGCCCTCCTGCGTACGTGAGGGCCCTGCTATGGGCGGTACGTGAGAGGCCCTGCTGTGGGCGGTACGTGAGAGGCCCTCCTGCTCGCCCTGCTATGGGCGGTACGTGAGAGGCCCTGCTATGGGCGGTACGTGAGAGGCCCTCCTATGGGCGGTACGTGAGAGGCCCTCCTATGGGCGGTACGTGAGAGGCCCTGCTATGGGCGGTACGTGAGAGGCCCTCCTGCTCGCCCTGCTGTGGGCGGTACGTGAGAGGCCCTCCTGCTCGCCCTGCTGTGGGCGGTACGTGAGAGGCCCTCCTGCTCGCCCTGCTATGGGCGGTACGTGAGAGGCCCTCCTGCTCGCCCTGCTATGGGCGGTACGTGAGAGGCCCTGCTATGGGCGGTACGTGAGAGGCCCCTGCTCGCCCTGCTATGGGCGGTACGTGAGAGGGCCCTCCTATGGGCGGTACGTGAGAGGCCCTCCTATGGGCGGTACGTAGGCCCTCCTTATAGGCGGTACGTGAGAGGCCCTCCTATGGGCGGTACGTGAGAGGCCCTCCTGCTCGTGGGTTATTCGACTCTGTCCTCAATTGAGTGCATACACTAGATTTAGGCCACTTAGTCTGCTGACAGGAACAATGTATAATTGATGTGGTGCTCAAGATGAAGGTAAAAATACAACCATACGCTAAAAAGTGTGGTGGTGCACGCTTATTCCTCACTGTCTCTTGCGATACACTGGTAGATCACGGTCTCTATATTTTCACTGTCCACGGCTCGACTATACACGCTGCTACCTCTGGCCTTGCCCTGACGCGACTGGGCCCTGCCAGGGCGAACAGTCGGAAGTGGGTCGCGCGTCCGTGGTGCCATATAACCATAAACCACGGCTCGCGCTCGGCACATGCGACACACGCACAACAAAAAGCACCAGATTATCACTTATGGGGTAGGAAATTGTTCGACTTAATGAAAAGCCCAACACAAGACCGGCGAATGCAATTTTCAAAATGTTCCTTTCTATCTGTGCGCACGAGTTTCTACCTGTTTGTGCGCAACAGTTCACCAGCCACGTTTCCTCCGTTGGCCATATATCAACGATAAAAACTACATTGCAATATACGGGCCCGCTCACACACATGCGTGATGGCGAACTATCAATATATTATTTATTTAATACAACGAAGAATGACTCTTAAGTGCTCCTGGGTTTTAGACATTGCGTGAGACGAAATGTACGACCCTCAATATACCAGGAGGTGCTGACTTTACGTCAAAAGTAGCGTCAGGGATTATGCTATATTGCTCAACGCTTCGGCCAGGGACCATCGTTAGGAGTGATATATTACTCTATATTACTATATTTATATTTATGCTATATCTATGCTATATTAATCAACACTCCTGACGATAGCCCCTGGCGGAAACGTTGAGTAATATAGCATAATCCCTAACGCTACTTTTGATGTAAACTCAGCACCTCCTGGTATATTGAGGGTCGTGCATTTCGTCTCACGCAATATATTACTTATATGAAAATTTGCGGGTGAGACACACACGAACACACCCAGGCTGGGAACTAGGGATCCCACCATACCAGCATGCATTGCACAGACTGAGACAGTGTAGCGGGGTGCGTTCTAACATTCAATATTACATGTTGAGTTAACATTTGTCCCTCTTTAATCGATTCCAGGTCATGTTTATGTACTTTTTTTTGTCTTGATGACTAAAATAATTGCAATGTTTGATCCTCATCTAGTGCAGCTGTCAGTTAAATCTACTTAACGCACCGTTTTCACGTTGGTTCGCGCAATAACAATATCAGCTGAGTTCCAGAGACAGAGTTCCAGATATCCTCAAGACTCGAGCAAATCACTGCAAACTCTACCCTGCGAAACCGTCACACACGTGCAGATGACCACCTGCACCTACCACCCATACACAGAGAGGCTGGCCGCAGGAGATTTCTCTACTCGTCTGTCTTGCACTACAACAAACTTCCTACTGAAACAAAAACATCGAGGCTGTCTAACTTCAAGAAACATGCATTAGCGTCTCTCCACGAACAACACCAGTCACAAAAAATTTACACCATGGATATGTGTACACTATGAAGCCACCTTTGTGCCATCGCTTTCCTATCACTTCTACAGGCCACTCGTGTATAGCTCGTGTTGCAAGTACGGTGTATGCAGTGCGGAAAGTGATATGGATATTGTATTATGTTGGCGTACGAATGTTTGCTGCGCATCTGCTCCCACTATTGACCACAAATATATCCTTTCTTTGTAAATATTTGTGAGTTCAACCCAGACTGTCCGTAACAGCCACTGCACGTGCAGGGTATGTATTGTTAAATAAATAAATCAATCAATAAGGAAGACTGAGTGGGTTGTAGCATTTGTATCGCTGCGCTTGCTCGCGACGCTAGCTCACTCCTGAACAGCCAAAGGAAGCACGTAAGGTGAACGCTTCCCGAGAAACGTGTGTGAAAGAATGCGTGCTAAAAATGGCTATATCTGGCAATCTTAATCGAATCAGGCCCTTTCTGCCCTTCACATTCTTGTGACTTGTCATGAGAATATCAATGTTTCATGGCTGTTGCATAATTCCCTGATGAAGAAAATATTGCAACGCATCTTCTCTTAATAATTTCAAGGCACATACCACACAACACAAAAGTATTTAGGAACGCCACTTTCATTTGCCATCTGCCGAAGTATCACAGCAACAGCCAGACTAAAACACTAAGGTGTACAATTGTATGGTTGTGACCATTTCACATCCCTGTAGCCAATCACATTGAACCCGTCACCTCCACCCCGCTAGCAGTGTCAGGGCTTCGATTCATGTTTCGAAGTCTTTCTAAACTCAAGTAGCGGAACAAATGTTGTCGATGTGGAATTGGGTCCCTCGTCACTAACGTCGCACTGAAACTTTGCAGATGCACATTTTCTGCGTGTATTGTCACATACTCATATCTGCTCGGAGGCTATCAATCTTGAAGTCGTACGAATGGATTAAAAAAAATTAGATCCGAGTTTTTGCTGGGGTGGCTTGAGGAGCCAGGGTTCTATTGCTAAGCAGAGCTTGTTGCGTGAACCCTGGCCCCACCACCCGATCCATGAGCTCCAGTTCAACGGCAGAATTTAGATCGAAAGTTTAACGTGCCGCCAATGCACCGACACGGCCGCCCGGTAGCTGGTCCCCGGCCTTATCGGGCCAGTTGCCAACTGACACTCCTGGCCGGGGGCTAAATGCGAGCGCGCGAAGCGACTCGAACCCAGTGTTGCCAGTATAGGGGAGACCGGTGCAGGCCAGCGCTCTAACCAACTGAGCTACCAGGGCGTCAAACTGAGAGGAATGAGATTGTGCAGCCATTTTGGAAATGAAGCCGGTGCACAGGGGCGGAGGATAAAGAATTGCTGGTAACAAACCTGGCCACATGCGAGTAAGCATGGGCTCTGCGAACAAAAAGGCAGACATAACATCAGTAAGTACAGTACAAAGCATCAAATGTGCACCACTCGCTGTCTGGCTGTCTGATTCCCTGATGTCACGGATTTGAGGTTGTTTAGTTTATCGTATATTAAATACACTGCATGTGAATGGTTTTCTACGTCTGTCTCATACATATCATATGTATATCCATATATGTGCGGGGTCCTTTGGAAATCAAAGTGCCCGGAATCGGAGGAATTTCGAAAAAGTGGAAGGGATGTAATTCGATTGAGGGGCACTCTTCAAATGTGTATCCCCTTGGACCAACTCCTGGCTACGCCGCTGGTCTCCGGTTGCTTATGATCACAGTTATTGAGTTTATGTACGCATTACCTCAGTTAGTTCCTCTTCGGAAATTACTCGGTTATGCCACTCTGTGGCAGGTGATAAGCCAACCGTGAACAGCGCAGGCCCATTTGCTCACCGTCTCCCTTGATAAACCTGGGGTTCTCAAATGAGAATCTCGGGGTTCTCAATTGAGAACTTGTGGTGCTCGGACGAAGCCTTCCAGTGGTCTTCGGAGAGTGCCCGTAGTTGTCAAACGTTCGTGAGTGTAATAACGGTTCAGTACTTTCGATTTTGTGTGTGGCCCACGCCCGGCGCACCTGACCGCGGGACGTGGGTCGTGGGACGTGGCGTCGCGGGACGTGGGCCGCGGGACGTGGGTCGTGGGACGTGGCCGTGGGACGTGGGTGGCCGTGGGACGTGGTCGCGGGACGTGGCCGCGGGACGTGGGTCGTGGGACGTGGCCGCGGGACGTGGGTCGTGGGACGTGGGTCGTGGGACGTGGGTCGTGGGACGTGGGTCGTGGGACGTGGGTCGTGGGACGTGGGTCGTGGGACGTGGCCGCGGGACGTGTATGCCGTTTTGTTCCGTTGCAACTTCTTCAGCGCCCCTTTTCCCCTTCAAGGACGCGCAGGGACATTTTAACCCGGCCCGTCTCGGGGGGTCTTCAACCGCCCCCTCAGGTTTTTCGCTGATAGTGTACGAACGGCGCACGGCAGCGCGCCCAAAGGCATACCTTTTCCCACATCAATTTGACATGCTGATTCAAAATGTTTAGGTCAGGTTATCTAGGATCAACGAGTTAGTCAAGGTCAAGTGAGGTCACCTCCAAGAAAAGTTCAACTAGTCGTCACGCTTGAACGGATACAGATATTTTTTTATGAATCTTTCAGCGTTTGCTTATCTTTACGGATGCAACAAAACGTACGAGTGAATTTTTTTTTCTCGTTTTTGACTACATATAAATTTTGCGTATTTGCCAAATTACAGTTCAAATACAGGATTCTTGCTAAAGTAAGCAATTTTATTAGGGCAAGTTGGCTTCCAACAACGTTTCTCGGTCTGCTCTACCCATTGGAAGAAGAAAATTAAAGAAGACTTGAGAACTTAAAATTTTGTAATTTCAAAAGAAAAAATATATATTTTCCGGGACCCAAAAATTATTGCCCTGGTCGATTTCGCTGTCCTTTTCTCACTCCAAATACACTTTGTTTTTCACATAACCATAAAATGAACTCCCCAGAGCCAAAAACATAATGTGAGTCGTGAAAAGTCGTGTAAATCTAGCCCCCCTGGTGACGTCACTTTACGGGGGAAATTCTTTTTGAGGGTGGACTCGGACCCTACTCGTCGAGCGCTTTCCGATGACATCTCTTTCGTTTTCGTGCGATGCCTAGTTTGGATTGAAGCTGGATTGAATAAGTATCCATTTTTGGTGTCTCATATTGTTGAGAAATGTTATTTGTATCATACATAGCAATATATATATATATGTGTATGTGTATGTGTGTGTGTGTGTGTGTGTGTGGGAGGGGCCTCTTCAGATGTATTTCCCCCCTGGACCAAATCTTGGCTACGCCGCTGGTCTCTGGTTGCTTATGATCACAGTTATTGAATTTATGTACGCATTACCTCAGTTAGTTCCTCCTCAGGAATTGCTCAGTCAAGCAACTATGTGGCGGGTGATAAGCCAACCGTGAGCAGCGCAGGTTCATTGACCTAGTTTCCCACCGTCTCCCTTGAGAGCATCGGGTTCTCAATTGAGAATATTGTGGTTCTCAAATGAGAACTTGTAGTGCTCGGACGAAGCCTTCCAGTGGTCTTCGAATCTGCCCGTAGTTATCAAATGCTCGTGAGTGCATGTACGGATCAGAACTTTCGATTTTCTGTGTGACCCACGTCAGGAGTACTCGGTACGTGTATGTCGTATGTCGTATGTATGTCGTGTATGCACGTGTGTGTATGTCGTACTGCACAAGGTGCATGTCGATTTGTTCCGTTGGCACTTCTTCAGCGCCGCTTTTCCCCTTCAAAGATGCGCAGCGATACTTTAATATTTTAGTTAGTCCTTTCGTCGCACGCGGGCAGGTTTGCGTCGCTGTTTCCGCGACGTCCTGTTGTATTCGCCTTTCAGGCGCCGGTCTGTGGCATCTTTCTTCTCTACTCCGGCAGACATGCTCTGCTTGTTACAATGGAAGATGCTCCAGCACGCGCGCTCTCACGTCGCCACGAGCGTCGGTTTCCCTGCGGCAGTCTGACACAGTATGGCGACAGTCCATCAGGTAACACGCGCTGACCTCTTAGTCATAGTCATAGTCATAGTCAGATTTATTAAGGTCTCCACAATAAGGTGCCTTTTCAGCCCTCTCGTCAATACATTTCTATAGAACTACATACATAATCCTATTTCTCATGTCAATAAACAAGAGTCAATTAGAAATAATCTAGACATAAATCACGCTTGATCACCGCGTGATCGTTCGATCACCCCGTGATCGAACGCGCCTCCAAACGGCCATTCCACGCGGCTACGGCTGTGAATGGGTAGCTCCGCTTAGCGAGTTCGGAGCGAACTCGCGGGAGCTCCAACATGCCTGTGTCTGCGCACCGAGTGCTCCTGGACGACACATCCGCCTATCCTCTAGACATATCTTCGTCTACATTCTCCAACAGCGCAGTCCAGCAACACCTCTCGCACATCGCGTGGCGTGTGCAAGTCATCCTTACTGGCTAAAAATAGGCCCAGAAACAAGAGTCATCCAATTCATTATTCTGTCACGCCAGGCTCTTACGGTGCCACATCACATCAATTACGCTACCATTAGTGTGTGGCCATTAGTGTGGGCGGATAAGTCAACCCGCTGACGCTCACGGCGCCCACAGCCGGCTGAGTCACCAGCCGTGACGACACACCTGGCCGCCGGGTCACGTGACGACACACCTGGCCGGGTCACGTGACGACACACCTGGCCGCCGGGTCACGTGATGACGAGACACCTGGCCGCCGGGTCACGTGACGACACACCTGGCCGGGTCACGTGACGACACACCTGGCCGCCGGGTCACGTGACGACACACCTGGCCAGGTCACGTGACGACACACCTGGGCCGGGTCACGTGATGACGAGACACCTGGCCGCCGGGTCACGTGACGACACACCTGGCCGCCGGGTCACGTGATGACGAGACACCTGGCCGCCGGGTCACGTGACGACACACCTGGCCGGGTCACGTGACGACACACCTGGCCGCCGGGTCACGTGACGACACACCTGGCCAGGTCACGTGACGACACACCTGGCCGCCGGGTCACGTGACGACACACCTGGCCGCCGGGTCACGTGATGACGACACACCTGGCCAGGTCACGTGATGACGACACACCTGGCCGCCGGGTCACATCACCCGCCAGGACGCTCATAAATACTCATATAAATACTGTACATACATAATACTGTACAATTAATACTGTAATACTGTACTATAATACTATAGTACTGTACTGTACTATAATACTGTACTGTAAATACATAAATACTGTAGTGTAAATGCTTATGCGAAGGACTCTCGTGAAGGAGTGTGGGGGGGGCATCAATCGGACGCTGAGCTGTTGTGGCCACTCCCGCCGACCACTCCATCTCTCCACCGGACCTGTACTGGCTGGGGACGAGCAGGACACTGACTCCACCTCTCCACCGGACCTGACCTGGCTGGGGACGAGCACGACACTGACTCCACCTCTCCACCGGACCTGACCTGGCTGGGGACGAGCACGACACTGACTCCACCTCTCCACCGGACCTGACCTGGCTGGGGACGAGCACGACACTGACTCCACCTCTCCACCGGACCTGACCTGGCTGGGGACGAGCACGACACTGACTCCACCTCTCACACCGGACCTGACCTGGCTGGGGACGAGCACGACACTGACTCCACCTCTCCACCGGACCTGACCTGGCTGGGGACGAGCACGACACTGACTCCACCTCTCCACCGGACCTGACCTGGCTGGGGACGAGCACGACACTGACTCCACCTCTCCACCGGACCTGACCTGGCTGGGGACGAGCACGACACTGACTCCACCTCTCCACCGGACCTGACCTGGCTGGGGACGAGCACGACACTGACTCCACCTCTCCACCGGACCTGACCTGGCTGGGGACGAGCACGACACTGACTCCACCTCTCCACCGGACCTGACCTGGCTGGGGACGAGCACGACACTGACTCCACCTCTCCACCGGACCTGACCTGGCTGGGGACGAAGACAGGCACGACACTGACTCCACCTCTCCACCGGACCTGACCTGGCTGGGGACGAGCACGACACTGACTCCACCTCTCCACCGGACCTGACCTGGCTGGGGACGAGCACGACACTGACTCCACCTCTCCACCGGACCTGACCTGGCTGGGGACGAGCACGACACTGACTCCACCTCTCCACCGGACCTGACCTGGCTGGGGACGAGCACGACACTGACTCCACCTCTCCACCGGACCTGACCTGGCTGGGGACGAGCACGACACTGACTCCACCTCTCCACCGGACCTGACCTGGCTGGGGACGAGCACGACACTGACTCCACCTCTCCACCGGACCTGACCTGGCTGGGGACGAGCACGACACTGACTCCACCTCTCCACCGGACCTGACCTGGCTGGGGACGAGCACGACACTGACTCCACCTCTCCACCGGACCTGACCTGGCTGGGGACGAGCACGACACTGACTCCACCTCTCCACCGGACCTGACCTGGCTGGGGACGAGCACGACACTGACTCCACCTCTCCACCGGACCTGACCTGGCTGGGGACGAGCACGACACTGACTCCACCTCTCCACCGGACCTGACCTGGCTGGGGACGAGCACGACACTGACTCCACCTCTCCACCGGACCTGACCTGGCTGGGGACGAGCACGACACTGACTCCACCTCTCCACCGGACCTGACCTGGCTGGGGACGAGCACGACACTGACTCCACCTCTCCACCGGACCTGACCTGGCTGGGGACGAGCACGACACTGACTCCACCTCTCCACCGGACCTGACCTGGCTGGGGACGAGCACGACACTGACTCCACCTCTCCACCGGACCTGACCTGGCTGGGGACGAGCACGACACTGACTCCACCTCTCCACCGGACCTGACCTGGCTGGGGACGAGCACGACACTGACTCCACCTCTCCACCGGACCTGACCTGGCTGGGGACGAGCACGACACTGACTCCACCTCTCCACCGGACCTGACCTGGCTGGGGACGAGCACGACACTGACTCCACCTCTCCACCGGACCTGACCTGGCTGGGGACGAGCACGACACTGACTCCACCTCTCCACCGGACCTGACCTGGCTGGGGACGAGCACGACACTGACTCCACCTCTCCACCGGACCTGACCTGGCTGGGGACGAGCACGACACTGACTCCACCTCTCCACCGGACCTGACCTGGCTGGGGACGAGCACGACACTGACTCCACCTCTCCACCGGACCTGACCTGGCTGGGGACGAGCACGACACTGACTCCACCTCTCCACCGGACCTGACCTGGCTGGGGACGAGCACGACACTGACTCCACCTCTCCACCGGACCTGACCTGGCTGGGGACGAGCACGACACTGACTCCACCTCTCCACCGGACCTGACCTGGCTGGGGACGAGCACGACACTGACTCCACCTCTCCACCGGACCTGACCTGGCTGGGGACGAGCACGACACTGACTCCACCTCTCCACCGGACCTGACCTGGCTGGGGACGAGCACGACACTGACTCCACCTCTCCACCGGACCTGACCTGGCTGGGGACGAGCACGACACTGACTCCACCTCTCCACCGGACCTGACCTGGCTGGGGACGAGCACGACACTGACTCCACCTCTCCACCGGACCTGACCTGGCTGGGGACCGAGCACGACACTGACTCCACCTCTCCACCGGACCTGACCTGGCTGGGGACGAGCACGACACTGACTCCACCTCTCCACCGGACCTGACCTGGCTGGGGACGAGCACGACACTGACTCCACCTCTCCACCGGACCTGACCTGGCTGGGGACGAGCACGACACTGACTCCACCTCTCCACCGACCTGACCTGGCTGGGGACAAGCACGACACACTCCACCTCTCCACCGGACCTGACCTGGCTGGGGACGAGCACGACACTGACTCCACCTCTCCACCGGACCTGACCTGGCTGGGGACGAGCACGACACTGACTCCACCTCTCCACCGGACCTGACCTGGCTGGGGACGAGCACGACACTGACTCCACCTCTCCACCGGACCTGACCTGGCTGGGGACGAGCACGACACTGACTCCACCTCTCCACCGGACCTGACCTGGCTGGGGACGAGCACGACACTGACTCCACCTCTCCACCGGACCTGACCTGGCTGGGGACGAGCACGACACTGACTCCACCTCTCCACCGGACCTGACCTGGCTGGGGACGAGCACGACACTGACTCCACCTCTCCACCGGACCTGACCTGGCTGGGGACGAGCACGACACTGACTCCACCTCTCCACCGGACCTGACCTGGCTGGGGACGAGCACGACACTGACTCCACCTCTCCACCGGACCTGACCTGGCTGGGGACGAGCACGACACTGACTCCACCTCTCCACCGGACCTGACCTGGCTGGGGACGAGCACGACACTGACTCCACCTCTCCACCGGACCTGACCTGGCTGGGGACGAGCACGACACTGACTCCACCTCTCCACCGGACCTGACCTGGCTGGGGACGAGCACGACACTGACTCCACCTCTCCACCGGACCTGACCTGGCTGGGGACGAGCACGACACTGACTCCACCTCTCCACCGGACCTGACCTGGCTGGGGACGAGCACGACACTGACTCCACCTCTCCACCGGACCTGACCTGGCTGGGGACGCTGATGGCTGGGGACGAGCACGACACTGACTCCACCTCTCCACCGGACCTGACCTGGCTGGGGACGAGCACGACACTAACTCCCCCCCCCCCCGGACCTGACCTGGCTGGGGACGAGCACGACACTGACTCCACCTCTCCACCGGACCTGACCTGGCTGGGGACGAGCACGACACTGACTCCACCTCTCCACCGGACCTGACCTGGCTGGGGACGAGCACGACACTGACTCCACCTCTCCACCGGACCTGACCTGGCTGGGGACGAGCACGACACTGACTCCACCTCTCCACCGGACCTGACCTGGCTGGGGACGAGCACGACACTGACTCCACCTCTCCACCGGACCTGACCTGGCTGGGGACGAGCACGACACTGACTCCACCTCTCCACCGGACCTGACCTGGCTGGGGACGAGCACGACACTGACTCCACCTCTCCACCGGACCTGACCTGGCTGGGGACGAGCACGACACTGACTCCACCTCTCCACCGGACCTGACCTGGCTGGGGACGAGCGCCTAATTCACTTCATACAGTAATTCACTTCACCGGTTGCGCAGTCCACGGATTTTCACTGAAGCCGGTGAACCACATTGGTTCGTTTCGGGGTTGAGGTCGGGTGGCATGCATTGTTTTCATCACCAGAGAAGATGGTCTCGGGTCATTGTAATATATTGTAATATACTGTAATAGATTGTGAGCCGAATCATTTCGTTATGGTCGAAAAATCTCAAATTCAGCATCACCATGTGCCGGATGCCCTTTTTGCCAGCTTTCCATGCTGAAGTAAACGTACTGTTGCAGAATACTACTGATTCATTTGTTCTCGTTTTGTTTTCCCTGGAGACGTTTGCACAAGTCGTAACAAGTCGTCCAGACGTTCCCGTCGTATGCACAACGGCATAGAAGTCGGAATTTCGGCACCGATTGTTCATCAGTATCACGCGTATCCTCTCTAATTGTCCGTGCAGCAATGGCCTGGGAGAACAATTTGTGAGCGCTCTCCTTGCATACGATCAAATTACACTCAGCTTGCATGACTCGGTGCATTCCTCCTCTCCATTCATAGGGACTATTTAGCCCGTCCGGTCCCGGAGGGGTCTCCAACCGCCCCCTCGAGTTTTTCGCGGATAGCGGACGAACGGCATGCGACAGCGCGCCCAAATTTGGCATACCTTTTCCCACATCAATTTGACATCCTGATTAACATTTTTTAGGTCAGATCATCTAGGGTCAATGAGTTAGTCAAAGTCAAGCGAGGTCACCTCCAAAAAAGTTCAAGCAGTCGTCACGCTTTAACGGATGCAGATATTGTAATGACATATTCAGCGTTTGCTTATCTTTACGGATGCAACAAAACGTACGAGTTGAATTTTTCCCTTTTTTTCGTTTTTGACTACATATAAATTTTGCGTATTTGCCACCTTGCAGTTCAAATAGAGGATTATATAGGCTAAAGTAAGCATTTTTTATCAGGGTAAGTTGACTTCAAACAACGTTTCTCGGTCTGCTCTACCCATTGGGAAAGGAAAATTAAAGAAAACGTGAGAATTCAAAATTGTGAAATTTCCCCCAAAAATTGTGGGGGGGGGGGGGCGAAAAAAATATAGCCATGGTCGATTTCACGGTCCTTTTCTCATTCGAAATAAAAAAATTTCATATATCAAAATGAACTCCCCAGAGTTAAAACATAATGTAAGCCGGGAAAAGTCGTGAAAATCTAGCCCTCCTGGTGACGTCACTTTTGGGGTACATTTTTTGGGGGGAGGGGTGGACCCGGGCCCTACTCGTCGAGCGCTTTCCGATGACACCTCTTTCGTTTTCGTGCGATGCTTAGTTTTGGTTTTAGAGGGGGTCTTCACCCCCCCCCGAGATGGGGTGGGAGGATTTGAACGGAAAGACGGCGCGGGTTAGGGACATCTGCCTAAGTCAGTCAGTTTCCTGTGAAAGGCTGTCTCCACATTCACACCACTTATGCCCACCATAAGATCTAAGAAGCGTAGCTTCTTGTCCACATCACGGTATACAGTAAGATTAACATTAGCACGTCCAGCGGTCCGCGCAAGCTTCGCCAGTCCGGGGTGGGCAGATGTCTGCCCCCCTAAGATCTCCAGAACTATGCTAGGTAACGACAAACGGAAAACGGCGTTGGATAGCTGGTGACAAGCTCTATCGAGAGAATTCCTGCCACTTTTCACTCTGGTCAATATTTAGGTCACTGGGTCTTCATAGGTCAAATTCGACCAGATCGGGTGGAACCCTTAGATATTGACACTTATCTTAGGACCTGCAATAGATAGAAACAAACGGCTAATGTCTTATCGACAGTCCTTGAAATATCCCACCGACAATGCGCTGTGTGATCTAAGGTCAGGTCAACAGATAGGTCACCAGAGGCCACCGAACTTGGGTAAAATGTATTGTAATTTTCCGTACAAAATTGTTGACAGCATGGTGATGGGAAGCTGGTTTTGCTTTACATGACGAAGGACGTTTCCGACATTTAATAGTAAGGCCAATAATTTACCTTGACCTCGGTTGACCCGAGGTCAAGACAGTTTTCTGGCCTAGATAGGTCATGTCGCATATCATTCAAAATGTCTGAACGAGAGCAGTTCGCTGATGTAAAATATAATTTTGCATGTCATTTGGCTTTACACCACATTGATGTTAGGCATGTAATTAACTGCGGGAATTATATGTGATTCACACGGCTGCGTCAGAGAAAATGATCGCACAAATGTTGGTGATATATGCACCGCGTCCAACACTGGTACATTTCCGAATATTCCGAGACGATTCGAAAGACATGATAGAAAGGCACGATATTCAGAACCGGGTCTTTATTGTAGTGGATAAGTACGGTAACGACGCATTCCATTACAACAAACGATATATTTGTGTTCAATGCTTATATAGAACTGCACTCGAGGCTTCGCTGATAACTCGCCACTATGTGTGTTATTGAACTGCAGATTACACGTTCAGAACCCTCCCGTTCACACGCTCGGATCACATCTCCCTCACACCAGTCGCCGCGGCGGCGGCACGTTCAGAACCCTCCCGTTCACACGCTCGGATCACATCTCCCTCACACCAGTCGCCGCGGCGGCGGCTCGGATCACATCTCCCTCACACCAGTCGCCGCGCGCCTCCCGTTCACACGCTCGGATCACATCTCCCTCACACCAGTCGCCGCGGCGGCGTCAGAACCCTCCCTCCACCCGTTCACACGCTCGGATCACATCTCCCTCACACCAGTCGCCGCGGCGGCTCGGATCACATCTCCCTCACACCAGTCGCCGCGGCGGCGGCTCGGATCACATCTCCCTCACACCAGTCGCCGCCTGTTCACACGCTCGGATCACATCTCCCTCACACCAGTCGCCGCGGCGGCGGTCAGAACCCTGCCGTTCACACGCTCGGATCACATCTCCCTCACACCAGTCGCCGCGGCGGCGGCTCGGATCACATCTCCCTCACACCAGTCGCCGCGGCGGCGGCTCGGATCACATCTCCCTCACACCAGTCGCCGCGGCGGCGGCTCAGATCACATCTCCCTCACACCAGTCGCCGCGGCGGCGGCTCGGATCACATCTCCCTCACACCAGTCGCCGCGGCGGCGGCTCGGATCACATCTCCCTCACACCAGTCGCCGCGGCGGCGGCGCGACGCGGCGGCGATTTCAAACGGGCCACCACAAAGCCGTAAACAAAGCCAAAGCCAACAAAGCCAAAGCCTATCACATGGCGCTGATTATCGTGCGGCGCCCGCCAACAAAGTGCGCGCGCTTCCCACGCTGGCAACGTGCTGGAAATATGTCCGATCTCTTGACATCGGACTCAACTAGCTCTGGAGCAAAATTTACGCATTTCTTTTTCATTTATTATGCAGCCAATCATTGCATTCCCGCCTAATAATTTCAATGCAGGGAAAAATCAAGTAGCTATGTAAAAGTGTTGGATAATTTACCACATTTTACTTTACCTGATCTAACAAGGTCAAATACTGGGTATGTGATCTTAGATCGAGGGAGCTAAGTGACCCAGAATCATTCCACACCTAGTTTTGGCGCATTGAGGGGACAAACCGATTGGCGTTGGTTTGATCGCTCCAGTCCAATACTGTGAGAAATTATTTGCAGTTATGTGTGATGACCTAAGATGACCTGGCAGAGGTCATATGGTAAATGATTGACTCGCATATTCATAAACGTCCTCAAAGTGCATGAGATTTCCAAAGAACAATCGAGGCCAACTACGTACCCAAGCAGGAATACTTTTTACTCCGAAATTATGACCTCAGGTCAAGGACATGAGGTAGCCTAGGGAGTTCATGTAATGTATCAATCGCCACGTCTTGGTGGTACAAGCACAATGACGGTAATAACAGCCTTCTAGCTCAATGCAGCGCGATATAATGCGCATAAATGCACTAGTGATCTTAGGTGACCTCAGATGACCTGGTGAGGTCACTGAACAAAATATCAGCGGTAACATTGAGAATAACTTTCAACTACACGCCACAACCATTGTGAGGCCATTCCGAGAATAAATATATAACCAGGAAACATATATATATTTTACTATAGGGCTATATTGGGGAATCCATGGCCGCGACCTGACTTCGGGTCAATGCAAGGAACAAAAAAAACATATATTATAGTCACTGATGAGATCATGACGTGTTATAAGTTTGAAATCAATCGCCCAATTATTGTGGAAGTGATGCCACCTAGAACTCCGAGGAATGTTGGGTCACTTCGCCTGACCTGGTGACCTGACTTGAGATGACCTGGGGTCAACAATTTCCGAGGATATGCGGAAAAGACTGATGAACAGCCATGCGCGGATTGGTCTTGCTAACCCAATTAATATGGCGACAAATTAGGAAATACCGCAGGGGGCAGATATCTGACCCCCCGGACGTGCGCGTGTTAAATCCAGAATGATCCCTTAATTCATGCTCAATAGAGATCAGACTTTCATCAGTATCCACATTGGGGAAAATATCATCCACATGGCTGCAATACATTTGAAGCCTGGCGTTCGGGCACTCCAAAACTGCTCCGGTAGCTCAGTTGGTTAGAGCGCTGGCCTGCACCGGTCTCCCCTGCCCTGGCAACACAGGGTTCGAGTCGCTTCGCGCGCTCGCATTTAGACCCCGGTAAGGAGTGTCAGTTGGCAACTGGCCCGATAAGGCCGGAGACGAGCTATCGGGCGGCCGTGTCGGTGCATTGACGGCACGTTAAACTTTCGATCAAAATTCTGCCGTCGAACTGGAATTCATGGATCGGGTGGTGGGGCCAGGGTTCACGCAACTAGCTCTGCTTAGCAATAGAACCCTGGCTCCTGAAGCCACCTCAACAACAACTCGGATTAATTTTTTTTTAACCTCACCTTCCACTGTGCACAGTGAGCATACGCGAACAGTTCACCTAACAGGGAGCCACACCATTCACCTGTAAGTATATCTCGCCTTCGGCGCACCTAAAACCGAAAAACGACCTTGGATACATTAGATAATTGGTACCTGTAGTTCGATCGTGATCTAAAACTGGCCATGATCTCATCTCATCACCAGCTGGGTCTGATCTGATCTGACCACATCAATAGCTGGGTGATGATCTGATCTGACCTCATCACCAGCTGGGTGATGATCTGATCTGACCTCATCACCAGCTGGGTCTGATTTGGTCCAGCTGACGTTCTAGCCTTGTCCCATCGGCGCACAGATAGCCCTAACGCTGTGTTCCAAGGAAGACCAAAATCGACAGGTCGGTGGTGAGCGTGCTTCCATAACGCATCTGAAAACGCCGCCGCTAATCCCACTGCCAAATTCGATCCAGGCACGGCCATTTCAGCTCAAAGTGACCGTTTTTTAACACATAATTTATTGCAATGTAGAGAGTTGCACAATACAATGTACCTCATAAACGTAAAGTGTCTACAGGTTGGTCTGCCTATATATTTGCTGCCAACCCGACGAAAACGTCCTTTGTTTTTCAACAAACATGAAATTGCAGCGCCGAGCTTGACGCGGGATCACCTTACCGGTGTCCCTCAGTCATCCCTCAGCCATCCCTCAGCCATCCCTCAGCCATCCCTCAGCCATCCCTCAGCCATCCCTCAGCCATCCCTCAGCCATCCCTCAGCCATCCCTCAGCCATCCCTCAGCCATCCCTCAGCCATCCCTCAGCCATCCCTCAGCCATCCCTCACCATCTACCCTCAGCCTCATCCCTCAGCCATCCCTCAGCCATCCCTCAGCCATCCCTCAGCCATCCCTCAGCCATCCCTCAGCCATCCCTCAGCCATCCCTCAGCCATCCCTCACCCATCCCTCAGCCATCCATCAGCCAGCCATCGGCCAGTCGGAGCAGACATAGCTGCCACTGCAGCATTGGTGATGTGGTGAGCTATGGTGTAGTGCGGTGCGGTGTGGTGTGGTGTGGTGTGGTGTGGTGTGGTGTGGTGTGGTGTGGTGTGGTGTGATGTGGTGTGGTGTGGTGTGGTGTGGTGTGGTGTGGTGCTGTGTAGTGCTTTGTGGTGTGGTGTGGTGCGGTGTGATGCTGTGTAGTGATGTGTGGTTTTGTGTTGTGTGGTGTGGTGTGGTGTGGTGTGGTGTGGTGTGGTGTGGTGTGGTGTGGTGTGGTGTGGTGTGGTGTGGTGTGGTGTGGTGTGGTGTGGTGTGGTGTGGTGTGGCGCAGGGTGGTGTGGTGCAGGGTGGTGTGGTGCAGGGTGGAGTGGTGGATGGTGGTGTGGTGTAGGGTGGTGTGGTGTGGTGTTGTGCAGTGTGGTACAGGGTGGTGTGGTACAGGGTGGTGTGGTGTAGGGTGGTGTGGTACAGGGTGGTGTGGTGCAGGGTGGTGTGGTGTAGGGTGGTGTGGTGGAGGGTGGTGTGGTGCAGGGTGGTGTGGTACAGGGTGGTGTGGTACAGGGTGTTGTGGTACAGGGTGGTGTGGTGTAGGGTGGTGTGGTGGAGGGTGGTGTGGTGGAGGATGGTGTGGTACAGGGTGGTGTGGTACAGGGTGTTGTGGTACAGGGTGGTGTGGTGTAGGGTGGTGTGGTGGAGGGTGGTGTGGTTGAGGATGGTGTGGTGCAGGTTGGTGTGGTGTAGGGTGGTGTGGTACAGGGTGGTGTGGTGAAGGGTGGTGTGGTGCAGGGTGGTGTGGTGTAGGGTGGTGTGGTACAGGGTGGTGTGGTGAAGGGTGGTGTGGTACAGGGTGGTGTGGTGAAGGGTGGTGTGGTACAGGGTGGTGTGGCGTTCCATGCTTGTGAGCGATGTTTCGAAGCGAGCGGGCTCGTTCAACATGATATGGGAGGAAGATAAAAAATTGTGGTAGCAAGGGTGGTTCCAAGGGTTGTTCATGGGCGTTTCCAAGGACGTCTTTTTACGGATGTATTTTTCTATTTTTCTATGTGATTTGCCGGACAATATTTTTTGTATGTGATGCACAGTTTTAGCCCGCGCCGTCTCTCGGGTCAGATCCTCACAACCCGTCTCGAGGGGAGGGGGGCGGATGGTAACCCCCCTCTAAAATCCAAACTAAGCGACGCACGAAAACGAAAGAGGTGACGTCGGAAAGCGCTCGACGAGTAGGGTCCAGATCTACCCCACAAAACAATTTCTCCTCAAAGGTGACGTCACCAAGGGGCTAGATTTTCACGACTTTTCACGACTTACATTATGTTTTTGGCTCTGGGGAGTTCATTTTGTGGGATATATTAAAAACAGAATGTATTTGGAATGAGAAAAGGACAGCAAAATTAACCAGGGCGATACATGTTTCTGGCCCCACAAAATATATTTTTTAAATAAAATATTTTTTTGAGTTTTCAAGTTTTCTTTAATTTTCCTTTTCCAGTGGGTAGAGCAGATCGAGAAACGTTGCTAGAAGTCAACTTGTCCTAAAAAATCCTTACTTTAGACAGAATCTTTTATTTGAACTGCAATTTGGAAATATGCAAAATTTATGTGTAGTCAAAAACGAAAAAAATATCCCACTGGTACGTTTTGTTGCATCCCAAAAGATAAGCAAACGCTGAAAGTTTCATTAACATATCTGTATCCGTAAAAGCGTGACGACTGGTTGAACTTTTTGGAGGTGATCTCACTTGACCTTGACTAACTCGTTCACCCTAGATGACATGACTTAAAAATTGGAAACAGCATGCCAAATTTATGTGGGAAAAGGTATGCCAAATTTGGGGGGGGGGCAGTTGAAGGGGGTGGTCGAAGACCACCCCCTTTTCCTGAGACGGGACGGGTTAATGAGCCTGAACATATCAATATTTAGTTGTATCTTTGTCAGTTTATGAGACATCTTTCAAAAACGAGAGGGACAGGCAGACTCCCCCCCCCCCCCTCCGCTGTGCGTGCCATGTGCCAGTTGCATTATGTTGCTCCTGCAACACTTACACTTCATTTACTTGCAATTTGGGGCTTTTCATGATCGTGTTTAACAATGTGTAATGTGCTCGTGCAATTTAATGTGCAATAAAGCCGTCAATGGCCTCGCATGCATCGCGGCTGGCTGGGTAGGGGGCGGGAAGACGGAGCATCGCGGCTGGCTGGGGAAGGGGCGGGGGAGACAGAGCACCGCGGCTGGCTGGGTAGGGGGCGGGAAGACGGAGCACCGCGGCTGGCTGGGGAAGGGGTGGGGGAGACAGAGCACCGCGGCTGGCTGGGGAAGGGACGGGGAACATGGAGCATCTGGATTGTTTCTCTGCCGTTTTGAGCCCGGGAAGTACTGCACGAGTGCGGCTGAGGTTGCAGGATTTTGAAGCAGGGTTTTGGTACAAGGTTTTGGTTCAGGGTCTTGGTACAGGGTGTTGGCACAGGGTTTCGGTACAGGGCATGGGTGCCTGCGAGGACTCTCCTCACAAAAGGTGGCAAATGTGGCACAGCTTAAACATCCCGTCCACCTACTTCGTCATATGCATTGAACAACCTGATGATATTCCCCCAAATAGTCCCAACACAACTGACACTGTTGAACATGTCGATCTGACACCTACCAATCGTGGAAAATGGCAGATCATTCAATGATGTTGGTTAACACATCAAGCATATCCATCAGTTGCATTTTGTCCCTCAAAGGCCGAACCTGAGATGCGTTTAAACTGATTTCACCCAATTGTTTCGAGTTTCTCTTCTGAGTTTCTCCTATTAACCCTATTAACCCGTCCCGTCTCGAGGGGGTCTTCAACCGCCCCCCTCAGGTTTTTCGCGGATAGTGGACGAACGGCGCGCGGCAGGGCGCCAAAATTTGGCATATATTTTTCACATTAATTTGGCATGTTGTTTCAAAATTTTTAAGTCAGGTCATCCAGGGTCAACGAGTTAGTAAATGTCAAATGAGGTCACCCCAAAAAACGTTCAACCAGTCGTCACGCTTTAACGGATACAGATATTTTAATGAAACTTTCAGTGTTTGCTTATCTTTGGGGATGCAACAAAACGTACTAGTTAAATTTTTCATTTTTGTCGCTTTTGACTACATATAAATTTTGCGTATTTGCCAAATTGCAGTTCAAATAGGGGATTCTGGCTAAAGTAAGCATTTTTGTATTATGGCAAGTTGATTTCTTACAACGATTCTTGGTCTGCTCTACCCACTGGAAAAGGACAATTAAAGAAAACTTGAAAACTCAAAATTTTGAAATAAAAAATATATATTTTGGGGACCCAAAAAATAAAGCCATGGTCGATTTCGCTGCCCTCTTCTCATTCCAAATAAATTTTGATTTTTTCATATATCCCCAAAATGAACACCTCAGAGCCAAAGACATAAAGTAAGTCGTAAAAAAGTCGTGCAAATCTAGCCCCCTGGTGACGTCACTTTTGGGGGGAAATTGTTTTTTGGGTCGACCAGGACCCTACTCATCGAGCGCGCTCCGATGTTTTCGTGTGATGCTTTATTTGGATTTTAGAGGGTGTTACTAACGCCCCCCCACGAGACAGGGTGTGAGGATCTGACCGGAAAGACGGTGCGGGTTAAAACGCAATGTTGTACAAGACTTTACGACATGCCAAAGCCAATGATCTGATGGCAGCCATTGTTATCACAAGATATCAAACAATGGAATATGGATGGAGCCAGGCTAGAATGACCGATACATGACGAAAAAAAGCATTGTGGCATATGGTTTTCATGGCTTTTCACGTTACGCGTACTGGGGGCCGACTGGTCCCTAATTCTCCGCCCCCCCCCCCCAAGATCGCGGGAACTACTGAAGCCATAAGGACAGCATTAGGTGCCACACTGCGGCTTTAGTGAACTCGCTCCAGTTCACATTTCATGATCCTAGGTCGATGTCTTCCGGGGAGAATAATGTCGAGATCGGCCACCGCCCCACGCCTTCGCTTCACCGCACTGACGAAGTCTCTGTGACCTTGAACGCTTGGCGTCCTGGCGGTCGGTCGTCGGCCACCGCTGGAGGTTATGAGTTGTGGAGGCTATGAGTTGTGGAGGTTATGAGCTGTGGAGGTTATGAGTTGTGGAGGTTATGAGTTGTGGAGGTTATGAGTTGTGGAGGTTATGAGTTGTGGAGGTTATGAGTTGTGGAGGTTATGAGTTGTGGAGGTTATGAGTTGTGGAGGTTATGAGTTGTGGAGGTCATGAGTTGTGGAGGTTATGACCTGTGGAGGTTATTGATACATCTCGGGCAAAGCCCACCTACCGACCGCGGCCGGCCGGTCGAGCGATTTTGCAATCCCTCAGTTCCTAGGTTTACCAACAGGATTTAAACTTCGCTGCATAAGTTGCGCCAGTAAGTTTCACCAAATGTACAACGTTTCGTAACAATGTCCCCGCCCGCATATGCGATGTCATCGAAAAACTGGAGGTGTGGTCAGATTCCACCCTCTCCGCTTCTGTGCGTGTGTTAAGATGACGTTCTCGTACCCTTGCTTTTTGTTGTTGTTTATTTTTAGCTGTGGTTGAATGCTCAATCAACACAATTTTCTTCAAAATTTGTTCTCACAGTGAGAGAAACAACAAGCATCATCTCGACAAGTACTTTTTGTGTTGGTGGGCCCGATTTACCCGACAAATTTCAGAACAAAAATGGCTCTTTGCATGCACGGTTACGCTCAACTTTGTTCAACTGTCTATGCCAAGGAAACAGCAACATTGGGATCATGAGAAATGCTTCATTCATTCATTCTTGGATAATGGGCAGGCCATTGCAAACCACACGTTACCATTTTCATCGTTTTTATCATCACGTTACTATGTGCTCGAATCAAAGCTGAACATTCGTAAATTTTCCAACTTTGTATTGCACATCTACAACCGACGGAGAAATTACCTTTGAGCCGCTGTGTGCAACGTTTTTGTATGCACATTAGACGCCTCAATATTACAATATTATGTTAAAATATTATGTAAAACAGTTCCATGCCAGCTAGAAGCTACCTGGCGTACGATTAAAGCAATGAATCATTCCTTACTGATTGAATTGGCAGCAAATACAACATTAGATCAGCAACATCTGTTGAAGAAAGTAATGGCTACAGACCCCCGCCGATGCAACTAAGCTGTGCCTTCATTAGTGCGGTCACAAATGATGGTTGGCTCATTGATTTTGGTACCGGAACATGCAGCAAAGCTCCATCATTTTCACATTCACGATATTTCACGCATGCAATGCAATGGGGCATGTTAGGAACAAACTCCGCCGATGGTGGCGCTGTCACCGTAGCGGTTATCGTGAGTTTGCCGCGCCACCGTATTATAAGCGCCAGATTTGACTAAATGCTGAGTGGAATGGTGCCAACGTTAAAAAATTGTCCACCCGTTGCGTCATATTATCAAACCAATATATTGTGGAACAATGAAAGAGAAATTCAACAACTAAATCACAAACGTGAATTAGGTTGTTATTCCACAGATTCCAATGTTAATTGGAATCTACTAACATAATGTATTGAAGTTAGTGCCGAAATAATTACAGTGACGTCATCAAAGCGTGTTGAATATTTTCGTTCGGACATCTCTACCATCGCTTATTCACAGACTGGACCAACTTCTATTTTATGGGTGTATTTTGTTTTTTATCCTCGGATTTTCGTTGTATTTCATTGAGAAGGAGCGGATTTTTCAGGTTAATAAGTGTGCTGAGTGAAAAAGAAGATGCCAACATTATGTTGTGTACCATTTTGTAGGACTGCTGGCGGTCATAAGTTCCCTAAGAACAATAGTTCCCGACTGATCTGGATATCAAGAGTGAGAAGAGTAGCGCCCAACAGGAAGAACTGGTGCCCTACCAAGCACTCAGTAGTATGTGCCGACCATTTTCTTCCCTCCGACTATTCAGATGTCAGATTTCATGGTAAGTGTATTTGATAGGTACTGCATACATTTCTGCTATCTGTTTGAAAAGTGGATGAACCATAGCTAGATTATGACATGCATATTTTGCTTACCAATCAAACATTTTTACAACATCTTAGTTATGATGAGCAATTAACAACCTGAACACCTACCATGGAGTGCAAACCGAGTACTGCTCAAGCACTTATCTGGAATAAGTGTATGATGTGGGTAAAAAGTATTTCGCATATTATGTACCAACAACACAAATCTCCATCTTTTCCAGGTGACGACCCAGTCAGGATGCGGCTGAAGTCTGGTGCAATGCCCTCAGTTTTTAAATGGTCAGCAGCAAAAATTGAGAGTGAAGAGAGACGAGAAGCCAGGGCAGCAGGGCGGCAAGCACGGAACAGTAAGAGAATGATGGATGAAGAGCGTGTAACTGTAGGTGGAGAGGTAAATACATCGGCATTGTCTACTGAAACTGGAGAAGATGCAGACATCTTTCTGCCAGTGTGTGATGTTGTAAATGTGGAGACTGAGTATGCTGCATCAGCCTGTGACTCAGATGGAGGTGGTGATGAAGCAGGTATGGTGATGTTTGGTAACCAGGCTGTTGATTGTGCTTCACAAACTAAGCTATCAGGTGAACTACTGAATGTTCAGGCAAAGCAGAGAAAGGCCTTGGATATTCAAACCATGAAGAATGATCCCAACAATAGCAAGGCTATGACTGGTCTCAGTGACTATGATTTTTTGCAAGCTGGTACTTACCATCATTAACCCCAGCGAGGAACTTGTCAAAGGCAGTCGGTTGACAACTGAAAATCAGCTTTTCATGGTGCTCATCAAGCTGAGGCTTAACCTCCCAGATAATGCCATGGCCGCACTTTTTCAGGTCAGCCGCCAGGTGGTAGGCATATTTTTTAACAAGTGGATTGTGTTTATGTCAAATTTGTTCAAACAGATCGATGTCTGGCTTCCCAAGGAATCGGTTCCTCATGGGGAGGCCATCGTTACAATAGACTGTACTGAGTGCAGCATTCAGGTGCCGCTCAACCCGGAACAGCAACAGGCAACATATTCCACGTACAAAAAGCTAACACCTTCAAAGTGCTCATTGGAATATCTTGGAGTGGTGCTATAACTTTCTGTTCTGAAGCCTATGGTGGTTCCACAAGTGATAGAGAGGTATTTGAGAGATGTGGCATCATGGATAGGTTAAAGCCAGGCGATGCAGTGCTTGCTGATAGAGGGTTCCAAATTCAGGACATATTGGCACTAAAAGATGTCAAGCTAGTGACACCTGCATTTGTCAAGGGCAAAACACAACTCTCTAGCAGTGCTGTGATGGCTTCAAGGTTGATCACTAAGAAGCGCATTCATGTAGAGCGACTGATAGGTCTGGCAAAAACTTTCAAAATTCTAAGAGAACCCCTTCACAGGCATCGCGTGTATTTGGCTTCGGAGATTGTCTATATTTGTGCATTCATGTGCAACCTGAAGCCTGCCATCGTGTGAGATGGCAAGTTAACAGTGTCACCGGCTGGACATCCATTCTGGCCAAGGCTTCCGGAATTTGGAATCTTGTATCAGCAATTAGTGCCATGTGGCATCCATGTCCATTCAACCTCTCTGTCATTCAGAGATTGCTCCATATTAGTGGCAACTGAATATTGTAATGACAGCCTCTCCATCAGAAAGGAATTACTTGGGCAGCCAGATGTGTATCCGTCCATCCTGATTTGCACCGAGCTCTGAAAGCTGTGGAATAATGTTGTGCATGAAAACATGCATTGTGAGAAGTGTGTGAGGCTGCATCTTTTGTATCTTGCACAAGGATAATACACTGTCCTGGATTGTCCCCGGGTGCTGAAAATGGTAGAATATTGTTTCCAAATAAACTGGCACTGTATGCAATGCACAAGGCTGTGTCCTTTGTAATCTGCAGAATGGCAATCAAATACATTGTGCAAGTAACAGTTGGTGTATTTTAATGCGTTGGGCAGAGGACGAATGTGGAATGAATGGAAACTGCGAACACCATCCTCATATATTCAGCCAATTATTTGCAATGTTATTTCATATATCATATGTTCTGTTTCAGTCCTATGCTGTACCAGTGAGTTCATATTCCGTTCATTCAGTTGTTGAATCCAGCACCATTCCAATATTGAAAATATTTCCATTCCTTTATTCCTCTTTATTTCAGGTTTGAAGTGTACATCTGGCACACTCAATTTATGCTTGTCTGCAACAGAACCCTGTACATCGCACGAGGTCCCAGAAAATATAGCACAACTTGCTCAACAACATAGGTCAGACAATATGATCCAGCTGGCATTTTGAACAGTAAAATACAATCTTCCTTAAAAGTACAAACGAAACTACCCACAATGGTGAGAAAGCTGGCAGAAAGGAGTCACCTGCCGGCCATCTGGTATGGGAAGGACAGCAGTGTGTCAGCACAACACTTCTGTGACTCATTGACATATTTGTCTGTAGGAAAACCAAGCAGCACACAAGGTCCAAGATCATGCAACATGACTTGATCAAAGGCACATAGGCTGTCCAAAATGCCAAAGCTGGCATGCTCAGCGTGACTAGAATGTCCACTGCATGCTGCTCATAAAATTTGCTCAGCTTTGGCACCATGACATCCAGATACAGTCCGGGCACTTTCCTTATTACCAGCCATTCCAGGTGCCCGGGATGTGGCTTCTGCTGGGAAAATATCGCCAGATAACACCTGCTGGCTCCGGTAATGCCCAAATGCCCCTGGATCTGGTAGTAGTAGTTCGAGGTTTTCTTAAGCTCCCAACTACCATCCTCCCGCATTCTTAGGTAGGGCAGCTTAGCTTCTTCCAGGCTCTTGTTCCTTGCAGAGTAGGGACATTTTATTTCAAGAATTGTCCTTCCATCGATCCTTCCATCAGGACTGCATGCCAGCATGGTGTTCCGAAGTTGTCATTCCTGTCGTAGGCCTCCAGACGTTTGATAAGATCTTTTTTCTTCCCAGAAACTCTAGCTCCCCTCTGCCGAAGCAGATCCTTCAGCTGCCCAGTTTGAAGACCTCCGTATGTCTCCATATCGATATTCAGAAGCAATAACTGCAACGCAAAACGTTGCAAATAATGACTAAAGTCCTCCAAAAAAACACTTGACACCGACCCACCAAACGCCCGGGAAAGGGACAAGGGAAATACACGATACACGATACTCGCCACAAGGGAAATACACGATGAACGCTATTTGGCGTGCAGTATGCGCAATGAATGCCGCGCGTTCTATAACCGCTACGGTGACACTGCCACCTAGCGGGAACTGAGCGGGCGTAGTTTGGTCATGCCCCATTATATAGGAAAGTGCAGAGGGGTTTGCTAATTTTTCATTGAACATTTTAGCTATTAGCCAAAACGAGGAATGGTAAGTCGTTTGTTAACAAAACAGCAAACCTGATAAACACAAACATCCATATCATGCAACCTGCGGACTGCTGTGGTTTCGTTCTTATCCTGTAGTAAATAATATTTATATTTATATCATGCTGACCGATATACACACACACACACACACACACACACATATATATATATATATATATATATATATATATATATATATATATATAAAGCATGTGCGGGCATTGCAGAATGTGGATTATATGCACCACAACTTTGGAACCGAATTTTGCTGCTGTATTATGTATCCCGTCAGGGAGTAGCTTGGCATGCGTTTCCCTTCAATGGAACTTTAGTATGAATACTCGTTGGGATGGCCTTGCGAGACAGACTGGGATGCTGTGCAGAGCTTGTTGCGTGACCCGTGAGCGCATCACACGATCTGGAACTTATGGATGGACAGCCGAATGTTCACCTACTGCTTAACATTCACTGGGAAAGTGCAGTAGCAATGCAAGCTTCACCGATTGGAAACGGACCATCCTGGTTGTTCGTCCGGGTTTTCGGGCGCAGGGACCACCTGCGTCGTACAGCGGCCGGAAATGATTGACGTCCGGTCGGACCGCTCTTCACAGAACACATGACCATTAGTCCCACGGTCCCACCATCAATCACTGGGCCACCATAAATGGCTAGCAATAACTGTATCCCACGCTTCAATTTTGCTTCATGTGAATCAGCACGTGACATGAGATGAAGATGGAGGAAAACCAACGATACAATGTTGAGTTTAACCTGCCAGGCGTATGCTTGTGATGTGTTGATTAATTTGAATAATGCATAGCAATTTCAACTCACACGCCAACACCCCTGCACCATAGTATAGCAGTCGACAGAAATATGTGCACGATTGCGATCATGAACCAGCTGATTGTCTCATTGTTGCAGCGGCTGCCATGCTATCTTCTCGTCGGCCATCCTTGTTTATGCTGTTCATGCATTTCTTGTGATGACTACGTGGAGTGTGGGTTGGCGGTACTTTCGATTTATGGTGCTGTTCCATTCGGTTGTTGTGCATTGTAATCGTCAAAGTTTGCTTGATGCGTCGGCTATGTGAGCCACCCTACAATCATCACGAATTCAGCTAAACTGAAGGAGTATTTTCCTGTGAAAAAGAAACCAACGCTGGAAACGATAGTAAGGCAGGGCATGTTTGATGTTTGGAGTATATTAACATGAAGTGCGGAGGCTGATGGATATTAGGTTACGTTTTTTATCTGCTAGTTATTAGTACATACGTTAGTGCTCTTGACAGATTATTCGACAATGAATAACTGAAAGCATTGTAGTTTCGACACTATAGGCCATGAGCAGTTTCAATTTTCCTTTTTCTTCAGCTTGAGGATTGCTAGTAATTAGCACTAACCCACGTGCTTAGGTTTCCTGGCTGCCACTATTATGTTGCTATTGACTAATACAATATGAAAGCATTAATAGCGAGGTGATTTTCATGTTTGGATGCGGTAGGATGATGCAGTTTGGACACAGACAAATCATGCAGTTTGGATTCAGTAGGATGATGCAGTTTGGATACAGTGAGATGATACAATTTGGATATAGTAAGATGATACGATTGGGATACGGTAAGATGATACAGTTCGGATACAGTAAAATGATGCAGTTTGGATCCAGACGGATGATACGATTGGGATACAGATAAATGATGCAGTTTGAATACAGCAAGATGATGCAGTTTGGATACAGTAGGGTGATACAGTTTGGAGTTATGAATCTTGCAAGGACACAGTATGATGATACAGTTTGGAGTTATGAATCTTGCAAGGATACAGTATGGCGATGCAGTTTGGAGTTATGAATCTTGCAAGGACACAGTATGGTGATCGTTTGGAGTTATGAATCTTGCAAGGACACAGTTGGTGATGCAGTTGGTTTGATTGCAGGAACAGTTGGTGTACAGTTTGGAGTTATGAATCTTGCAAGGACACAGTATGGTGATACAGTTTGGGTTATGAATCTTGCAAGGACACAGTATGGTGATACAGTTTGGTTTGATCTTGAAGGACACGTTGGTGATACAGTTTGGAGTTATGAATCTTGCAAGGACACAGTATGGTGATACAGTTTGGAGTTATGAATCTTGCAAGGACACAGTATGGTGATACAGTTTGGAGTTATGAATCTTGCAAGGACACAGTATGGTGATACAGTTTGGAGTTATGAATCTTGCAAGGTCGTGGTGACGTTTGTTTATCTGCAAGACAGTATGGTGATACGTTTGGGTTATGAATCTTGGCGATGGTGATACAGTTTGGAGTTATGAATCTTGCAAGGATACAGTATGATTATTAGGTGCGTGATGCACCACTTTCCGGACAATTGATCAATGAATAAACCAATGCTTGGCAGTCTTGTGTTTCTGCTTGTTTAGATCGATAACAGGAAGCAATTAATATTAACTTATTACCCATATCATTGTGTTCCAATAGTTCCTTTGCAGTCGTCAATGCCTGCCAATTGCAGAAACAAAGGCGTAATAAAAGACTAACTTTCCACGAATGTTCTGGGGGGGGGGGAACACGACCCAGCATGCTTAGGTACATACATGACCTTAATTAATAGAACAACACCCAGTATGACAACACCCCAGAAAATACGAAATACATCATATAGGAAGACAAAATATGAACACAATCATTTGAACGGGCTCCAGGTTTGCCTCTCGCTTCAGGTGGCAGCGCTGGCTGTCCACGAGGCCTGGCTGCACAGGACACGCAGCATCCGTTTAGAAACCCTCGTGCAGTTTTCAAGGTCGTCGCCTTGTAAGCTTTTGGGAAGGCTCAAGCCACTCCAAGTTGCCTTTCGGCCACCCCAATACGGATTTGACCCATCCAAGTGGTTTTGAAGAAGTAAAATATGAACCTTTAGAGCAACAGTGCATATCGCAAGGATGTCTAGGCGTGATTAACATTCAATTTTTGCTTGCTTAAGTTTCGTCCATACAGTACACATATATTTCAATCCTCTTAGCTATTAACCCTTTAACTGCTGCGTTTTACTATCATTACTGGGCTGATACATTCGCCAACACCGCCGCAGAGATTGGCAACGCTTGTTGCACAAAATCCGAGGGGCGGGATGGCCGAGTGGTTAAGGTGTCGGGCTGTGGGTACCAAAGGTCCCGGGTTCGACTCTAGCGCCGCTCAGGACATTTCCCAATACCCGGCGGCCCACCAATACCCGGCGTCCCACCACACTGTTTCGCGGCCCACCGGCGAAACAGTGTGGGCGGCGCCATTAGCCGTGAATGTGCATAAAGTGTGTCGTGAACCAACCAATAAACAAAGCACCAAATCCGAAGAGATTTGTTGAACTGTCTCCGACAGCCGGCCACGAACGGCCAACACATCTGATCACGCCATTTTGTTGTGCGTACAACTGGCGACTCTGCCGAACAAAGCTGGCGATGATGCTGGCATGCGCTTGGTTTTGCCAGCTGTGTGGCCCGATCAAAGGAAAGCTTGGTAATTCGAGTGCGAAAATGCGGTGCTTCCGCGGCGGTTCAGTTGAGCTGTATCTGTGAGTGGAAACAAGCCTCTACTATGGCCCAATTATGACCAAGTTGAACTGTCATACTTACATTTTGTCTATTATGGCGCATTTGTGACTAAATTGAACTGTCATACTTACATTTGGTTAAATCGTGAGCTGCACTATTGAAAATAATGGAGCGTCGCAAAACAAGTGGTTTATTTTGTATATTGCAAAATTAATTGTGTGTAAATACGTCGCACAATCCAAACTGTATCATCTTTAAAGACTTCATCTTCGGTCGGCATGCGCCAGCCATTTTCGTCTTCTGGTTACGTATGGTACGTAAATATGGCCAGTCTAAAGTCGGAGAGAAGCCGTCTAAAGTCGGAGAGAAGCTCTTTAAAGTGGGAGAGAAGCCGTCTAAAGTCGGAGAGAAGCCGTTTAAAGTCGGAAAGAAGCCGTTTAAAGTCGGAGAGAAGCCGTTTAAAGTCCGAAAGAAGCCGTCTAAAGTCGGAGAGAAGCTCTTTAAAGTCGGAGAGAAGCCGTCTAAAGTCGGAGAGAAGCCGTTTAAAGTCGGAAAGAAGCCGTTTAAAGTCGGTGAGAAGCCGTTTAAAGTCGGAGAAGCCGTCTAAAGTCGGGGAGAAGCTGTTTAAAGTCGGAGGAGGGGTGGGGTCGTGCATAATGTGAGAGATGCCGTTCTCCTCGAGTGTAGGTGGCGGTCAACAGAGGAAACTGACTAAGACACGGAGCCACATCGCAGCGGTGGCGTTGCTGTTTAATTTAGCGATGCCTGATGCAGTTGGAGGTCAAGCAGCAAGTTCAGCTTACCACATACGCAATAAAGAAGCGTGCTGGGAACTGCGAAATAGAGAACGGGATCCTTCCACGTAGTGCTGGCCTTTGAATACCGCAATGTCATTTAGATTGTGCGCTAGTGATATCAGTATCAGCCATGCAATGAGCTTTCTATATGATCCAACACATAGTGACATTTTCCGTGTGTAAGTGTCCAATGCGCTTTTCCATGGTTACGCGTGCATGTATTGTACCATATACTTTCGGGAATTTCAGCCATCCCAATCATTTGTATAACACAACACCTCTGGTACACCCCTTCTCCATCGATTTCTTTCAGAGTCACGGAAATGGCAAACTGGGAAACACCATCTTCGAAGCGGGAGTTCCCGCCCCACTGCCCGCCTTTGTATATATATATATATATATATATATATATCTCTCTCGTTGGAATCGCTCGTCAATCACAAACGCCAAGCCAGCTTCATTGTATGGTGTCGGGGCGGCCATTATCTTGTCTAGGTCGGCGCAGCCTGCAGGGCCCAGCGATTAATTTGTCACCGCTGGCATGGTGCAATGCATCCGTGGATTATCGTGTCGCCCGACACTCTGCACAGACGGTGGACAGCGTCATCGTCATCGTCATCGTCATCGTCATCGTCATCGTCATCGTCATCGTCATCGTCATCGTCATCGTCATCGTCATCGTCATCGTCATCGTCATCGTCATCGTCATCGTCATCGTCATCGTCATCGTCATCGTCATCGTCATCGTCATCGTCATCGTCATCGTCATCGTCATCGTCATCGTCATCGTCATCGTCATCGTCATCGTCATCGTCATCGTCATCGTCATCGTCATCGTCATCGTCATCGTCATCGTCATCGTCATCGTCATCGTCATCGTCATCGTCATCGTCATCGTCATCGTCATCGTCATCGTCATCGTCATCGTCATCGTCATCGTCATCGTCATCGTCATCGTCATCGTCATCGTCATCGTCATCGTCATCGTCATCGTCATCGTCATCGTCATCGTCATCGTCATCGTCATCGTCATCGTCATCGTCATCGTCATCGTCATCGTCGGCGTCGGCGTCGGCGTCATCGTCGGCGTCGGCGTCGGCGTCGGCGTCGGCGTCGGCGTCGGCGTCGGCGTCGGCGTCGGCGTCGGCGTCGGCGTCGGCGTCGGCGTCGGCGTCGGCGTCGGCGTCAGCGTCAGCGTCGGCGTGGACGGCGTCCGTTCATGTACGATGGCCACGGTGTGCCAGTCAGGTGCTGAGCCCGGCTGTGTGTTTGACTGCCAGTGACTGGCTGCCAGTGACGGGCTGCCAGTGACGGGCTGCCAGTGACGGGCTGTCAGTGACGGGCTGCCAGTGACGGGCTGCCAGTGACGGGCTGCCAGTGACGGGCTGCCAGTGACGGGCTGCCAGTGACGGGCTGCCAGTGACGGGCTGCCAGTGACGGGCTGTCAGTGACGGGCTGTCAGTGACGGACTCCCAGTGACGGGCTGCCAGTGACTGGCTGCCAGTGACTGGCTGCCAGTGACGGGCTGCCAGTGACGGGCTGTCAGTGACGGGCTGTCAGTGACGGGCTGTCAGTGACGGACTCCCAGTGACGGGCTGCCAGTGACGGGCTGCCAGTGGTGGGCTGCCAGTGATGGGCTGCCAGTGACGGGCTGCCAGTGACGGGCTGCCGTGACGGGCTCAGTGACGGGCTGTCAGTGACGGGCCCCATGACGGCTGCCAGTGACGGGCTGCCAGTGGTGGGCTGCCAGTGATGGGCTGCCAGTGATTGGACGCTGGTGACGGGCTCCCAGTGACGGGCTGTCAGTGACGGACTGCCGTCAGAGGATGTACAGAGCTGCCTGTCAGAGGCTGTATAGAGCTGCCTGTCAGAGGCTGTATAGAGTTGCCTGTCAGAGGCTGTATAGAGTTGCCTGTCAGAGGCTGTATAGAGTTGCCTGTCAGAGGCTGTATAGAGTTGCCTGTCAGAGGCTGTATATAGCTGCCTGTCAGAGGCTGTATAAAGCTGCCTGTCAGAGGCTGTATAGAGTTGCCTGTCACAAGCTGTATAGAGTTGCCTGTCAGAGGCTGTATATAGCTGCCTGTCAGAGGCTGTATAGAGCTGCCTGTCAGAGGCTGTATAGAGTTGCCTGTCAGAGGCTGTATAGAGCTGCCTGTCAGAGGCTGTATAGAGTTGCCTGTCAGAGGCTGTATAGAGCTGCCTGTCAGAGGCTGTATATAGTTGCCTGTCAGAGGCTGTATAAAGCTGTCTGTCAGAGGCTGTTTAGAGCTGCCTGTCAGAGGCTGTATATAGCTGCCTGTCAGAGGCTGTTTAGAGTTGCCTGTCAGAGGCTGTACATAGTTGCCTGTCAGAGGCTGTATAAAGCTGCCTGTCAGAGGCTGTATAGAGTTGTGCCTGTAAGGCTGTATAGAGCTGCCTGTAGGCTGTTGCCGCCTGTAAGGCTGTATAGAGTTGCCTGCCAGAGGCTGTATAGAGTTGCCTGTCAGAGGCTGTATATAGTTGCCTGTCAGAGGCTGTATAGAGTTGCCTGTCAGAGGCTGTATAGAGCTGCCTGTCAGAGGCTGTATAGAGTTGCCTGCTTGTCTATAAGGAAAAGGTCAGAACTCCCGCCTCGTGAAACACACTTCGCTCGTTCGAGGGACAAAAACGAAGAAAAATATCAGCAACACGAATGAGTAGCTGCTACAACATTCGCAACAAGCTTCGCAACTTTGCTCATTCATCGCACATGCCAAATGCACGCATCATTTGTTTTAATAGCACCAACCTAATTTTCGTCCCTCTATTAAGCCCCGCATCTGCACATTCTGGTTCCCACCTGCATACACTTGCTGTCTCGTGATACTAATCCATGTTTCGTGATGCTACTCCATGTCTCGTAATACTACTCCACATCCCGTGCTACTACTCCATGTCTCGTGATACTACTCCACATCCCGTGATACAACTCCATGTCTCGTGAGACTACTCCATGTCTCGTGATACTACTCAATGTCTCGTGATACTACTCCACATCCCGTGATACTACTCCATGTCTCGTGACACTATCCCATGTCTCGTGATACAACTCCATGTCTCGTGAGACTACTCCATGTATCGTGATACTACTCCATGTCTAGTGATGCTACTATATGTCTCGTGTTACTACTCCATGTCTCTTGGGACTACCCCACATCCCGTGATACTACTCCATGTCTTGTGATACTACCCCACATCCCGTGATACTACTCCATGTCTAGTGATACTACTCCATGTCTAGTGATACTGCTCCATCGGAGTAGTTCCATTGCCTTACGGAACGGGCCTCTCGGCAGTCAGAAGCCGGTGAAACGTCACACATTATTCATAATGTAAATTGCAAACAAGGAATATAAATAGCACGTGAGACAGCTTCAACGACTTCTTTCGGTGTGTGAAGCAGCCTTGACAAGTTGTGTGTCTGTGCTACGATGACGATGTGAGGCTGTAATGGTTGTGTAATGGAAACAATTACACCATCCTCGTCAGATGGTGTAATGGTTGTGTAATGGTAATGGTCTGTCGACTGTCGGCTGCCACTAACTAGCCGCACCAGGTCCTCGTCAGACGGTGTAATGGTTGTGTAATGGTAATGGTCTGTGGACTGTCGGCTGCCACTAACTAGCCGCACCAGGTCCTCGTCAGATGGTGTAATTGTTGTGTAATGGTAATGGATGTGTAATGGTAATGGATGGCGCCACCAAACGGGGGGTCTCAGATGTCAATCAGCGCGCTTACAGCGGCAATTTGCTCTCCTCAACATCGCTGAAGGCTGTGATGTATAACCTGTGGCATTATTGGCTTCAACTAAAACACTCTACGTGCTGACTCAAAAGTCATGTAGCGTCTGTGAAATTGCAAATATTTAGCTGCAATACGCGAATATAGCGAAACGGGACAAACGTTTGTTATTTGGTTATCAGTAGGGAACGGTATGGGAACCATGATTTTCTGGTATATTTGTATTTAAGCCCAGCCCCATATATCCAGATATGACAGTCAGTTAAATAAGTGGGTGTCTGAGCCCCCTACTCGTAAGTCGTGACACCAATGCTTACTGTCTGGACGGTGCGTCACTGCGACACTAGGTATGGATGCAGGGACGTGGCTGACATCGATTGAGAGCATTCGAGCACAAGTTTTGCTTTCTATGGTCCCGGGAAAACGCAATACGAATAAATTGGCAATTGAACTACGGCGTTAATTGTGTCTTGCGGCATCCGTCCGTGGAGCTCGCAGATGCTACTGTGGTCTCCAAGTCGGGTCATGGCAACCAGGAAGTTCCATGGGGAAAGCACCATCGACAGAAATAATTCGTTCAGTGGGGGGGGGGCGGTCGCTGGATCATCCAGAAGTTGCGCATTTCGTCTCAAAGGGGCGATTGGTGTTCTGAAAAGAAAGTGTTTTTGGCTCAAGATCCGTGTGACTTCTTCACAAGGAAGGGGGTGCAACATTCGTGAGACATTTTCCTGAGGGGATGCGGTGTCCTCGAGCAATCCTGGAGGGGAAGGAGGTGGTGATGTCCCTCTGACCGTTCCTGGCCAGAGGGACACCACCTCTCCATGGAAGGGAGTGCATGCACCTGGTGTTCCTCCCCTGTATCCACCCCTGTCTTCAAGTAAGTCGGCATGACGCAGCATTTCTCCGCCCCTGCCTTCAAGTAAAAGCATGACGCTACTTGCTTGTGTATACGTGTCTAATTACTCTGATCACAGCGGCATCGCCGATGAAGAGGATTGACTGCAAGAGCTGTTAAAATTACAGTCACTTATCACCGTTAATGTCCGCCTGTCGTGATTTGGTGTGTGCTCGCGCCATCTCGCGGCCGGATCCTCCGCGGCCGGAGCAAAAGGTCACCAGGTAATGGTGCCCCGCGACACCGGCCGGGCCACCGGGCCGTGAGCTCGGTAGCACCGTCGCCGGTAGCACCGTCGCCACCTAAAGCCGCCGGTAGCACCGTCGCCAACACCACCTGAAGCCGCCGGTAGCACCGTCGCCAACACCACCTTAAGCTGTTGGTAGCACCGTCGCCAACACCACCTGAAGCTGTTGGTAGCACCGTCGCCCACACCACCTTAAGCTGTTGGTAGCACCGTCGCCAACACCACCTGAAGCCGCCGGTAGCACCGTCGCCAACACCACCTGAAGCTGTTGGTAGCACCGTCGCCAACACCACCTGAAGCCGCTGACAGTACAGCGTCGCCCACACCACCTGAAGCCGCTGACAGCACAGTGTCGCCCACACCACCTGAAGCCGCTGACAGTACAGTGTCGCTTACACCACCTGAAGCCGCTGACAGTATAGACGCGGGTCCAGTGTCGCCCACACCACCTGAAGCCGCTGACAGTACAGAGTCGCCCACACAACCTGAAGCCGCTGACAGTACAGTGTCGCCCACACCACCTGAAGCCGCTGACAACACAGCGTCGCCAACACCACCTGAAGCCGCTGACAGCACAGCGTCGCCAACACCACCTGAAGCTGTTGGTAGCACTGTCGCCCACACCACCTGAAGCCGCTGACAGTACAGTGTCGCCCACACCACCTGAAGCCGCTGAGAGTACAGTGTCGCCCACACAACCTGAAGCCGCTGACAGTACAGTGTCGCCCACGCCACCTGAAGCCGCTGACAGTACAGTGTCGCCCACACCACCTGAAGCCGCTGACAGTACAGTGTCGCCCACACCACCTGAAGCCGCTGACAGTACAGTGTCGCCCACACCACCTGAAGCCGCTGACAGTACAGCGTCGCCCACACCACCTGAAGCCGCTGAGAGTACAGTGTCGCCCACACAACCTGAAGCCGCTGAGAGTACAGTGTCGCCAACACCACCTGAAGCTGTTGGTAGCACTGTCGCCCACACCACCTGAAGCCGCTGACAGTACAGTGTCGCCCACGCCACCTGAAGCCGCTGAGAGTACAGTGTCACCCACACAACCTGAAGCCGCTGACAGTACAGTGTCGCCCACGCAACCTGAAGTCGCTGACAGTACAGTGTCGCCCACACCACCTGAAGCCGCTGACAGTACAGTGTCGCCCACACCACCTGAAGCCGCTGACAGTACAGCGTCGCCCACACCACCTGAAGCCGCTGACAGTACAGTGTCGCTCACACCACCTGAAGCCGCTGACAGTACAGTGTCGCCCACACCACCTGAAGCCGCTGACAGTACAGTGTCGCTCACACCACCTGAAGCCGCTGACAGTACAGCGTCGCCCACACCACCTGAAGTCGTTGACAGTATAGTGTTGCCCACACCACCTGAAGCCGCTGAGAGTACAGTGTCGCCCACACCACCTGAAGCCGTTGACAGTACAGTGTTGCCCACACCACCTGAAGCCGCTGACAGTACAGTGTTGCCCACACCACCTGAAGCCGCTGACAGTACAGCGTCGCCCACACCACCTGAAGCCGCTGACAGTACAGTGTCGCCCACACCACCTGAAGCCGCCGACAGTACGGTGTCGCTCACACCACCTGAAGCCGCTGACAGTACAGTGTCCCCCACACCACCTGAAGCCGCTGACAGTACAGCGTCGCCAACACCACCTGAAGCCGCTGACAGTACAGTGTCGCCCACACAACCTGAAGCCGCTGACAGTACGGTGTCGCCCACACAACCTGAAGCCGCTGACAGTACAGTGTCGCCCACACCACCTGAAGCCGCTGACAGTACAGCGTGGCCCACACCACCTGAAGCCGCTGACAGTACAGCGTGGCCCACACCACCTGAAGCCGCTGACAGTACAGCGTCGCCCACACCACCTGAAGCCGCTGACAGTACAGCGTCGCCCACACCACCTGAAGCCGCTGACAGTACAGTGTCGCCCACACCACCTGAAGCTGTTGGTAGCACCGTCGCCCACACCACCTGAAGCCGCTGACAGTACAGCGTCGCCCACACCACCTGAAGCCGCTGACAGTACAGCGTCGCCCTTGACAGTATAGCCGCGAGAGCCCGAGTCGTCGTGTAGGCCGGGCCCGGCCGGCCAGTCAGTGACTCTGGGACGAGTTATGCCGTTGTCGGAAACAGCGGCGTACTTAATAAAGAGAACTGTATTGAAGTACATCTTAAAAGTGTTGTTTTCTGCGGAGCAATTCATTACCAAAATCGTGAGAAGCTGAGCACCTACGAGTGGCGCAAGCAGTTAAAGACATAAAGACATAAAAGATTAGCGCAACTATGAGCCACAAGGGCCCTTCTTGGTGGCACTCTGTACACTCAACCAGTTGCCCAACAAATCTGTCAATCAGCCCTCCCTGTAATACTGAAAAGCAAGCCCTCTATTCTTATAATGATCGTCTACGCTGTTTTTAAAGATGTTCAATGTGCTGCTACTGGTGAAGAAAGTCTGTCTTAACACACGCCCTGGTGGGGGGGGGAAATCCGCCCACCCCTCCGGTTTTTCGTAGATAACTCCAGATTTTACCGGCGGATATACGCCATTGTTTGTGTACCTGCTTAGAAATGACCGGCACGTTGTGTAAAGTAAGAAAAACGAAAATCGACTGAAAGTTTTCGAGTTAGGGGTCGGTAAAGTCAAAATAATTTATCAGCGCCCGACCACAAATATCGGCCCTGGTGCGCTTCCGGTATATTGGCAAAAAGGAAGTGTTCTTAGCAACACAAGCGATTTCTTTTATGTACATTGTCATGCTACATTGCTTCAAGGTCATGTCAAGCCACCGAGGTCAAGACAGGTCAAGTTCATGACAGGTTACCACACGCCCTGGAGGTGTGGAGGGCGAAATCCGCCCACCCCTCCGATTTTTCGCACACAACTCCATATTGTACCTGCCGATATGCGCAATGTTTTGCGTACCTACTTAGAAGTGACCGGCACATTGCTTAAAGCAAGAAAAATGAAAATCTGCCGAAAAGTTTTTAAGTTATGGGCCGTTAAAGTTTCTTTTTCATCGCAGCGCCAGACCACAAAAGTCGGCGCTGATGCGCTTCCCGTATATTGGCAAAAGGGAAGTGTTCTTGTCAACACTAGCGACTTGTTCGATGCATATTGTTATGCTATATAATTTATTAGTCATGTTAGGTCGCCGAGGTCATCATGACAGGCTAATGGAACCAAACATGGTGAACTGGAATGTTGTCATAAATTGAAATTACTGTCATACGATTGATGTCACTTTGCAAGTTACTCCCGACACAGTCACTCGAATGTCGTGAAAATCTAGCCACACTGGTGACGTCACTTTTGGGGACAAATTATTTTGGAGGGTGGATCCAGACCCCACTCGTCGAGCGCTGTCTGATGACGCCTCTTTCGTTTTCGTGCGACGCTTAGTTTGGATTTTAGAGGGGGTTTTCAACCGTCCCCCCTCCCGAGACGGGGTGGGAGGATCTGACAGGAAAGACGGAGCGGGTTAACCACTTTTGCAGCCCTCTTTTGTACTCTTTCTAAAAGCCAACAATCTTTTTCATAGCTAGGAGACCAAGCTTGGATGCAGTATTCCAAATGTGGCCTGACATATGCACAGTAAAGCTTCCTGATCACTTCCTCACCTCTGTATGATACATTCCTATTTATTTTCCCAAGCATTCTCAGTGCCTTCTTCCTGGCTTCCTTGGTCTGTTCTGATGCCCCAATTTTGTGTTTAGAATAACACCTAAATCCTTCTCCTGTTGAGTCACTGATAGCACTTCGCCACCCATCAAGTATGGAGCCTTCATATGCTGCTTACCTACATGCATGATTTTGCACTTATCAAAATTAAATTTCATTTGCCATTCTTTGGACCATTTCACAAGTTCGTCTAAGTCTTTTTGCAGCGTGATATGCTCGTTTTGACCTGTTAATGCCCTAAATACTTTCGAATCATCCGGAAATTTCAAAACGTTACTGCTTAGGCCACTTTCAATGTTATTTACATATATAATGAACAGTAGTGGCCCCAGTACTGACCCCTGGGGGACTCCACTAAGAACATTTTGCCATGATGACTTTGTACCATTTAGCATCACTCTTTGCTGTCTACCTGAAAGCCACAACTCTATCCATTTTAAGATGCTACCTGCAATACCGTGGGCCTGAAGCTGTATCATTAACCGTTTATGGGGTACCTTGTCGAAGGCCTTACTAAAGTGAAGATATGCTAAATCAACCTGATTTCCCTGATCAAATTGTTCTGTGGCAAAGTTAGAAAAGTCCAACAGCTTTGTGAGACACCACCGTCCTATTCTAAACCCATGTTGAGTATCTTCAATCAATCTGTTTCCTTCCAGATAAGTAATTATTCTATCCTTGATAATTGATTCGAGTACCTTGCAGACTAGGGATGTGGGACTTATTGGCCTATAGTTTTCAAATTTCCCTCTTTCTCCTTTCTTGAAAATAGGAACTACATTTGCCCTGTTCCAATCTGTTGGGATTTCACTTCGTGAAACTGATCTACAAAATATTATACTAAGTGGAAATGCCAGTTCCTCTTCAGCTTCTCGCAATACCTAGCATAAATTTCATGAGGTCCTGCTGCCTTGTTTGGCTCTATTTTCCTGATATGATTGAAAACAACATCACTATCAATGAAATCACCATAATCTATCTGATCACATGTCACTGACCTATGGTGTACGGTCGGCAGATTGGACCAATGGACTTCCAGTGTACTTCCAGTGGACCAATTGTGCTAGAAACTTTGCTCATCTTGTAGAAACTAAAGAACTTTTTACTGTCCCCATTACAGTTCCTTGGTAAATCCAGTTCTTTTGCTCGCTTTGCTGCTCTGTTTTTTCTTGCTTTACAACGTCTCTAGTTTTTCGATACGCCTTTACACTTACGATATTTGAAGCTTCTTTAAATACTCTAATTGCAGCTTTCTTAGCCTTAATTGCTTTTATCAAGTCTGGTGTAAGCCATGCTGGCTTTCCTACCCTTCTTTCGCGTCTTTTCTTTTGGGGGACATGCTTAATCTGAATTTCCTTCAAGTAAGATTTGAACTTTTCTCACATTTCACAGGCATTTAAATTGGAGAATTCTACTTCCCATCTTATGGCACTTAAAGCCGCTCTCATGCAGTCAAAGTCTGCTCTGTTGAAATTTGGAACCTTTACCAAATTATCCCTAATAATTTCCCCTACATGTGCCTTGAATCTAACTATGTTATGGTCACTTCTTCCCAGAGTTTCTCCTACAGTCAAGTCTTGAACCAAGTCACTTAAATCCGAGAATATCCCCATTTTTATCCCCACCTGCTACTTTTTGAGAACTGAATAAGCTATTCACATAGAGCATTACACCACCCCTTTTCACTGCTGGACCCCTATTGCACGAAAACATAGTGTATCCCTGGATCTCATAGTCCTGCTAGTTATCTTCAAAATAACCCTCACTGACCCATGCCTCCGTAATGCAAACAAAATCTGGTTCCTCCTCAGCAACATAACACTTGAACTCATCAAATTTGAATCGGATACTCTGAGCATTAAACATCATACACTTAACAAATGCCCCATAACCACCTTTGGGTCATGCTGAGTTCTTTTATCGCTAGATGAACTACCACTCTGCCTCCTTGAACTACTGTTGTCCCTATTTGCTGACTTTGAGGTTTCATTGCATTGGCTGACACTATTGGAATATTCTTGAGATGACAATGCAATTTCATCCCTCCCCACCCCATTTCCTAGTTTCCCTGAAGGACATGCTCATACACTTTGCCTAACACATGAACCCTCTTATCGGAGAAGTGCAGGCCATCCCTCTGTTAGAGGTCCCATGATCCATAAAACCTGCACCACTCGTCTACAAAGGTGAAACCTAACTCATGGCTGAACTTACCTACCCTGGCGTTGGCTGCCATTGCCCTAGAGTTCCACTCAGGGGAGGCTCCAGCCCTGGGCAAAATTGCAGTTACAATGACTCTCCTATTGTTATCCTTCAGGGTGGCCAGAAGGGCCCTGTAGTCCTGCAGCAGCTCCTCACTCCTAGCAGGACCTATGTTATTTACCCCTATCTGTACTATAATTGTACTAAACTGGTGATCACTGGTGACCTGTGCCACCACTGGTACCAGGACCTTGGCACCAGTCCTGGTGATGCACCTCCTGTCCCTCCTACCTTTACAGAATACCCGATCTAAATGTCGCACACGAGAGTCGCTTACGACCAGCACTGTCTCCTTACTACTACTATCCTGGGGACAGTCCTCCAATACCTGGAACCTCTTCGATGTTAATATGCCTGCCCGCTGGGCCGTTCGACTAGGCTTCCTCCCGCTCCTACCACCTGCAACCTGCCACTCACTGACCCTTTCCTTAGGTTCGCGTCTCCAAATCCTCCACCCCCTGACCTCATGCCACTTCCCCTCCTGTGACCTACCAGAACTACCCCTCCTCTGTTCACTATTAACACTCCCTCTAGAGAAATCTCAGCCACCTCCACAGTACGGGAAGTCTCAGCTACCTGGTGGCCTGCGACCACCTGGGCATATGATGTCCCTGCTACGGAGTGACCCCTTGTTGCTTTTTCTTGCCTGTATTGAAGTTCAACAATGCAGGTGATGCTACACTGCTACACAGTCAGGCATGTGTAGCAGTTCAGCAGGACATGTGCTGCTACACTGCTACACAGTCAGGTATGTGTAGCAGTTCAGCAGGACATGTGCTGCTACACTGCTACACAGTCAGGCATGTGTAGCATTTGTTACACTGAGAAGTGACAGGAATTGTGAGAAGATGAACACCAACGAGCGGCGCAAGCGGTGCAGCAGGACAGGTAGCTGCTCCCTTTTGACGGTACGCGTCGCCTTTTTCGTGTGCAAAGAGACTTTGCCGGCGGTAAAAGGTGCCGGAGACTGGACGAGCCAATGGGCGTTGATCCTTCATGGCCGCATCATCGCACTGGGTGTTCACGCCCCTCCTCGCAAGCAGTGAACCGTCTTATCGTGAGCAAGCTCGGCCGTAAGTCAGCGCCCAGAACATCGTCGAATTAAACGCCGTTAAGCCGTCCCATTCGTGCGCGTCTTCGTTGGATGTTGCACCCGATGAAACGGTTAACATTCCTCCCGCATTAAGGGCGCCGAGTGTCATGCCCTCATAGAGTTAGCAGGGCACATTACGAAGAGATATTCACGCGGACATAGCCCATTGGGCTCTAATGACACAGCGGCACGGTACCTCCAGCCCACTACAGGCAGCGGGTGCGCGCTCCTCTGAAGTGGTCCACCGCACCGGTAGTTTGCGGTCCAGCCTGCACCGGTCCGTTCTGACTCCAGCAGGAGAGAGTTCCAGCAGCCAGGACCGGCAGGTGCGTACTAGATCTGGATGGCGTTCCCAGAAGCCGCGCTCCGTCCCCGCTCCGTCCCCGCTCCGTCCCCGCTCCGTCCCCGCTCCGTCCCCGTCTCCCGTCCCCCGCTCCGTCCCCGCTCCGTCCCCGCTCCGTCCCCGCTCTCCGTCTCCCCGCTCCGTCCCCGCTCCTCCGTCCCCGCTCCGTCCCTGCTCCGTCCCCGCTCCGTCCCCGCTCCGTCCCCGCTCCGTCCCCGCTCCGTCCCCGCTCCGTCCCCGCTCCGTCCCCGCTCCGTCCCCGCTCCGTCCCCGCTCCGTCCCCGCTCCGTCCCCGCTCCCCGCTCCGTCCCCGCTCCGTCCCCGCTCCGTCCCCGCTCCGTCCCCGCTCCGTCCCCGCTCCGTCCCCGCTCCCCTCCGTCCCGCTCCGTCCCCGCTCCGTCCCCGCTCCGTCCCCCGTCCCCCTCCGTCCCGCTCCGTCCCCGCTCCGTCCCCGCTCTCCCCGCTCCGTCCCCGCTCCCCGCTCCGTCCCCCCGCTCCGTCCCCGCTCCGTCCCTGCCCGCTCCCCCGCTCCGTCCCCGCTCCTCTCCGTCCCCGCTCCGTCCCCGCTCCGTCCCCGCTCCGTCCCCGCTCCGTCCCCGCTCCCCGCTCCGTCCGTCCCCGCTCCGTCCGTCCCCGCTCCCCGCTCCGTCCCCGCTCCGTCCCCGCTCCGTCCCCGCTCCGTCCCCCGCTCCGTCCCCGCTCCGTCCCCGCTCCGTCCCCGCTCCGTCCCCGCTCCGTCCCCGCTCCGTCCCCGCTCCGTCCCCCGCTCCGTCCCCGCTCCGTCCCCGCTCCGTCCCTCCCGTCCCCGCTCCGTCCCCGCTCCGTCCCCGCTCCGTCCCCGCTCCGTCCCCGTCCCCGCTCCGTCCCCGCTCCGTCCCCGCTCCCCTCGTCCCCGTCCCCGCTCCGTCCCCGCTCCGTCCCCGCTCCGTCCCTGCTCCGTCCCCGCTCCGTCCCCGCTCCGTCCCCGCCTCCGTCCCCGCTCCCCGCTCCGTCCCCGCTCCGTCCCCGCTCCGTCCCCGCTCCGTCCCCGCTCCGTCCCCGCTCCCCGCCCGCTCCGTCCCTGCTCCGTCCCTGCTCCGTCCCTGCTCCGTCCCTGCTCCGTCCCTGCTCCGTCTCTGCTCCGTCCCCCCGTCCTCCGTCCCCCTCCGCTCCGTCCCCGCTCCCCCGTCCCGCTCCGTCCCCGCTCCGTCCCCGCTCCGTCCCCGCTCCGTCCCGTCCCCGCCCGTCCCCGCTCCGTCCCCGCTCCGTCCCCGCTCCGTCCCGCTCCGTCCCCGCCTCCCTCCGTCCCCGCCCGCTCCCCCGCTCCGTCCCCGCTCCCCGCTCCGTCCCCGCTCCGTCCCCGCTCCGTCCCCGCTCCGTCCCTGCTCCGTCCCCGCTCCGTCCCCGCTCCGTCCCCGCTCCGTCCCCGCTCCGTCCCCGCTCCGTCCCCGCTCCGTCCCCGCTCCGTCCCCGCTCCGTCCCTGCTCCGTCCCTGCTCCGTCCCCGCTCCGTCCCCGCTCCGTCCCTGCTCCGTCCCCGCTCCGTCCCTGCTCCGTCCCCGCTCCGTCCCCGCTCCGTCCCTGCTCCGTCTCTGCTCCGTCTCTGCTCCGACTCTGTATCCGGCACCGGCTGAAGAGGCGGCCCGCCAACGTCGAGGAAATGCCGTCGGTCGCGGCCTCCAAATGCTGTGCCCGCCCGGTCCGTGCATAACGCGGGCGGTCGCCGGCACCAGCGAGCCGATCATTGGGCGTCCTGGCGCAACGCTAGACATGTCGTACTCGAGACAAATTGTGATTACACCGTCATAGTACGGTGATACTGACAAAGCTACCACCACCAACACGCACCAACCTGTCGTTATGGTAGTGATGTCGCCACCACCCACACACCCCACCCTGTCGTCAGGGTAGTGATGTCGCCACCACCCACGCACACCACCCTGTCGTCAGGGTAGTGATGTCCCCACCACCACCACCAGCAAACGCCACCCCGTCGTCACAGTTGGTATGATGCTACCCTTTGGTGATTATTCAAGTGATGGGCTTAAAATAGAAAAAAAACAACGGTTTCCATGGTGATTAATCGGCAGCAGGTGATGCGTTTCCATGGTGATTGCTCGGCAGCCAAAACTGTGTCGTTGACGGCCACCGCAAGCGTTACAAAGGCCGTGATGAATGTGCCATCATTGGCGGATGGACAGCAACGCGTGTGAACAGACACAGGCGCCTTCCGTCCGAATCATGCCGCTGGACGGCCGTGATTGATATTGCAACGTTCAGGAAACGTGGAACCTCCTCAAATGGGAGAGATGCCAGTCACACACACACACACACACACACACACACACACACACACACACACACACACACACACACACACACACACACACACACACACACACACACACACACACACACACACACATACGTCACCCATGGAGTGGGCACTGCGCAGCACGTAGTAATCAAGTTGGTGATGTACGACTTAAATGTTCTATTCTTCGAGTAACGCCACGTTTTACGAAAGATGCAGTGAAGCGAAGCGTTTGAATGTCATGCCGCTGGTGTGTACCACCGCATTGACTGAAGCATACTGCACCTCTGCAATATGCTGCAGGTGGTGTGTACCACCGCATTGACTGAAGCATACTGCACCTCTGCAATATGCTGCGGTGGGCGCTATGATACTTCTGTTCATACTCTTGCTATGCTGCGTGGGTCTGAGTACTAATTTGGTGGTACCGCATTGACTGAAGATCTGACCTCTGCAATGTCATGCCGCTGGTGTGTACCACCGCATTGACTGAAGCATACTGCACCTGTGCAATATGCTGCAGGAATTATGTAGAAAAGGCTTCTGCTCGTCGGCACGTGGTGTAGTCTAGCAAAACCGCGCGTCGCGACAACTCTCGAAAGTTGAATGATGCTGCACTTGATGTTTTGTGCAGTTGAAGGGAAATAAACGGTAATAAACGGCAATTCGCGCACTTCAAAAGGACGCTGGAATAATGATTCGATGACACCGCCGACAGTAAATGTTATATGTTCTAAATTTAGGGGCCGAATGACAGATATTAAATTTACAGATGCGTCCGACCGCGACAGACCCACGCGGCTTGACAGTCCGGAACGCTCTCACAGCGGGGGTCTGGAACACCTGCACACAGCTCTGCACACACCTCAAGACGATTCGTCACTTTCTGATTGGCTACTTAATGGTGACGCATTTTGAGCCCCGAATCCAATTGATAGTCAAATGACGTTTCCCCTCCGATGTAACCCTGCGATGCCACCTGGTGTCGAACAGTCAGGTGACATTTCCCCGCCCCGCCGACGACCCGGTAGCGCACCCGGCCAGTGTTCGAGGTTTGGGCTTTGGACTCACGTCCGGCCGCTGCCGCGGCGCGGGCCGTCGGCGAGCCACCGACCGGCTCAAGTTCATCAGTTACGTTTACGGGACTGCATGTCGGCTGGCTTACGGAGGTACAACATTTCCAGTTACAGACCAGCATTATGGTACTATGCCAGTGTACATATTGTATGGTTAAAACAGTACATTTTTAGAAACTTTGTCGCAATTCTCCAAATATGCCCAAGGAGACACACACAGGAAATGATAGGAGGCCGCTGACATAGCAATGAAAGACGTTTGAAGAATAAGAACCCTATGAGAAGTAGGGAGTCCAGCAGGATGCAAGATTACGCACCTACGATAGGTAAACACGTTCCAAACACCGAGAAAACACGCTCCGAATACGCTCCAAACACAGAGAAAACACGCTCTGAACACGTTAGAAACACAGAGAAAACACGCTCTGAACACGCTCTGAACACGCTCCAAACACAGAGAAAACACGCTCTGAACACGCTCCAAACACAGAGAAAACACGCTCTGAGCGTGTTTTCTTGTCAAACACAGAAAAGAGTTTTCTTTGTTCAAACACAGAGAAAACACGCTCTGAACACGCTCCAAACACAGAGAAAACACGCTCTGAACACGCTCCAAACACAGAGAAAACACGCTCTGAACACGCTCCAAACACAGATAAAACACGCTCTGAACACGTTCCAAACACAGAGTAAAACACGCTCTAAACACGCACCAAACACAGAACGCCGAGCCGAGAATGGAGCCCTCCATTTAGGGAGAATATAAAAATACCATGACGACATGGACTCGTCTAGAATATTTTGAGTGCGGCTGCGGCCACGGGGTGGGAGGGGGTGGGGTCATAGGGTCACTGCGGGGGCAGCGGCGTCACAGCCCAGGTGACCCCGGCCCCCGCAGTGAATGGCGAATGTTAGAACGGACCCTGCTTTAGGAGAGGATGGGAGGACCCTGCTCCAGGAGATGATGGAAGGTCCCTGCTCAAGGAGAGAGGATAGGAGAACCCAGCGCTGAGGAGAAGTCGCCCGGACGGACACCAGGATTATAACAGAAGGCCACAATTCAAGTGGTCTTCTGTTCTTGTGAGGTCGCACAAGCACATGAGAAGAGGATTATAAAACGGGAGAAGAAGCGGGGGAAGGATAGGGCATGAGACTGCAGCAGACCTGCTTCCAGGCCTGCCAGAGATTCAACTTGGGTGATGAGGAAGAAGGTCGGAAACGGAAATTCCAGGATGAGAGGAAGTCCTCTAAGACGGTAGAGTAGACTAACTGCGTGAGAAGGATGGCCCCAGATGCAACCAGAGGCCCCCAGTACGAGTAAAGTAGCGTGTAGGAATTAAGAAAGGGCCCCTCAAGGACAGGTGTCCCCGGTTGGGAAGTGGACGCCCCTAGGAGGGAACGCTCTCGATATGTGCCAAAAGGTCAAAGGCAGGTAGATGTTCCGGGGACGTGAAAGGACCCCAAAATTTCGAAAGCGAAGCCCCCAGAAAAGAATGAAGCACCACAAGACTCAAGAGTTGGCCAAGCAGGCTTCAACTCACAAGACTGGCAAGCAGGTCTCAGCTTACAAGACTGACAAGCAGACCTCAGCTTACAAGACTGACAAGCAGACCTCAGCTTACAAGACTGACAAGCAGGCCTCCTGTATAGAAGAGGAGACCGTAAGACGAGCAAAGAGGGTGCAATGGCATGAATCGTATAGGATGGGGGAGGAAACCAGCAGGACAAGAGATGCGTTCCCCAAGACACAAGATGAGATCCCAAAAGGGGTAAGGCGACTCCCAGGATGCAAGACGAAGCCTTTGAGGCGTGCCAGGAGGCCACTAATTTGCAAGGGTAACCCCCCGCAATAAGTGACAATCTCCCAGATGGGAACGGTGGTCCGCAGGATGCTGGGATACGGCACCTACGATGGGAGAAGATAAATAAGGAGTATACAAATGGCCTCCAGGACGCATTAGGAGAAACAATGGATGGTCTGGATTTCCCTACGACATGAAAAGAGCAGATGAGGGGTCAAGAGGAGCCGTGGTTCCTCAGTTCTGAAGATGCGATGCGTCGCATACATTCCCACCCACAGCGTTGCTGCTCTTCGCAATTTCATTATTTTTATACCACAGCAAAAAATAACGTCATTTCCCCATTGATTGGTTCAGATTAAGAATTCCTCCCTGGCGAAGACATGTGAAGTCATTTGAAGACATTTTGGGATAATCTGTACATACTACCCCTGTATCTGTATATACTAGTATATATACTAACATTGTATCTGTATGTACTAGTATATATACTAGCACTGCGGTCAGATCGGCCTATGCTAGGCTCTTCAGATCCTCTCTCGGGGGTCCTTACACCTCCATTCTGATCGTCAAACTAAGCGATGCATGAAATCGAACGAGATATCATCGGAAAGTCCCTGACGAATATCGCTAGAAAATGGTCCGACTTGATACTTTTAGATGATGTTGGGTATCATAATTCGTTTTTGAGAAAAATAGATCTTTCAAAAACATTTTATGTCTGTGTATTAGGGTAATTTAGGTAGTGTATTGCAACTTTGACATTTCTTAGGCAATGGAAGCTAGAAATAAACTACAAAACAGCAATATGTAAATGCACCGAATCCACATTGCGCACTTTATCGTAATTTGTTGCCACGACCTCAGGTTGCCTGACGGAGATCAAGCAAATTAGACAATAGGGACTTCTAGTTCTTTTACATGCTTCCAGGGTAAAAGGTGATGGGAATATTGGTGCTAAGAAATATGAAAAATTGGCAAGTTTTGCAATATGAAAAAAGCAAAAAATTTGGCCACTGACTTGGCAAGTTTTGTTTCAATATCTTTTACCTGTGTGAAGTGTCGGTCATGAAACATTGCTGGAGGTTTGGAGGTCTCTTTGACCTTAGCTAGGTCAATGACCTTACATGATCTGAAGTTGAAGTTTGCGCGGCAGACGCAAGCATGATCAAGAAAAATGTACTGCAACTTTGTGCTGCGCACCGGAATTTGTCCGCTATCGCTAAAGAGGAAAACCCTGGCCGGTGCGCAAAAAAAACAGCCCGAGGCCGTGTAGGCCTGAACAGGGGGGGATTCGGTAACCGGATTACTTTGGACTTCAGATTACGCTCGATTACATTAGCACTGTACCGGTAGACAGGATATAGCTGTATAGCTGTATAGCATGGTATAGCTGTTTGCACCTCCACGTTTCCAGCGAACGTGTTGCGACCCCTCACCTTACCAAATCCAATGCTACCTGCCCATGTTAACTTTACCTATTCCAATGCTACCTGCCCTGTTCACATTACCAAATCCAATGCTACCTGCCCATGTTAACTTTACCTATTCCAATGCTACCTGCCCTGTTCACATTACCAAATCCAATGTTACGTGCCCATGTTAACTTACTTATCACTCCCTTTATTGCCAAATCCAATGTTACGTGCCCATGTTAACTTTACGAATTCCAATACTACCTGCATGTGCTCACCTTCCCTATTTCAATGTTACCTGCCTATGTTCGCTTTACCCATTCCAATACTACCTGCCTATGCTCATCTTCCCTATTCCAATGCTACCTGCCTTGTTCGGTTTACCCATTCCAATGCTACCTGTCTATGCTCACCTCACCTATTCCAATGTTACCTGCCAATGTTCTCTTTACCCATTCTAATACCTGCCTATGCTCACCTTCCCTATTCAAATGTCACCTGCCTATGTTGGCTTTACCCATTCCAATGTTACCTGCCTGTGTTTACTTTACCTATTCCAATTCTACCTGCCTATTGCCACCTAACCTATTCCAATTCTACCTGCCTATGTTCACCCAACCTATTCCAATTCTGCCTGGCTATGTTCATCTAACCTATTCCAATGTTACCTGCCTATGTTCACCTAACCTATTCCAATCCTACCTGCCTATTGCCACCCAACCTATTCCAATTCTACCTGCCTAGTGTTGCAGCCTAAAAGACCTATTCCAATGTTACCATTTTTGTTTCACAATAAATTCCAATGAAATCCAATGTTGCCTGCCTATTTTCAAGAAAGGAGAAAAAGGGAAAGTTGAAAACTATAGTCCAGTAAGTCTCACATCCCTAGTCTGCAAGGTACTCGAATCAATTATCAAGGATAGAATAGTTAGTTATCTGGAAGGAAACAGATTGATTGAAGATACTCAACATGGGTTTAGAAAAGGACGATCGTGTCTCACAAATCTATTGGGTTTTTTTGAACTTCGCCACAGAACAATTTGATCCGGGATATCAGGTTGATGTAGCATATCTTGACTTTAGTAAGGCCTTTGACAAGGTACCCATAAACGGTTAATGATACAGCTTCAGGCCCATGGTATTGCAGGCAGCATCTTAAAATGGATAGAGTTGTGGCTTTCAGATAGACAGCAAAGAGTGATGCTAAATGGTACAAAGTTCATCATGGCAAAATGTTCTTAGTGGAGTCCCCTCAGGGGTCAGTACTAGGGCCATTACTGTTCATTATATTTGTAAATAACATTGAAAAGTGGCCTAAGCAGTAAAGTTTTAAAATTTGCGGATGATTTGAAGGTCTTTAGAGCAATAACAGGTCAGGATGAGCATATCTCGCTGCAAAAAGACTTAGACGAACTTGTGAAGTGGTCCAAAGAATGGCAAATTAAATTTAACTTTGATAAGTGCAAAATCATGCATGTAAGTAAACAGCATATGAAGGCTCCATACTTGATGGGTGGCCAAGTGCTATCAGTGACTCAACAGGAGAAGGATTTAGGTGTTATTCTAAACACAAAACTAGGGAGCATCAGAACAGACCAAGGAAGCCAGGAAGAAGGCACTGAGAATGCTCGGGGCAATAAATAGGAATGTATCATACAGAAGTGAGGAAGTGATCAGGAAGCTTTACTGTGCATACGTCAGGCCACATTTGGAATACTGCATCCAAGCTTGGTCTCCTAGCTATGAAAAAGATTGTTGGCTTTTGGAGAGAGTACAAAAGAGGGCTACAAAATGGTTAATGGCATAAGCAACCTGGCATATGAGGAAAGATTGAAGAAATTGAATATGTTTTCACTTAGATATAGAAGGCTGAGAGGAGATCTCATCGAGGTCTTTAAATTTGTCAATGGTCTGGAGAGGGGATACCTTGGGGAAATGTTTGAATTTAACAGAAATGATGCAATTAGAGGTCATAAATTCAAAATTAAAGTTAACCACAGCAGAACAAGGTTAAGGCAAACTATCTTCACCAACAGGGTAGTGGAACACTGGAACCAGCTGCCAGAAAACATCGTCAGTAGCAGCACATTGAACATCTTTAAAAACAGCATAGACAATCATTATAAGAATATCGGGCTTGCTTTTCAGTATTACAGGGAGGGCTGATTAACAGTTTTGGTGTGCAACTGGTTCAGTGTACAGAGTGCAACCAAGAATGGCCCTTGTGGCTCATAGTTGCACTAATCTTTTATGTCTTTATGTCTTTATGCCTATGTTCACCTAACCTATTCCAATCCTACCTGCCTATTGTCACCCAACCTATCCCAATTCTACCTGCCTATGTTCAGCCTACTTATTCCAATGTTACCATTTTTGTTTCCAGTAATTCCAATAATCCAATGTTGCCTCCCTATTTTCAAGAAAGGAGAAAGAGGGAAAGTTGAAAACTATAGTCCAGTAAGTCTCACATCCCTAGTCTGCAAGGTACTCGAATCAATTATCAAGGATAGAATAGTTAGTTATCTGGAAGGTAGCAGATTGATTCAAAATACTCAACATGGGTTTAGAAAAGGACGATCGTGTCTCACAAACCTCTTGGACTTTTTGAACTTCGCCACAGAACAATTTGATCAGGGAAATCAGGTTGATGTAGCATATCTTGACTTTAGTAAGGCCTTTGACAAGGTACCCCATAAACGGTTAATGATACAGCTTCAGTCCCATGGTATTGCAGGTAGCATCTTAAAATGGATAGAGTTGTGGCTTTCAGATAGACAGCAAAGAGTGATGCTAAATGGTACAAAGTTCATCATGGCAAAATGTTCTTAGTGGAGTCCCCCAGGGGTCAGTACTAGGGCCATTACTGTTCATTATATTTGTAAATAACATTGAAAGTGGCCTAAGCAGTAAAGTTTTAAAATTTCCGGATGATTTGAAGGTCTTTAGAGCAATAACAGGTCAGGATGAGCATATCTCGCTGCAAAAAGACTTAGACGAACTTGTGAAGTGGTCCAAAGAATGGCAAATTAAATTTAACTTTGATAAGTGCAAAATCATGCATGTAAGTAAACAGCATATGAAGGCTCCATACTTGATGGGTGGCCAAGTGCTATCAGTGACTCAACAGGAGAAGGATTTAGGTGTTATTCTAAACACAAAACTGGGAGCATCAGAACAGACCAAGGAAGCCAGGACGAAGGCACTGAGAATGCTCGGGGCAATAATTAGGAATGTATCATACAGAAGTGAGGAAGTGATCAGGAAGCTTTACTGTGCATACGTCAGGCCACATTTGGAATACTGCATCCAAGCTTGGTCTCCTAGCTATGAAAAAGATTGTTGGCTTTTGGAGAGAGTACAAAAGAGGGCTACAAAAATGGTTAATGGCATAAGCAACCTGGCATATGAGGAAAGATTGAAGAAATTGAATATGTTTTCACTTAGATATAGAAGGCTGAGAGGAGATCTCATCGAGGTCTTTAAATTTGTCAATGGTCTGGAGAGGGGATACCTTGGGGAAATGTTTGAATTTAACAGAAATGATGCAATTAGAGGTCATAAATTCAAAATTAAAGTTAACCACAGCAGAACAAGGTTAAGGCAAACTATCTTCACCAACAGGGTAGTGGAACACTGGAACCAGCTGCCAGAAAACATCGTCAGTAGCAGCACATTGAACATCTTTAAAAACAGCATAGACAATCATTATAAGAATATCGGGCTTGCTTTTCAGTATTACAGGGAGGGCTGATTAACAGTTTTGGTGTGCAACTGGTTCAGTGTACAGAGTGCAACCAAGAATGGCCCTTGTGGCTCATAGTTGCACTAATCTTTTATGTCTTTATGTCTTTATGCCTATGTTCACCTAACCTATTCCAATCCTACCTGCCTATTGTCACCCAACCTATCCCAATTCTACCTGCCTATGTTCAGCCTACTTATTCCAATGTTACCATTTTTGTTTCCAGTAATTCCAATAATCCAATGTTGCCTCCCTATTTTCAAGAAAGGAGAAAGAGGGAAAGTTGAAAACTATAGTCCAGTAAGTCTCACATCCCTAGTCTGCAAGGTACTCGAATCAATTATCAAGGATAGAATAGTTAGTTATCTGGAAGGTAGCAGATTGATTCAAAATACTCAACATGGGTTTAGAAAAGGACGATCGTGTCTCACAAACCTCTTGGTTTTTTTGAACTTCGCCACAGAACAATTTGATCAGGGAAATCAGGTTGATGTAGCATATCTTGACTTTAGTAAGGCCTTTGATAAGGTACCCCATAAACGGTTAATGATACAGCTTCAGTCCCATGGTATTGCAGGTAGCATCTTAAAATGGATAGAGTTGTGGCTTTCAGGTAGACAGCAAAGAGTGATGCTAAATGGTACAAAGTTCATCATGGCAAAATGTTCTTAGTGGAGTCCCTCAGGGGGTCAGTACTTGGGCCATTATTGTTCATTATATTTGTAAATAACATTGAAAGTGGCCTAAGCAGTAAAGTTTTAAAATTTGCGGATGATTTGAAGGTCTTTAGGGCAATAACAGGTCAGGATGAGCATATCTCGCTGCAAAAAGACTTAGACGAACTTGTGAAGTGGTCCAAAGAATGGCAAATTAAATTTAACTTTGATAAGTGCAAAATCATGCATGTAAGTAAACAGCATATGAAGGCTCCATACTTGATGGGTGGCCAAGTGCTATCAGTGACTCAACAGGAGAAGGATTTAGGTGTTATTCTAAACACAAAACTGGGAGCATCAGAACAGACCAAGGAAGCCAGGAAGAAGGCACTGAGAATGCTCGGGGCAATAATTAGGAATGTATCATACAGAAGTGAGGAAGTGATCAGGAAGCTTTACTGTGCATACGTCAGGCCACATTTGGAATACTGCATCCAAGCTTGGTCTCCTAGCTATGAAAAAGATTGTTGGCTTTTGGAGAGAGTACAAAAGAGGGCTACAAAAATGGTTAATGGCATAAGCAACCTGGCATATGAGGAAAGATTGAAGAAATTGAATATGTTTTCACTTAGATATAGAAGGCTGAGAGGAGATCTCATCGAGGTCTTTAAATTTGTCAATGGTCTGGAGAGGGGATACCTTGGGGAAATGTTTGAATTTAACAGAAATGATGCAATTAGAGGTCATAAATTCAAAATTAAAGTTAACCACAGCAGAACAAGGTTAAGGCAAACTATCTTCACCAACAGGGTAGTGGAACACTGGAACCAGCTGCCAGAAAACATCGTCAGTAGCAGCACATTGAACATCTTTAAAAACAGCATAGACAATCATTATAAGAATATAGGGCTTGCTTTTCAGTATTACAGGGAGGGCTGATTAACAGTTTTGGTGTGCAACTGGTTCAGTGTACAGAGTGCAACCAAGAATGGCCCTTGTGGCTCATAGTTGCACTAATCTTTTATGTCTTTATGTCTTTATGCCTATGTTCACCTAACCTATTCCAATCCTACCTGCCTATTGTCACCCAACCTATTCCAATTCTACCTGCCTATGTTCAGCCTACCTATTCCAATGTTACCATTTTTGTTTCCAATAATTCCAAGAATCCAATGTTGCCTGCCTATTTTCAAGAAAGGAGAAAGAGGGAAAGTTGAAAACTATAGTCCAGTAAGTCTCACATCCCTAGTCTGCAAGGTACTCGGATCAATTATCAAGGATAGAATAGTTAGTTATCTGGAAGGAAAAAGATTGATTGAAGATACTCAACATGGGTTTAGAAAAGGACGATCGTGTCTCACAAATCTATTGGTTTTTTTTTAACTTCACCACAGAACAATTTGACCCGGGATATCAGGTTGATGTAGCATATCTTGACTTTAGTAAGGCCTTTGACAAGGTACCCATAAACGGTTAATGATACAGCTTCAGGCCCATGGTATTGCAGGCAGCATCTTCAAATGGATAGAGTTGTGGCTTTCAGATAGACAGCAAAGAGTGATGCTATATGGTACAAAGTAATCATGGCAAAATGTTCTTAGTGGATTCCCTCAGGGGTCAGTACTTGGGCCACTATTGTTCATTATATTTGTAAATAACATTGAAAATGGCTTAAGCAGTAAAGATTTGTAATTTGCGGATGATTTGAAGGTCTTTAGGGCAATAACAGGTCAAAATGAGCATATCTCGCTGCAAAAAGACTTAGACGAACTTATGAAGTGGTCCAAAGAATGGCAAATGAAATTTAACTTTGATAAGTGCAAAATCATGCATGTAAGTAAACAGCATATGAAGACTCCATACTTGATGGGTGGCCAAGTGCTATCAGTGACTCAACAGGAGAAGGATTTAGGTGTTATTCTAAACACAAAACTGGGAGCATCAGAACAGACCAAGGAAGCCAGGAAGAAGGCACTGAGAATGCTCGGGGCAATAATTAGGAATGTATCATACAGAAGTGAGGAAGTGATCAGGAAGCTTTACTGTGCATACGTCAGGCCACATTTGGAATACTGCATCCAAGCTAGGTCTCCTAGCTATGAAAAAGATTGTTGGCTTTTGGAGAGAGTACAAAAGATGGCTACAAAAATGGTTAATGGCATAAGCAACCTGGCATATGAGGAAAGATTGAAGAAATTGAATATGTTTTCACTTAGATATAGAAGGCTGAGAGGAGATCTCATCGAGGTCTTTAAATTTGTCAATGGTCTGGAGAGGGGATACCTTGGGGAAATGTTTGAATTTAACAGAAATGATGCAATTAGAGGTCATAAATTCAAAATTAAAGTTAACCACAGCAGAACAAGGTTAAGGCAAACTATCTTCACCAACAGGGTAGTGGAACACTGGAACCAGCTGCCAGAAAACATCGTCAGTAGCAGCACATTGAACATCTTTAAAAACAGCATAGACAATCATTATAAGAATATAGGGCTTGCTTTTCAGTATTACAGGGAGGGCTGATTAACAGTTTTGGTGTGCAACTGGTTCAGTGTACAGAGTGCAACCAAGAAGGGCCCTTGTGGCTCATAGTTGCACTAATCTTTTATGTCTTTATGTCTTTATGCCTATGTTCACCTAACCTATTCCAATCCTACCTGCCTATTGTCACCCAACCTATCCCAATTCTACCTGCCTATGTTCAGCCTACTTATTCCAATGTTACCATTTTTGTTTCCAGTAATTCCAATAATCCAATGTTGCATCCCTATTTTCAAGAAAGGAGAAAGAGGGAAAGTTGAAAACTATAGTCCAGTAAGTCTCACATCCTTAGTCTGCAAGGTACTCGAATCAATTATCAAGGATAGAATAGTTAGTTATCTGGAAGGAAAATGATTGATTGAAGATACTCAACATGGGTTTAGAAAAGGACGATCGTGTCTCACAAATCTATTGGTTTTTTCTTAACTTCACCACAGAACAATTTGATCCGGGATATCAGGTTGATGTAGCATATCTTGACTTTAGTAAGGCCTTTGACAAGGTACCCATAAACGGTTAATGATACAGCTTCAGGCCCATGGTATTGCAGGCAGCATCTTCAAATGGATAGAGTTGTGGCTTTCAGGTAGACAGCAAAGAGTGATGCTATATGGTACAAAGTAATCATGGCAAAATGTTCTTAGTGGATTCCCTCAGGGGTCAGTACTTGGGCCACTATTGTTCATTATATTTGTAAATAACATTGAAAATGGCTTAAGCAGTAAAGATTTGAAATTTGCGGATGATTTGAAGGTCTTTAGGGCAAAAACAGGTCAAAATGAGCATATCTCGCTGCAAAAAGACTTAGACGAACTTGTGAAGTGGTCCAAAGAATGGCAAATGAAATTTAATTTTGATAAGTGCAAAATCATGCATGTAAGTAAACAGCATATGAAGGCTCCATACTTGATGGGTGGCCAAGTGCTATCAGTGACTCAACAGGGGAAGGATTTAGGTGTTATTCTAAACACAAATTTAGGGGCATCAGAACAGACCAAGGAAGCCAGGAAGAAGGCACTGATAATGCTTGGGGCAATAAATAGGAATGTATCATACAGAAGCGAGGAAGTGATCAGGAAGTTTTACTGTGCATATGTCAGGCCACATTTGGAATACTGCATCCAAGCTTGGTCTCCTAGCTATGAAGAAGATTGTTGGCTTTTAGAGAGAGAGTACAAAAGAGAGCTACAACAATGGTTAATGGTAGAAGCAACCTGGCATATGAGGAAAGATTGAAGAAATTGAATATGTTTTCACTTAGATATAAAAGGCTGAGAGGAGATCTCATCGAGGTCTTTAAGTTTGTCCATGGTCTGGAGAGGGGATATCTTGGGAAAATGTTTGAATTTAACAGAAATGATGCAATTATAAAGGTCATAAATTCAAAATTAAAGTTAACCACAGCAGAACAAGGTTAAGACAGACTTCCTTCACCAACAGGGTAGTAGAGCACTGGAACCTGCTACCAGAAACCATTGTCTGTAGCAGCACATTGAACATCTTTAAAAACAGCATAGACAATCATTGTAAGAATAGAGGGCTTGCTTTTCAGTATTTCAGGGAGGGCTGATTGACACATTTGGTGGGCAACTGGTTGAGTGTACAGAGTGCAGCCAAGAAGGGCCCTTGCGGCTCATAGGTGCGCTAATCTTTTATGTCTTTATGGCTTTAACTACTTGCGCCACTCGTAGGTGTTCAGCTTCTCATGATTTGGGTAATGAATTGCTCCGCATAAAACAACACTTTTAAGCTGTACTTCAATACAGTTCTCTTTATTAAGTCTTTATGTCTTTATGCGTATGTTCACCTTCCCTGTTCCAATGAGAGAGGCGCGTGTTATACGAGATGCCCTCCGGTGCGCGTGTTGACATATTGAGCAGCTGAACAATGAAACTTGCCATTGTTCTCCACAACCGCCCGCACACTTGGGACTACAGTCACGGTAAGGTTATGGTCGGCTAACGACTATAACTAGAGCACTGTAACTCCGGCAACTGGGCAGCGTCTCGGGAACAACATGGACGACGAGCCAAGCATCGAATCTCGTTGCGCCCGCGATTCGATACGGCTTGGAACCTGCATTTTCCGCACGACGCACCAATGCAGATACCTGAAGGTGAAAAGCCTTCGTTCCGTCTGCAACTATTCATGTCATGAATTGATCAATATATAGGTTCTCACCGACTGGAGACTGGTCTCAGCTGGGAACTTCGGACCAGCAGCCGTCCTGTCGTGAACGACCTCACCAGCATGTTTTCGAGCGGTTTCTCGGACGCGACCGGCTCGGGTCGGAGGCCCGACAGGGGGCGGGCCTACCTGGGCGTTACACTAATTAATTAATATGAACCATCCGGCCGCGCTGGGGGCGGCTCACCGACTGTAATTTGGCTATTATGGTCCTGTTATCATAGCGGCACACGTAGCATGTGCGCCTATATTTTGAGCCAAATGTCGTCATCGTCCAACGGCCAGCCGACCCGAGGGCCCACGTGAATTGTTGCATACGCAAATTGTAATGGATTTACGATGAGGCCGAATGGGAGCCGTATTGCCACTGACGGCTGCTCCGAGAGCCAGGAGCGCCCGCAGCCGGAGCACCGCACGTGTCGCCGCCGGACCACCGGACCACCACCGGACCACCGGACCACCACCGGACCACCGGACCACCACCGGACCACCGGACCACCGGACCACCACCGGACCACCGGACCACCACCGGCCACCGGACCACCGGACCACCACCGGACCACCGGACCACCACCGGACCACCACCGGACCACCACCGGACCACCACCGGACCACCACCGGGCCACCGGACCACCACCGGACCACCACCGGACCACCGGACCACCGGACCACCACAAGACCACCACGGACCACCACCGGACCACCGGACCACCATAGGACCATCATTGGACCACCGGACCACCACCGGACCACCACCGGACCACCACCGGACCACCACCGGACCACCACCGGATCACCACCGGACCACCACCGGACCACCACCGGACCACCACCGGACCACCACCAGAGCACCACCGGACCACCACCGGACCACCGCCGGACCAACGGACCACCACGGCACTGGACCACCACGGACCACCACCGGACCACCACCGGACCACCGCCGGACCAACGGACCACCACAGGGCCATCATTGGACCACCACCGGACCACCACCGGACCACCACGAGAGCACCACCGGACCACCACCGGACCACCACCGGACCACCACCGGACCACCACCGGACCACCACCGGACCACCACCGGACCACCGGACCACCACCGGACCACCACCGGACCACCACCGGACTACCACCGGAGCACCATTGGACCACCACCGGACCACCGGACCACCACCGGACCACCACCGGACCACCACCGGACTACCACCGGAGCACCACCGGACCACCACCGGACCACCGGACCACCACCGGACCACCACAGGACCACCACCGGACCACCACCGGACCACCGGACCACCGGACCACCACCGGACTACCACCGGACCACCACCGGAGTACCGTTTCTACATTTCTTTAACACATTTTTTTCCTTGGCACTTGCTCAATACTAGGAAATAGTTTGGATATTACATTGTTCCATGATTTTGGTGCAGACTAAGTAATAGCATACAGCCTATATTGTCGAAAAGTAAATGGTATAGATAAATGTTGAATGATTCTTGTACTAGTAGGTATTGTATATCGATAAAAATCAGCCACAGCATGCGGCAATGTGTCATGGACAAATTTGTGCAGAATTACTATGTTTTGTTCTTGCACCATGTCGGTGAATGAGGCTTCAATAAGGTTGCTTTCAATAATATTAATGCATTTTGCTGCATAGGAATTGCATACATAAATTGCTCACCCCCCACCCTCCCGGTAACAACGACTAGATGCAAACATGGTGTAATTGTTCATTGCAAAGTATTTTTCAGTATCCTTCTTCAGCCATGTTTCAGATACGCATATCACTGACCATTTGATACCAGTGGCAGCTAGGAAAACTTGTATATCATCAAATGTATTCTTCATGGAACTAGCATTCATATGTATTATAGAAAAACCCCCTTGCCATTCCATACATAGAGAGTTTGGAAGTATGTAGTTACAATTAGTTACAATATGTTCATGATCTGAGAAACAATCCCCAAACTCGTTTTGTAAGTATTTTCTTAAATTATCTTGGTTCGCTTCAATGTGATGTATATCTATGTCAATAACCAACACTTTACACCAGCCCTCACCTCAAACCACCAACTAACTTCAGACAAGAGCATGTCCTGTCCTTGGCGACCCAAAAATCAGTGATGCCAGAATAGAAATTCTGATAATTTAGTATATTTAATTAATCTACATATAAATTTGTACTATATCGAAAATGGGTAGGCAAATTTTTTTCTTCATTTATTCACCAGGAACAGATGGATACCTAAACGTACGAATATATATATTGTAGAAACATATCAAAATAATTGCATCAGCAGCTGTTTGCGTGATGACTAAATTAATAGCTTCTAAAAAAGATAGAGTATGCATTGAGGTACTGCAGTTAGATTAGCAACTTATGAAATGGGAATATTGATGATTTAGAAAGCATTATATTTTTTTCAACAAAAAACTTGTATTGTCGTTGTATTTGCTATACATTATCTGGGCATCACTACCAAAAATCATGGCCGCCTCCTACACGTTAAACAAACATGTGTACACTCACGCCCATTCAAGGTTACCGGCATCCATGCAGCCACCAAGATATCCAAGCAGGTACCCAGGCAGGTACCCAGGCATCCAGGCAGGTATCTATATTTATAAGCAGGTATGTACCCAGGTGCCTATCTTGAACATTAGTCGGAACATCCGAGTGCATGATGCCTGCAGTGTCCCATTTGAGCGTTGCCATTGCACCTTTAGAAAACAAGTAATTTTGAAGACAGTATGATTAGATTCCCATTGTGATATTAAGAAAGATGAACATGGTGCAATGGCATTCCAGCAAGCTTTGATATGGGAAAAAACAATAGATGTCCAGTGGGCATTCATAAAACAAAAGTCAGACATCATTACTTTATAATTTTATATAAGTTGATCTGTTGATACCACTGATGATGTCATAGCTATATATCAGGTGCAGCCAGGTGAAAGTGGTAAGGTTAGTCACATACAAATTATCAGAAATATTTACACATATACTCCAGAATGGTTCAATTTTATATGCATGGACGAAAGATGTGTGCATACAACTTCCCAAAAAAAGGAAAATAAGCATACAAATAATACCTCAATAAAATACAGAGTACAGATTGCACACTCAAAACACCAATACAAGCCTGCTCAGATTGGAAAGAGCCAGCCTTGGTAGGCAGGTACAATATGTACCTATATGTGGCTAAGCTTGCCCAGTGGGTGCCACTAAGCATGTGCTGTTTGTTTGACCTTCATCTCTCAGATGTTTGGTCCTCCATAATTTGAAAATGTGCTCAGGAGTTTTGCACTGGCACCCCCGATGTCACAGGTTTAAAAAAGCTTCATGGAAGCAAACCATTTCAGGTTTCATACTTCAAGCACACACACATTCACTCCCATAAACCCACATCATACGAATAGCACAATGGCAGCATGAATGGGAGAATGGCCAGGGGAGTCTTTGGACTAATTCATTGCTTGTGGGTCTAAACTTCTTCCACCAAAGCTGCTGTGACTCAATAATCAGCATGGAATGCTTCAGGTCGGAATGTGCGATCCAATTCATGGGTATGTCGATGCAAAGTTATTGCACACCTCCATGAGTCCATCCACCAATTTTATGTTCCATTTCATGGAGAAAGCATATGCTTCTATATCACTGATATAGAAGCATATGCTAAGTATGTGTCGCATAATTTGGTACTATGTGTCGCATAATCTGAGACTGAGACTGGGGACTGCCCAGACGAACAGGTGTGCTCCAAATCAGGGTGTTTTTTTTTAGACTGGACCGACGTGTCTCCCCTGGAGACACTAGTGAATGCACGACATTTACGAAGCTGACTAATCATCAAATAAATGCCCAGGAAGAGCCCACCGGTCATGAAGAGACTTTCTCGTTGGGCTTCCGGTTTTAGCATTTGCCACTTCGCTTACCTACTTCGGTGGGTGGGTAGGTAACTTGTTCCTGCCTCACAATGCCACACCTTTATTTATTTTCACGAATCAATGGGAACATTTTTGTGTAAAGCATGGCCCGATGTACCTCAAAATTATCTTTTACGCAGCGATCTTGAGAGAACAAGAGTAAAATGGACTCCACTCGAAATAGGTCGCACACCCTGCGTTTAATACAACGAAGAATGGGTCTTAAGTGCTCCTGGGTTTTAGACATTGCGCGAGAAGGATGTACGACCTTCAATCCTGACGATGGCCCCTGGCCGAAACGTTGAGTGACAGCATAATCCCTAACGTTACTTTTGATGTAAACTCAGCACCTCCTGGTATATTGAAGGTCGTACATTTCTTCTCACGCAATGCATACCCTGCTCTTGATATGATACGAAAGCGCAATGTCTGGCAGAAACATATCTCTGTCGATGTCTGCCAGAAACATATCTCTGTCGACCGGTGATAGAACTGTTTTGAAGCTAAGGTATTTTCCCAACTTCAATTTTGAACTTCAATTTTCCCTATAATTACGAATCACAAATGCATATCTGTTACCAGTTTTTCAACTTTGCTATTCTCCAGTTGATGAAAGCATCACGACGTACGACAATAGTGTACAAAAATACCTCCCGGCTTTGTCCAGGTGAAGCACCTCCAGCGCCTAAATGGTTTGACTGCGCCTGGCTATGTATAGGTTCAGTTAATGTGCACTGCCTCTGGAACAAAATTGACGGTATTACAGTCCTATTCTGATAACGGAAACGTGGCATGCTGAGCTAAATATTCGAGCCGTCCGCTATCTTCTTGCAACGGCCCTCCCGCCCGGGGTTCCTGCATGAATTATTGCATCCGCAAGTTGCCATGTATATGCATTTAAGCCGAGTGGTGTCATCTTGCAACTGCCGTTCGGCACGTGGGGCCTGTGTGAGGTCAGAACGTGCCAAGGTATTTCCTTCCTCACCTCCTATAGCTTACCGGATACACGTATTTTCCTATTGCTGATCGCTGACATGGCGGCGGCGTGTAATATCTTCCAAAATTCACAGCATCGAATATTCATAATTCCCAACCTGGAAATGAACTTTCAAAACAGCTCGGATAAGGTGTGTTCGTATTTTACAAAGTTCATGGGTTCAATTTGGAAGATCGCTTCAAAATGGGAATTTAGCCTAGATATTTGAAGTTAAGTTACAAAACTTGGAAGCTAGCTTGCAAGACGGAAGATAGCTTCCCAAAATTGGAAGTGAATATCCAGAGTAACCCGGAGGAGAGCACAACCCAGCCTAAGCTAGTCTAACCCAAACTAACCTAACGTAAGCTAATCTGGCCTAACTTAGCATAACCGACATGCCAAAGTGGAAGTCCAGTTAAGTTGGCCCAATTTTACTTCAGGAAGCCTTAATCGCATGCGTTGAGGCAGATCCATTAAGTGTGCATATATTCGGAAAGATTGATCTTTTTGGCATAATTAAGTATCATACAAATATTTATCGTGCGAATACAATATTCAGTGCTATAATATAATATATTCAAAAATACTCAGTGCTATTTTGAGTTCTTCTGATGTGTCGCTCTTGT
>JAOTOL010001447.1:985000-1081255 GCA_034440575.1 Imbricaverruca yamaguchii
TCAGCGGCGTACTCTCCGACAGGCTTCTCTTTCGGTCATTTCCAGGTCGCGAGTTCCGTTCTGCGTTACACTTCTGCAGGCTCACGATGACGAGGCACTTTTTTCTGTGAGGCCTCTTTTCGGGGAGGGCCGCTGCAGCGGTGCAGCCAGCATTTTCTTAGGGGAGGGCCGACGAAAAAAGTGGTTAAACAGAGGAAGTCTCCGGCACACGATGTGGTCCGATAGTTTAGTGTATTGCGTGACGACAATCGTGTGATTTCTTGCTTAGCCTGGTATATTTTTGGTGCCAAGTGAGTATGGGGCGGACCCCTAGGCTCTGTTTCTGGGCCGTGGCTCAGGAGCTCATCGCTTCGCGTGCTTCCTGTTTAGGAAGCACGTTGTCCCAGCGGTTCGGTTCGTGGGCGTACTGTGCACTTCCGAGTCGCCGTGTCTACATGTTTCGGAGGATTTTTTTTGTATCAATCGCAGAGAGACTACAATGTGGAGGCGGTTCCCTTCCCACCTTCCGGCGAGCCGGAATGAAGTCCGCATTTCCACCAACACTTGAATCCGCAGACCAGCAAAAACAGACGAAACAATAGGAGGCCCTCAATGCCACGGAGGCCACCTTTTGAGGTGGAACAGTCGGCCCCTTTGATCCTTGGTTGGTTGGTTATTGGTTTTACGACACATCGACCGTTGAGTCATGCAGCGTCGCCAATCTCTCACGTCGATTGGTCGCGGGGGAAGAGTAGCGACAGGTGAGACTCGAACCCCTTTGATCCTTGCCCATAGAAGGCGTCACTGCCCGCAAATGGTGATCTCGAATCATCCACAGTTAATGACCAAATGAGGCCATTCCAAATGTCAGACAAGAATATGAACAGCAGAGCTATTTTTCAGCGAACTAGCCATTGAAATCGAACACATACTGGCGGTAGGCACATCGCGTCCAACGAAGCTCCGCCTTGACGTCTGCACCAGGGCTCAACACACTCAGGCGGGGGCTCAAACTATATTGTTCCCCTGTCAGAACCCCGTCACCCTCACGGGGCGACTTCACCCTCACGGGGTCAGCTGACTGGCCCCTTGGCCGGAGCCACGTTGTGGAGCGCAGATGCAAGCTTAGATGGGCAGCAACCCAACACTCCTCTGCGTACGCACCGCAGTTTACAGTATGGATGTACAGTTTAAGTAGGCTGATGGAAGTAACGCCATTATGCAATCTACTGAGGCTCCTGGGTCACTAGGAAGTCATTTCCTTAATAGGAACAGGAGAACAGGAGGGTTTACTAACCTTTCTCCTTTACAGGAGGAAGGCTAGTGGCTCTTCAGAGGTCATCTGTGGTCAGTGCCACGGCTAGTCACGTTTCAGAGGTCATCTGTGGTCAGTGTCACGGCTAGTGACCTTTCAGAGGTCGTCCGTGGTCAGTGCCGTGGTTTAGCCTTCCTCAATCCGAAAGCTGACATTGCGTATCTTGGGCGGTAATTCCCGAAGAATTGACCGTTTTATGTCATAGTATAAATGTCAATTATGGTTTTATGAGCACAAAACTAAATGTACTGTAATTCTCCATATAGCAATGGCAAAAACCTCGTCCTTTATCTGGGAACCTAGGCCACAAGTTTCTTTGGACCTGGAAAGGGGAGAGGAGGGATTTACTTCTTCATTGGCAAGTAATACTGCCTATTTTACCGGGTATTAATTTCCTAGCACTCTTTCACTAGGACTCAAAGCATATAGCGGGATAAAACAATGCTAGTATTGTGCATATTTTGAAGTTTGTAGTGATGTTGATAGGTCAGTAAGTCTACTAAATTGCTATGTTGAGTAATATATGCTTGACTAATGCTTCTCAATATCGATTGCCACATCAATCCAATTGTGGTTCTACGACCGTCCTTTCATCCAACGACGGACGGGCTTCAGTCCTACCCTTCCTAACAGTGGATCAGAAGAAACGAGCAAACTTCAAAGAACGCCAGATGACTTCATGAGATCAGAGCAAGCCTTTTCCTTGTTTAACAATGATGTCGGAAGCGTTCCGAAACTGCCAGCGGGGCAATAGGCCTAATATTTTGTCCAGAAAATGAAGCTGCTTGCCTGACTTCTGCCATTTTTTTATAGAAGGCCCGCCCAGACCCCGAGTTTAATCGGCCACGATTTGATGATGGGGACAGCGGCGCCCTTTGCCCTCTCCACCATGGCGATGTCTCTGCAGGCGGCACCTCAGCCGCACGTTGTCGTCATGATGGACAACATGATGGACGCCAAGCAGTATCACAGCATGTTGTCCTCATGCTGATCGGGAAGTAGCGTCACAGCCGCACGGCTGCGACTGAACGCTGTGCCGCTTGTGCTGGCGGGTCTGCCACGACCTACAGGTGCTGCGGCAGGTGCTGCGGCAGGTGGTGTGGCAGGTGCCGTGACAGGTGGTGTGACAGGTGCTGCGGCAGGTGCTGCGGCAGGTGCTGTGGCAGGTGCTGCGGCAGGTGGTGTGACAGGTGGTGTGACAGGTGCTGCGGCAGGTGGTGTGACAGGTGGTGTGACATGTGCTGCGGCAGGTACTCGTGACAGGTACCGTGACAGGTGGTGTGGCAGGTACCGTGACAGGTACCGTGACAGGTGCTGCGGCAGGTACGTGGAAGTGGTGGGCAGGTACCGTGACAGGCACCGTGGCAGGTGGTGTGTCATGTGCCGTGACAGGTGCCGTGACAGGTACCGTGACGGCGGACGAACAGGCCTGGCTGACAGTTGACCTCTGGCTGACCTACCGTGACAGGCGCCCCTCCCGCCCGCGGACGAACAGGCGCTGGGTTGACCTGACAGTTGACCTCTGGCTGACCATTGAACAACGATGCGGCGTGCAGCAAGCACAACAATAACGGAGGGGCGGGAAGCGCCAGCCCCCGAGCTTGTAATTTACTGATGTGCTTTCCCGCCCCGCTGGCCCCCTGGTTTGGTACCCTGCTAATGTTAATATCATTTTCAATACTCTGAATCTGAAACTGAATAATCTGAAGGCATGCAGAGGCGCAATAAAGGAGGATGGCGCAAGGGCTCACCTCAGCAATTAGAAATGCACTAGATGAAACGAAGTTTCGGGTCGAAGTTCACTGAAAACCAAAAATTTTCGTCTGGTCGGAGGCGTCCTCTGTTCCAGAGCATTTTTGTTCCCCCATCGTGGAAATCCAGGCTGTGCCAATAAAAGTATGCATTGAAAATTAGGACGTCCCTCTGGCTTGGTGTGTAAACCCCAGCCTTGCCACCGGCAAGTTCTTGAAACCCTGGCGATTTTTAGGAATGAATTTCTCGCGAGTCCATGCTGAGGGACCGAGGCGTTCTCAAATATCCCGATGTGTATATTTAATGCCATATTTTAATGAAAATGCCGCTTTTACGATCCCCAGCCCGTTTTCAGAAACTCGTGCTGCACTTGCAGGCATGCTGTGCTATGAGGGCCTCCGTTATGTTTTTGATGGCTCACAGTTTGTTTATCTAGGACCTGATGTATGTTTTAATGCCCTCTTGCTTTTGCGCACCACGTGCTCTTTAGAGGGCCTCTCGCTTCTCTCGGTCCCGGCCCGATTTTCGGAACCCGGCCTTCGACGCGAGTTTGCTGGGTTCGACGTGACTTGCCGGGGCCTTTCTGAGATTTGTTTGGAACCCGGGTCGTTTTTCTGAAAATCGACGCTGCTTTCACGCACCCGCAGCGACATTTGCGGCCACCAGTCGCTTTTGCAGCGGCAACTTGCTCTCCTGTCTACTAGCTTTTGAGGCTTCCAAGTATTCCTCCCTTCAACTAAGTATTCCAGACATGAACTGAAGAGGTAAATCAAAGAGTTTTTAATATCTAAAAGAATTGATTTAATCAATATTATCAGCTTTTCCCTTGGAAAAGATTGTTCTTCGTGGCGAGAATTAAACGATTTTAGACGGTTCCCTTTAGTATAATTTTCCTTAAACCATTTTATATTCCGAAACCTATATCCCAGTGGATGGCAAGTAACAAATCAGTCCGTGCGAGTAGGGTATGTTGTGAATATTTACTAGTTGTTCGGTGTGAGCATGTCGGGAGTATCAGGTATGGATTTATACAAGTTGACATCGCTTAAGTATACCTTGGTTGATATTTTATCTGCCGTTGCTCAGGAAGTTGACTTACAACCGCCTCCATTGCTAATTTAACCATAGCGCCAATTTGCTCTCCGGCATTCATTCGCCGGCTGCCATATACAGTAGAGCTGGGTGTAGTCTCCACGTAAGTCAGAAACCATGTTGCAATTTACTGATGTTCGTAAGTTTAACTTTATTTATTTCAGCATCGTTGACAGTAAAACCTACTTCGTTCTTAAAACTGACGTGGCCTCCTCCCGCCCCTCAGCGGCTGCTGCGCCGGCCGAGTCGAGTCCGCTGCACCGCCCCCAACTTCAGCTGCACCGCCCAACTTCAGCTGCGTGGGCGGGCGAGCGACGTTCTGCGGGTGAATCGAATGCCATGTCCAGAAGCGGACACGGCATTCGGCAATTGAAGCGGCGCCGGTCAGGGGTCGATGATGCGCGCGGCGCCGCCGCAAATTGTAGCCGTTTGGCCGTGACCGCTTGGCCGGCGGCCAAATGGTTACGCGTCGCCAGAACAGCGTCGTCGGAACAGCGCCCCAAGACCACACACATCGGTGCTGCTCATTGTGAATGATAGACATTAGTAGTGCTGAATGCGATTGTGCAGCCACGAAGTGCTGCCGGGTTCGGACCATCAAACAGTTCGCAAAATTGCTGCTGCGTGCCGTAGTAGTGGCGCAGAATGCAGGCGGAGCTGCCGCTTTCCGGGAATCCGGCTCCCGCCGCCCGCTCCTCATTCCAGCCGTAATTGATGGTTAATTGTCGCTCTTGGCCGGCATGGGCCCAATGTCCGTTTGCAACTCATCTAGCGCAGGATGTAGAGGTAGCATTAATTACATTTCGGGGCTAGCAAATGTGCTCTTGCATTAGCGCGAGAACAAATACAGTGCATTTGCAGCCACGAGGGTGTTTGGGTGAGGTGCGGCCTCGTATTTTCTGCGCCAAGCAGTGATGACACATGCTAGAGCATTCATTCTAAACTATTTGTTTGGGAATAGCTCATTTGCCTATTCATGCGCGGAAGATGCTGTTTAGATTGCTTTCATCCTCCACCGAGAGGCGGGGATGACCGGGTGGTTAAGGTGTTGGGCTCTGGGCACTAAAGTACCGAGTACGACCGCCGCAACGCTCGGGAACATCTACTGGGACTGGTGCACGCCTCACCGCCTGCATCTGCTGGGACTGGTGGGGGGGGGGGGATGGCCGGGTGGTTAAGGTCTTGGGCTCTGGGCACTAAAGTCCCGAGTACGGCCGTCGCAACGCTCGGGACATTTCCCAATCCCGCGGCCCACTGGCGGAACAGTGCGGGCGGCGCCATTAGCCGCGAAAGCGCGTGAAGCGCATCGTGAACTGCTCAATAAACAAACAATAAATAATAGATCACGCACTGCCTGATGGCAGTCTGCTGTCTCAAAAGAACTCCGACGTCTCCGTTCGATTTGAGTTGTGTCTTATAACCAAGTTGAACTGTGAAGAGTGATTGAGCGAAATGTTCAATGACAAATACACGGGGAAAATCACCAAGTTGAGCTATCGCAGATGTGTGGCTCTAGCCGCGTCCCTGCTGCATGGTGCTCCCGCGTGGGTACACTCGGCCATCTCTTATTGTGAAGCGATTTAATTTCCATGTCAGCATCAGCCAGCCCAGTTTCGCGGAGGGGGTGGGCCATCTTACATCCCCTAAGGTTTTCTGCAGATAGTGGTGCTCGACTGATAATGGTGCTCGACTGTGTGCAGAAATTTGGCACTTCGCCGACATCAGATTGGCATGTTTTGTTAACATTTTGACGTTAGAACATCTACGTTCAACGAGGTAATGACTGTCAGGTGATATCACCCCGAAAACGTTCGACCAGCCGTCACGCTTTAACCCGTCCCGTCTCGGGGGGGTCTTCAACCGCCCCCTCAGGTTTTTCGCGGATAGTGGACGAACGGCGTACGGCGGCGGGCCCAAATATGGCATACTTTTTCCCATATTAATTTAGCATGTTGTTTCAAAATTTTGAAGTCAGGTCATCTAAGGTCAACGAGTTAGTCAAGGTCAAGTGAGGTCACCTCCAAAACGGTCCAACCAGTCGTCACGCTTTAACGGATACTGATATTTTAATGAAACTTTCAGCATTTGCTTATCTTCAGGTATGCAACAAAATTACGAGTGGAATTTTTCTCTTTTTTCGTTTTTGACTACGTATAAAATTTGCGTATTTGCCCAATTTCAGTTCAAGTAGAGGTTTCTGGCTAAAGGAAGAATTTTTTGTTAGTGCAAGTTGACTTTCAACAACGTTTCTCGGTCTGCTCTACCCATTGGAATAGGAAAATTAAAGAAAACTTGAAAACTCAAAATTTTGACTTTAAAAAATTTACTTTGGGGGGCAAAAAAATAAAAGCCCTGGTCGATTTCGCTCTCCTTTTCTCATTCCAAACAAATTTTGTTTCTTCATATATCCCCAAGACGAACTCCCCAAAACCAAAAACATAATGTAAGTCATGAAAAGTTAAAACCTAGCCCCCTGGTGACGTCACTTTTGGGGGAAAATTGTTTCGGGGTGGTAGACTCGGACCCTACTGGTCGAGCGCTTTGCGATGCTTAGTTTGGATTTTAGAGGAGGGGTTACTAACCGCCCCCCGCCCGCGATACGGGATGTGAGGAGCTGACCGGAAAGACGGCGCGGGTTAATGGATGAAGATACTTGAATGAAACTTTCAGCGTTTGCTTATCTTTAGTGATACGATAAATCTCACCGGAGGAAAGGTATATATTTTGCCCTTCTGGTGACAAATTAGTTGTGCACGTTGCACACTCACGGGGTGGGGTCTGAGGACCTGACGGCATGACCTGACATGACATGACATGACATAACATGACATGACATGACCTGGCATGACATGATATGACCTGACATGACATGACCTGGCATGACATGACATGAAATGAAATTACATGACATGACATGACATGACATGACCGCGAGCCATTCCGGATCCCTCCAAAACCAATTGAAGAGAAATGCTTCGATCTCTGTAACGTGTCCATGCGACAGTGTCACGCCCACACATGGTTCCATTACCCATGTCCGGCCGCAAGCCGATGACCGTCACCCTAACTGAGCAAAATGGTCAGCACACGAGCCGAATGGGCTCCTCACAAAACGCGCCCGGGAGGGGGCGGATCCCCTCCCCTACGATCTCTAAAACTACTGCTAAAACTACTGCAGCTAGAAGCACACAATTTTGCGGGTACAGTACAGATATTGTGAACTAGCTTCGGTGTATTTTTCATGACCGCAGGCCTCCAGAATCGGATTGGGTCGAAGTGGGCCGCCACGCCTGGCCGCCGCCCCACCGCACCGACAAAACAGTTGTGACCTTGAGCGGCTGCTGGCCGGTCGGCCGGCCGACTCCGTACCCCGCAGTTCCTACAGTTACCCCGCAGTTCCTGCAGTTACCCCGCAGTTCCTGCAGTTACCCCGCAGTTCCTGCAGTTCGCGCCTGACCCCGCAGTTCCTGCAGTTACCCGTTCCTACAGTTACCGACGGATTCCACCGTTTGTTCCCGCATAGGATGCGTTTATCAATTGTTCACGACGCCGCAAGATTTCACTGCCATTTTCCGTGCTCAGTTATGATGTGTCATAGAAAGGCGGGAGGGTAGGCGGAATCAAAACCCCCTCCGGTGGGCGTGTTAAGGGCAGGGGCAGGGTGGTAGCTACACACCGTATGTGTACTTGTACCCAAGGACGCAACGGCGATAATGGGGAGGGGTCTAATATAATCTGAGGGGCTCCAGCCTATATAAAAATTATAAACTCACTGAATTACTGTCGTTAGTTTTTGTGGGGAAAGTTCACACGCGGATTTTTATCTCTCCTGTTATTGGTCCTTAATTATAGATTTCCATTGGCAGCTCCATCGACTAATTCTTGTTTGGGATGGTAGATAATATTTGTACCTATGGAGAAAGCAGCTGAATGAGTCATGATTCGAACTTAATTACCATTGGCACAATGTTTCAAGAAAACTATTGCTATGGATAAGTCGTATGCTAGTGGTGGACGAAATAGGTAGAAGTCTCCATACCTACCCTATTAGTTCCTACGCTCAGAGAAGGCGTATTTTCGCTTGACCTTCTCATGCATCGCTATAGGTGTGGGGATGCGGAGGTGCGTTGATCCAATTTTCACCTAAGATGACCTTAAGCTCATGTAAGGAGACAGATTGATTATTTGTGTCCATATTCTGAAACGGTAATTTGTGTGCACCAACATGTCGGATGAGAATGTCTCTCAAACAATGATAATCCGCTATATTTTTGGCTGTTCTGACGCATCGCCCTTGTCTCAACTTTCCTCGCGTTTGGAGTTAGTTGGTCCTAGTCGTGGAGTAAGTTGACCACAAGCCTTATTTACGTAAACAAATGCTGTGACGACTACTGGAGTGTTACTTTTTTACTTACAGGCTTCTTATGGTAACGTTTTGTCACCTGACGTGTCGTGGCGGAAAGAAACAACTGGAAAATACCATGTAATGTACGTTGACCTAAATTTTCACCTGCTGCTTATCTCTTCGGCATTGTGACATCATAATTCATAACGTAACAAACTGCTCAACGCTGAAAGGCTGAACAACAACTATGTACCAATTTATTTAAGTCAGATGAGAAAAGCACCAGCAACATGCAACACATTGATAGACCACGGCACAACCGCGGTTCATCCTGCCCAGGCCACGATTGCGTAACTAGCCACGTACCCGCCTCACTTCAAATAAATGTGGCCGCTCATCTCACGAACATCCCACGCCAAAACGACTTCAATGGACATCAAGATAAAACACATTCCTACAATTGCGTGCCATTTTCCGAAGAATATTTGCTGTGAATTAAAAAAAGACATGTACGGGTGAAGGAACAATTCCTTCAGACCTAAAATAACACATCTTTGCTCAAGGCTCACAAGATCAACCACTTCACCCCTCCCCTCCCACCCCGAACAAAAAGGGAGACTTTCTTCGAAGCTAGTGGCCTGTAAGTTCTCCCGACACCATCGGACGTCAGATAATTGTCGTGTTTCAGCTACCTGGAGGCTCGACCATTCTCATTTTCCCCTGCATGGAGCACATAACGATCATTATCAACGACATAAATCACGCCAGCAATAACAACTCCATTACATTTGCAATGAAGCTAATAATAGACATAATTGGCAAACTGAGTGCATAAGGTGAGTTCTGTGATCACACTAAAGTCCAGAATCCCTCTTCTTCCACTGACAATATGCACCTCAACAGCACAATCTGTTGGGGTCCGCGTCAACACTGGCGAGACTGCAGCGCGTACGGATCGAATGTGACAGACACATCAATTTTTATCCATGGCAACCGCAAGCAGGGCACCTCCGGCGGTGTGGATCAGGTTCGCCGAGGAAGTGGGCGGGGCTGGCGGCACCACTCCAACCACCAATTACAACGCCCTCGAACCGACCGACCGCTAGCGGATTCAAATGAAATATGTAATGTTTGCGAGCGAAATTATAGTGATCAATTCACGCTGCACTCTGGAAACGCACGAAATGTGCGGCTTTCTGAGGGAAATTAGTCGCCCACCGGCCGGAAACCATTCGGCCATGATATACGGTGTATCTTGCAGATTGTGCTCCGCGGTGTTCGTTACGCAGGGGCGGCCAAGGTGCCCTAGGGGCGACAATTACCGCTAATTTTAGACTCGCCGCTGTGGTGGACGTCCGGGTGTGTCGCACCAGGCCGCGCATGAAGTCACGTGGGCAGGCCACCACGTGTCCCCCGCTGCGCCGACAAGGTTGCCTCCAGCCGCGTGGGACGCGCCAAAGTTTACTGTGGGACTGTGCACTGACCAGCAGCCACAGTCTGCCTTCAGGAGACGGGCGCGGACGGTCGGCCGTGCACTGACCAGCAGCCACAGTCTGCCTTCAGGAGACGGGCGCGGACGGTCGGCCGTGCACTGACCAGCAGCCACAGTCTGCCTTCAGGAGACGGGCGCGGACGGTCGGCCGTGCACTGACCAGCAGCCACAGTCTGCCTTCAGGAGACGGGCGCGGACGGTCGGCCGTGCACTGACCAGCAGCCACAGTCTGCCTTCAGGAGACGGGCGCGAACGGTCGGCCGTGCACTGACCAGCAGCCACAGTCTGCCTTCAGGAGACGGGCGCGGACGGTCGGCCGTGCACTGACCAGCCAAGAACTGTGCACCAAGTAATGCCGCAACTGAGCAGCCAAGCACTGGCACTTCTTCTGAAGCTGACTTCAGCTCCGGGAGCCTGCTGCGGGGGCCACCTGTATGTCGGCACCACAATGTCAGAGGACCACCTGTGTGTCGGCACCACAATGTCAGAGGACCACCTGTATGTCGGCACCACAATGTCAGAGGACCACCTGTGTGTCGGCACCACAATGTCAGAGGACCACGTGTGTGTCGGCACCACAATGTCAGAGGACCACGTGTGTGTCGGCACCATAATGTCAGAGGACCACGTGTGTGTCGGCACCATAATGTGGGCACCTTATCGGACCACAATGTCAGAGGACCACGTGTGTGTCGGCACCACAATGTCAGAGGACCACCTGTGTGTCGGCACCACAATGTCAGAGGACCACGTGTGTGTCGGCACCACAATGTCAGAGGACCACCTGTGTGTCGGCACCACAATGTCAGAGGACCACCTGTGTGTCGGCACCACAATGTCAGAGGACCACCTGTGTGTCGGCACCATAATGTCAGAGGACCACGTGTATGTCGACACCATAATGTCAGAGGACCACCTGTGTGTCGGCACCATAATGTCAGAGGACCACGTGTGTGTCGGCACCACAATGTCAGAGGACCACGTGTGTGTCGGCACCATAATGTCAGAGGACCACGTGTGTGTCGGCACCACAATGTCAGAGGACCACCTGTGTGTCGGCACCATAATGTCAGAGGACCACGTGTGTGTCGGCACCATAATGTCAGAGGACCACGTGTGTGTCGGCACCACAATGTCAGAGGACCACGTGTGTGTCGGCACCACAATGTCAGAGGACCACGTGTGTGTCGGCACCATAATGTCAGAGGACCACCTGTGTGTCGGCACCATAATGTCAGAGGACCACCTGTGTGTCGGCACCACAATGTCAGAGGACCACCTGTGTGTCGGCACCATAATGTCAGAGGACCACGTGTATGTCGACACCATAATGTCAGAGGACCACCTGTGTGTCGGCACCATAATGTCAGAGGACCACGTGTATGTCGGTACCATAATGTCAGAGGGCCACCTGTGTGTCGGCACCACAATGTCAGAGGGCCACCTGTGTGTCGGCACCACAATGTCAGAGGACCACGTGTATGTCGGTACCATAATGTCAGAGGACCACGTGTATGTCGGTACCATAATGTCAGAGGACCACGTGTGTGTCGGCACCATAATGTCAGAGGACCACGTGTGTGTCGGCACCACAATGTCAGAGGACCACCTGTGTGTCGGCACCATAATGTCAGAGGACCACTGTGTGTCGGCACCATAATGTCAGAGGACCACCTGTGTGTCGGCACCATAATGTCAGAGGACCACCTGTGTGTCGGCACCACAATGTCAGAGGACCACGTGTGTGTCGGCACCATAATGTCAGAGGACCACCTGTGTGTCGGCACCATAATGTCAGAGGACCACCTGTGTGTCGGCACCACAATGTCAGAGGACCACCTGTGTGTCGGCACCATAATGTCAGAGGACCACCTGTGTGTCGGCACCATAATGTCAGAGGACCACGTGTGTGTCGGCACCACAATGTCAGAGGACCACGTGTGTGTCGGCACCATAATGTCAGAGGACCACCTGTGTGTCGGTACCATAATGTCAGGGTTCCGTGCATTGACCACCATGCCGTAACTGAGCAGCCAAGTACTCATCGCAACTGGCACTTCTTCCGAAGCTGGCTTTAGCTCACAAACTGGCATAGAGTGTGTGGATCTGACATTCAGATGTTGCCAGTCAGAGGGATCAGAGTGTGTGGATTGACATTCAGATGTCGCTGCACAGAGGGATCAGAGTGTGTGGGTCTGACATTCAGATGCAGCCGGCCAGATGGATCAGAGTGTGTGGATCTGACATTCAGATGTTGCCAGTCAGAGGGGTCAGAGTGTGTGGATCTGACATTCAGATGTTGCCAGTCAGAGGGATCAGAGTGTGTGGATCTTACATTCAGATGCAGCCAGTCAGAGGGATCAGAGTGTGTTAGTCTGACATTTAGATGTCGCCGCACAGAGGGAACAGAGCGTGTGGATCTGACATTCAGATGTTGCCAGTCCGAGGGGTCAGAGTGTGTGGATCTGACATTCAGATGTTGCCAGCCAGAGGGATCAGAGTGTGTGGATCTTACATTCAGATGCAGCCGGCCAGAGGAATCAGAGTGTGTGGATCTGACATTCAGATACCGCCGGCCAGAGGGACCAGACTCAGGCGTGATAGCGAACCGCGTTACCATCCCAACAGATGCCAAGTGGCTATTCAGCTGATCTGGGCTATATGACCTATGCAGTTGATGCGCCAAAAACCACACAGCTGATCTGGATTATCGGACCTATGCGGTCGATGCGCCACAAAACCACACAGCTGATCTGGGGCGAGATGGGCGGAATGAGTTGCCGGGCCTTGTTTGGACGACATGACCGGGCCTCGTTTGGACGATATGACCGGGCCTCGTTTGGACGATATGACCGGCCGAAGTTGTCCGTACAATGGGAATGCGTCGCGCGATGTTGTACCCGCATCTCCGTTCTAATGTCACGTGCGATCAGAGTGTTGAGATGGTGGTGGGTGCCTGTGTCGTCGTTCCTTAGTGCTTCGCTTCGCCTGCTCGTGAGATCCAACGCGTCGCGTTCGGCAGGCGGCGGAGATGGGCTATGAACCGTAAATCTACTGACGGCGGAAAACATATCGAGCATGCCATTCATTTAATCTGAGACCGAGTTCCGCTTCTGTTTGTGCACGTGCCATCTCTCCTGATTAGCACTGATCAATCGGACTCGAGGATCGATCATAACGGGCCAATTACGGCGCGTTCTGTGCGCAGGTTTGGTTTTTCTTGCGGTTCGGCAGTGGCGATGATAACATGGCGGTGGTGTGTGAGGTGACGTCACAGGTACGTGGGCTGGTGCACCAGACTGCAGCCAGTGTCCCAGACTGCACCAGACCAGACTGCACCAGACTGTGCCACCAGACTCCAGAGCGAGAACACGACAATGGGGAATGCATCAGATCCGGATCAAATGGGGACTGTACCAGATCGAGAAGACTGTAGGGCTCGCCTGTAGACCGGTGGTAGCGCAGTACGTCAGTGGTGGCTACTGTGGGCCGCAGTACGTCAGTGGTGGCTACTGTGGGCCGCAGTACGACAGTGGTGGTTACTGTGGGCCGCTACTGTGGGCCGCTACTGTGGGTCGCAGTACGTCAGTGGGGCCTACTGTGGGCCGCAGTACGTCAGTGGGGGCTACTGTGGGCCGCAGTACGTCAGTGGTGGCTACTGTTGGCCGCAGTACGTCAGTGGTGGCTACTGTAGGCCGCAGTATGTCAGTGGTGACTACTGTGGGTCGCAGTACGACAGTGGTGGATACTGTGGGCCGCAGTACGTCAGTGGTGGCTACTGTGGGCCGCTACTGTGGGCCGCAGTACGTCAGTGGTGGCTACTGTGGGCCGCAGTACGACAGTGGTGGTTACTGTGGGCCGCTACTGTGGGCCGCTACTGTGGGCCGCTACTGTGGGCCGCAGTACGTCAGTGGGGGCTACTGTGGGCTGTAGTACGTCAGTGGGGGCTACTGTGGGCCGCAGTACGTCAGTGGGGGCTACTGTGGGCCGCAGTACGTCAGTGGTGGCTACTGTGGGCCGCAGTACGTCAGTGGTGGCTACTGTGGGCCGCTACTTGGGCCGCACTGTGGGCCGCTACTGTGGGCCGCAGTACGACAGTGGTGGCTACTGTGGGCCGCAGTACGTCAGTGGTGGCTACTGTGGGCCGCTGTACGCAGTGGTGGCTACTGTGGGCCGCAGTACGACAGTGGTGGCTACTGTGGGCCGCAGTACGTCAGTGTGGGCGCAGTACGTCAGTGGTGGCTACTGTGGGCCGCATCTTGGGCCGCAGTACGACAGTGGTGGTGGGCCGCTACTGTGGGGCACTTGTGGGCCGCTACTGTGGGCCGCAGTACGTCAGTGGTGGCTACTGTGGGCCGCAGTACGAGTGGTGGCTACTTGGGCCGTCTTGGGCGGCTACTGTGGGCCGCAGTACGACAGTGGTGGCTACTGTGGGCCGCAGTACGACAGTGGTGGCTACTGTGGGCCGCAGTACGTCAGTGGTGGCTACTGTGGGCCGCAGTACGTCAGTGGTGGCTACTGTGGGCCGCAGTACGTCAGTGGTGGCTACTGTGGGCCGCAGTACGTCAGTGGTGGCTACTGTGGGCCGCAGTACGTCAGTGGTGGCTACTGTGGGCCGCTACTGTGGGCCGCTACTGTGGGCCGCTACTGTGGGCCGCAGTACGACAGTGGTGGCTACTGTGGGCCGCAGTACGTCAGTGGTGGCTACTGTGGGCGGCAGTACGTCAGTGGTGGCTACTGTGGGCCGCAGTACGTCAGTGGTGGCTACTGTGGGCCGCAGTACGTCAGTGGTGGCTACTGTGGGCCGCAGTACGTCAGTGGTGGCTACTGTGGGCCGCAGTACGTCAGTGGTGGCTACTGTGGGCCGCTACTGTGGGCCGCAGTACGTCAGTGGTGGCTACTGTGGGCCGCTACTGTGGGCCGCAGTACGTCAGTGGTGGCTACTGTGGGCCGCTACTGTGGGCCGCAGTACGTCAGTGGTGGCTACTGTGGGCCGCAGTACGTCAGTGGTGGCTACTGTGGGCCGCAGTACGACAGTGGTGGATACTGTGGGCCGCAGTACGTCAGTGGGGGCTACTGTGGGCTGTAGTACGTCAGTGGTGGCTACTGTGGGCCGCAGTACGTCAGTGGTGGCTACTGTGGGCTGCAGTACGTCAGTGGTGGCTACTGTGGGCCGCAGTATTACTGTGGCGCAGTACGTCAGTGGTGGCTACTGTGGGCCGCAGTACGTCAGTGGTGGCTACTGTGGGCCGCAGTACGTCAGTGGTGGCTACTGTGGGCCGCTACTGTGGGGCTACGTCTGGTGGCTACTGTGGGCCGCAGTACGTCAGTGGTGGCTACTGTGGGCCGCTACTGTGGGCCGTAGTACGTCAGTGGTTATGGCTACTGTGGGCCGCAGTACGTCAGTGGTGGCTACTGTGGAACGCTACTGTGGGCCTCCAGTACGACAGTGGTGGCTACTGTGGGCCGCAGTACGTCAGTGGTGGCTACTGTGGGCCGCAGTACGACAGTGGTGTACTGTGGGCCGCAGTACGTCAGTGGTGGCTACTGTGGGCCGCAGTACGTCAGTGGTGGCTACTGTGGGCCGCGGTACGTCAGTGGTGGTACTGTGGGGCTACTGTGGGCCGCTACTGTGGGCCGCTACTGTGGGCCGCTACTGTGGGCCGCAGTACGTCAGTGGTGGCTACTGTGGGCCGCAGTACGTCAGTGGGGCCTACTGTGGGCCGCTACTGTGGGCCGCTACTGTGCGCCGCTACTGTGGGCCGCAGTACGTCAGTGGTGGCTACTGTTGGCCGCAGTACGTCAGTGGTGGCTACTGTGGGTCGCTACTGTGAGCCGCAGAACGTCAGTGGTGGCTACTGTGGGCCGCTGTACGTCAGTGGTGGCTACTGTGGGCCGCAGTACGTCAGTGGTGGCTACTGTGGGTCGCAGTACGTCAGTGGTGGCTACTGTGGGCCGCAGTACGTCAGTGGTGGCTACTGTGGGCCGCTGTACGTCAGTGGTGGCTACTGTGGGCCGCAGTACGTCAGTGGTGGCTACTGTGGGCCGCAGTACGTCAGTGGTGGCTACTGTGGGCCGCAGTACGCCAGTGGTGGCTACTGTGGGTCGCAGTACGTCAGTGGTGGCTACTGTGGGCCGCAGTACGTCAGTGGTGGCTACTGTGGGCCGCTACTGTGGGCCGCTACTGTGGGCCGCTACTGTGGGCCGCTACTGTGGGCCGCAGTACGTCAGTGGTGGCTACTGTGGGCCGCAGTACGTCAGTGGTGCCTACTGTGGGCCGCTACTGTGGGCCGTACTGTGCGCCGCTACTGTGGGCCGCAGTACGTCAGTGGTGGCTACTGTTGGCCGCAGTACGTCAGTGGTGGCTACTGTGGGTCGCTACTGTGGGCCGCAGAACGTCAGTGGTGGCTACTGTGGGCCGCTGTACGTCAGTGGTGGCTACTGTGGGCCGCAGTACGTCAGTGGTGGCTACTGTGGGCCGCAGTACGTCAGTGGTGGCTACTGTGGGTCGCAGTACGTCAGTGGTGGCTACTGTGGGTCGCAGTACGTCAGTGGTGGCTACTGTGGGCCGCAGTACGTCAGTGGTGGCTACTGTGGGCCGCTGTACGTCAGTGGTGGCTACTTTGGGCCGCAGTACGTCAGTGGTGGCTACTGTGGGCCGCAGTACGTCAGTGGTGGCTACTGTGGGCCGCAGTACGACAGTGGTGGCTACTGTGGGCCGCTACTGTGCGCCGCTGTACGTCAGTGGTGCCCGGCGCCGCTACTGTGTACGTCAGTGGGCCGTGTCCAGTGGCACCCAAGTCCAGTGGCACACAGCTTCATACTTGTGTTCGTCCCGTGCCAACATTATCCCATAACACGCCAAATAGTATCACATAATTGGTCACCTATTGGCACATCACACGCGAAATATTATCACATCACACGCAAAATATTATCACATTACACGCCATATACTATTGCATCACACACCAAATATCAGCACATATCACCTCAAGTGTTATCACATGATATGTTGAATAGTATCACATAACACCCTAAATGTCATCACAGCTCACGCTAAATAGTATCACATGATAAGCCAAATATTCTCACATCACACACCAAATAGTATCACACAACACGGCAAGCATTATCACGTCACACACAAAATAGTGTCCACAACACGCCAAATATTATCACATAATAAGCCAAATATTATGGCAACGTACACCAAATATCGTCACATCACACGCCGCGCATAACCAATGTAGGTCATCCACCAATGTCATCCGAATGTTGGGAAGACGGCCCTTTGGTAAGTACACACGTAATGTCGGGCATGCCCGCCGGCTTGGGCTGCATCACAGAGGTCATCGACCTTTGACGAAACGCCATCAGATTGACATCAATAGAGAGCACTTGATCTTCCGTCGATGGAAATGGCCATTCAATGTCATCTATCAAGATCAGATCAGTTGTGGAAAGGTGCCTCGTACCACGATGCATGCAGCTCGGTGAGGGATTCGCGAAAATGTGGAACACTCCGTACTGAAGGAAACTGCATTTCACCGGACGTCATAAAACGGCCACTAAATTTGAAAGTCCTTGATTGCTCCCAGCGTCGTAAAACGGTCACTAATTAAACGCCTGTGATCTTTTCTTGCGCCGCCGGTTAAAAATGACCAGTCAAAGATAGTGATCAAGATCAAGCTGTAATGAAGTTAACTTCTGACGGCCATTAGCCGTGAAGTATGCCGCGTAACTTTAGCTGCAACTCCTTCCGGACTTATCGGGGCAAGGGCTCTGGGAGGAAACATTGTCGGGATCCCGGCTCCGGAAGGAACTATCGTTGGAACCGACTTCTCTTAGAGGATGCATTGTCGGGACCCCCAGCTTCAGGAGGAAAGACCCGCCCGTAGACCGTCGTTCACCTCGGCTTTTGATGAAGACTTGCCGGAGCTTGTCGTGCCACCACCGTGTATGCCATGGGACCGTACTCCCACCGTGTATGCCATGGGACCGTACTCCCACCGTGTATGCCATGGGACCGTACTCCCCCGTGTATACCATGGTACCGTACTTCCCCGTGTATACCATGGGACCGTACTTCCCCGTGTATACCATGGGACCGTACTTCCCCGTGTATACCATGGGACCGTACTTCCCCGTGTATACCATGGGACCGTACTTCCCCGTGTATACCATGGGACCGTACTTCCACCGTGTATACCATGGGACCGTACTCCCACCGTGTATGCCATGGGACGGTACTCCCCCGTGTATACCATGGGACCGTACTTTCACCGTGTATGTCATGGGACCGTACTCCCACCGTGTATGCCATGGGACCGTACTTCCCCGTGTATACCATGGGACCGTACTCCCCCGTGTATACCATGGGACCGTACTTTCACCGTGTATGTCATGGGACCGTACTTCCCCGTGTATGCCATGGGACCGTACTTCCACCGTGTATGCCATGGGACCGTACTTCCACCGTGTATGCCATGGGACCGTACTTCCCCGTGTATACCATGGGACCGTACTTCCCCGTGTATACCATGGGACCGTACTTCCCCGTGTATACCATGGGACCGTACTCCCACCGTGTATGCCATGGGACCGTACTTCCCCGTGTATACTATGGGACCGTACTCCCCGTGTATACCATGGGACCGTACTTTCACCGTGTATGTATGACGTACTTCCGTTATATGGGACCGTATTAGTATATGCCATGGTACCGTACTTCACCTGTATACCATGGGACCGTGCTTCACGTGTATACATTGACCGTACTTTTATGAGGGACCGTACTGCCCGTGTTACCATGGGACCGTATTCCGTGTATGTATGGGACCGTGCTTTCACCGTGTATACCATGGGACCGTACTTCCCCGTGTATACCATGGGACGTAATTTCACCGTGTATGCCATGGGACCGTACTTCACCGTGTATGCCATGGGACCGTACTTCCCCGTGTATACCATGGGACCGTACTTCCACCGTGTATACCATGCGACCGTACTTCCACCGTGTATACCATGGGACCGTACTCCCACCGTGTATACCATGGGATCGTACTCGTGTATACCATGGGACCGTACTTTCACCTTGTATACTATGGGACCGTACTCACCGTGTATACCATGGGACCGTACTTCCCCGTGTATACCATGGGACCGTACTTCCCCGTGTATACCATGGGACCGTACTTCCACCGTGTATACCATGGGACCGTACTCCCACCGTGTATGCCATGGGACCGTACTTCCCCGTGTATACCATGGGACCGTACTCCCCCGTGTATACCATGGGACCGTACTTTCACCGTGTATGTCATGGGACCGTACTTCCCCGTGTATGCCATGGGACCGTACTTCCACCGTATATGCCATGGTACCGTACTTCCACCGTGTATACCATGGGACCGTGCTTTCACCGTGTATACCATGTGACCGTACTTCCCCGTGTATGCCATGGGACCGTACTTCCCCGTGTATACCATGGGACCGTACTTCCCCGTGTATGCCATGGGACCGTGCTTTCACCGTGTATACCATGGGACCGTACTTCCCCGTGTATACCATGGGACGGTACTTTCACCGTGTATGCCATGGGACCGTACTTCACCGTGTATGCCATGGGACCGTACTTCCCCGTGTATACCATGGGACCGTACTTCCACCGTGTATACCATGCGACCGTACTTCCACCGTGTATACCATGGGACCGTACTCCCACCGTGTATACCATGGGACCGTACTTCCCCGTGTATACCATGGGACCGTACTTTCACCTTGTATACCATGGGACCGTACTCCCACCGTGTATACCATGGGACCGTACTTCCCCGTGTATACCATGGGACCGTACTTCCCCGTGTATACCATGGGACCGTGCTTCCCCGTGTATACCATGGGACCGTGCTTTCGCCGTGTATACCATGGGACCGTGCTTTCACCGTGTATACCATGGGACCGTACTCCCACCGTGTATACCATGGGACCGTACTTCCCCGTGTATGCCATGGGACCGTGCTTTCACCGTGTATGCCATGGGACCGTACTTCCCCGTGTATGCCATGGGACCGTGCTTTCGCCGTGTATACCATGGGACCGTACTTCCCCGTGTATGCCATGGGACCGTGCTTTCACCGTGTATACCATGGGACCGTACTTTCACCGTGTATGCCATGGGACCGTACTTCCCCGTGTATACCATGTACTTCCCCGTGTATGCCATGGGACCGTACTTCCACCGAGAATGCCATGGGACCGTACTCCCACCGTGTATACCATGGGACCGTACTTTCACCGTGTATGCCATGGGACCGTGCTTCCACCGAGAATGCCATGGGACCGTACTTCCCCGTGTATACCATTGGACCGTACTTTCACCGTGTATACCATGGGACGGTACTACCCCGTGTATACCACGGGACCGTGCTTCCCCGTGTATACCATGGGACCGTACTTTCACCGTGTATGCCATGGGACCGTACTTTCACCGTGTATACCATGGGACCGTGCTTTCACCGTGTATGCCATGGGACCGTACTTCCCCGTGTATACCATGGGACCGTACTTCCACCGTGTATACCATGGGACCGTACTTTCACCGTGTATACCATGGGACCGTGCTTTCACCGTGTATGCCATGGGACGGTACTTCCCCGTGTATACCATGGGACCGTGCTTCCCCGTGTATACCATGGGACCGTACTTTCACCGTGTATGCCATGGGACCGTACTTTCACCGTGTATACCATGGGACCGTGCTTTCACCGTGTATGCCATGGGACCGTACTTCCCCGTGTATACCATGGGACCGTACTTCCACCGTGTATACCATGGGACCGTACTTCCCCGTGTATACCATGGGACCGTACTTTCACCGTGTATACCATGGGACGGTACTTCCCCGTGTATACCATGGGACCGTGCTTTCACCGTGTATACCATAGGACCGTACTTTCACCGTGTATACCATGGGACCGTACTTCCCCGTGTATACCATGGGACCGTACTTTCACCGTGTATGCCATGGGACCGTACTTCCACCGAGAATGCCATGGGACCGTACTCCCACCGTGTTGTCACCGTTGCACGTGCAGTACGGATGGCGGGGCGGGGGCGGGGGCGGGGGCGGGTGAGCCCCTCCCTGCGGGCCGTGCGTGTTGCACTGTATGGCGGCGGCCGGCCCCGACCCAACACGTGTGGCCCGCAGCCCGCCGGAGCGCCACGTGTGGCCCGCAGCCCGCCGGAGCGCCACGTGTGGCCCGCAGCCCGCCGGAGCGCCACGTGTGGCCCGCAGCCCGCCGGAGGGCCACGTGTGGCCCGCAGCCCGCCGGAGCGCCACGTGTGGACCGCAGCCCGCCGGAGCGCCACGTGTGGCCCGCAGCCCGCCGGAGCGCCACGTGTGGCCCGCAGCCCGCCGAAGCGCCACGTGTGGCCCGCAGCCCGCCGGAGCGCCACGTATGGCCCGCAGCCCGCCGAAGCGCGACCGTCCGTCACTGGCTACGGCATACGCAGCCGGGCGGCCCAGGTGAGCGGACGTCGGCAGAGCCGACACACTGTCACACACACACACACACACACACACACACACACACACACACACACACACACACACACACACACACACACACACACACACACACACACACACACACACACACACACACACACACACACACACTGTCAGCCGACACACTGTCAGCTGACACACTGTTATCGTGTCCAGACAAGTCGGCAGAGCCGACACACCTTACCTTACCCACTCTTAACGCCCAGCCTTACACCCTTCCCAATATCCTAGGCGGTAGGCGATAGGCGATAGGATTATCGCCTATCGCCTACCGCCTATCCTATCGCCCATCATATATGCATTCCTGTTGATCTCACTCATTTCGACGGGCACGATAATAGCCACCGTAGTATGTGGATGTGTCTGCAGTAAATACAATACCATACTATACTATACTATACACTGTCGTGTCCAGACCAGTCATACGGTGTTGAGACTTAACCGGAGCCACGCTGGCACTGGGCGGCACATTGTTGTGCCCAGACCAGTCACAGACTCGTGCTCAGACTTAACAATAGCCACAGGGCCACCTCGGAGTCAAGTCTCTAAATCGAAGACACTACATCCTCGAATCCTGAGCAAAAAGGTACTCAACATCCTAACGAATCGTATGTCCAAATTTCTAGAGACGTTGTCTACGAACATCCTGCCACTACACCAGTGCCCATCCACCCATCTACCTACATCAGCATGCCTGGCCCTAATCACTCGATCTCGCGCAACATACTTGGATCGAGTGGCCGGTAATCAATGATTGAACCACGCTCCAAAGTATCCGTCTACCCCGACTACCCCGGCAGCACACTCCGCCACACCCATGCCCCATGACTAACTTTCAAACTCCATCCGTGTCGCCGCCGGGAAGCAGAAATAGGTAAGTAAGCCCCTTGAATTTGAAGGGGTAGGAATTGCTTTGAACAAAATGGACAATAATAAGTCATCTGACTCTGGATTCTTCCAGTGCTTCTGAAGAATCCAGGTTTTCCTCTGGATTCTTCCAGTGCTTTTGGAGAGAGCTGATGTGGTTTTATCATCGGATGGTAGTAGAGAGCCTCATAAACGACATCTTGCTTGCTTCCTTAATACGCGCCCTGGAGGGCCTCTGAAAATAACGTGCATTGGAGGGGGGGGGGGCGGATTCCGCCCCCCTAAGATCTCATCTCCTATGAAGGCTAGAGCAACGAAATTCGCAGGGTGGATGGGCACGATAGTGAACTTTATTGTTTGCAAAGTTTATGACCTTGGGTCAACATCTTCGAGGTCACATGAGGTCAAAAGAGCAAACATTTCTGGTTTTGCGTGGCTTGGCTTGTCATTGTCATGGATCGCTTTGATTGTGCTTAGATGCTCCAAAATTGGCATTAATGATGTTTTGGGCATTACTAATGATGCAATACAGATGTAAAATCCGCCATTTGACCTCAGGTCACCTATATAGGAGCACTTTATTAGGTCATTACCTTCTCCAGTTACCGGAACCGGGCTCCCGATGCAACTGCTCCCCTGGGCGGATCGGCACAATCGGCTTCGTAAAGAAAGGAGTGAAATACATGAATAAAGTATGGAAACGCTTAGGCACACAATGACAAACAGTAGATTTCGGGATGTGTAGGGATTAACATGTAAAGTGATATCAATCGCATGACAGTCATTTGCATTTATGACACATTCCAGTTGACCAAGTTTGGTTCCAATAGCCCGTCATGAACTTGACCTGACTTGACCTCGGCGACCTAACATGACTTTTAAATTATATAGCATAACAATATGCATCGAACAACTCGCTAGTGTTGTCAAGAACACTTCCCTTTTGCCAATATACTGGAAGCGCATAAGCGCCGATTTTTGTGGTCTGGCGCTGCGAATTGTGTTTACTTTTACGGCCCCTAACTTGGAAACTTTTCAGCCGATTTTCAATTTTCTTGCTTTAAACAATGCGCCTGTCATTTCTCAGCAGGTACGCAAAACCCTGGCGTATATCGGCCGGCACAATATGGAGTTATGTACGAAACATCTGAGGGTTTGGCGGATTTCGTCATCCCCACTCCAGGACGTATGTTAACCTGTCATGAACTTGACCTGACTTGACCTCGGTGACTTGACATGACTTTGAAGCAATGTAGCATGACTATGTAGATTAAACAAGTCGCTAGTTTTGCCAAGAACACTTCCTTTTTGCCAATATACCGGAAGCGCACCAGCGTCGATATTTGTGGACTCGCGCTGAGGAACTTGTTTGACTTTAGCGACCCCTAACTCGAAAAATGTTCGGTCGATTTTAATTTTTCTTACTTTAAACAACGTGCCGGTCATTTATTAGTAGGTACACGAAAATTGCGTACATCGGCCGGTAAAATCTGGAGTTATCTACGAGAAACCGGAGGGGTGGCTCATTTCGCCCCCCCCCCCCTCCAGGGCGCGTGTTAAAGAAGGTAGCATAGCACTCATTCCAAAACAAAATTAGCCAAGAGATAACGCAAAATCACGTCGTCAAATCACCTAATTGAACTCCAGCTACAAGATACTATCAGCCGTTATTACTAACCGGTTGAAGGCAACGACTTCTTCCCTAATTAGTGCAGAACAAGCATGGTGTGCAAAAGGATGATTCATTGACGACGGCTATCGCTTGACATACGATGTGGCATATTTCCTCGAGAGTAGGCATAGGGTTTCTTTAAAGTATTTACATACAAAGAGAGAGCTTTTAACTTTGTTGGCCGTGCTTGATTATAAGTGTTTTATCAAACATGAATTGTCCTCATTACCTCATCAGTTAGCTTAATCTACCTCATGTTGGGTTCTATGCTATGGTAGTGTACAATGAGCATATATCAGATACAGTAATGCTGTTGAGGTTTTGCCGACAAAGTGATCCACTCCGTTGCTATTTGTTCATTGTTGTCATGGAACGTTTTCTTGAGAGGTGCGAACTATTGAGCGAGTAAAAGGCATAGGTCAAATGGACTTTCAGACTTCGGGTCAAATAGATCATGCTTTCCTGCTATGCAGATGGCGTGCTATGCGTTCCTGACGGAAGTATTAGTAACTGTATAACCATTTTTGGCCAACTTAGAAGGCTTCCCAAGTTGTCTGGGCCAAAGGCAAAAATCTATAAAAAAAACGGAAGCCGTCTGAGAAAGTATGAATGCAGAGCACATGCAAGATCCTCCAGCTAAGGTGAGTCAGCAAGCCAAACATAAAAAAATGTTTAGTCCGAGTTGTTCCTGGGGTGGCTTTAGGAACCAGGGTTCCATTGCTAAGGAGAGCTTGTTGCTTGAACCCTGGCCCCACCACCCGATCAATGAATTCCTGTTCAACGGCAGAATTTTGATCGGAAGTTTAACGTGCCGTCAATGCACCGACACGGCTACCCGGTAGCTCGTCCGAGACCTTATCGGAGCAGCTGCCAACTGACACTCCCGGCCGGGGGCTGAATGCGAGCGCGCGAAGCGACTCGATCCCTGTTTTGCCAGTACAGGGGAGACCAGTGCAGGCCAGCGCTCTAACCAACTGAGCTACCAGGGCGGCTCATGACATATAACATAGTGTATGGTAATAATGGAGAAGACAACCGAGTAGTTGCTTTCAGATGTTCATGCACGAAGTGGACACATTATTGCATTCTTGGAAAATACGACGTCTTGCTCCAGCAGGCAGATGACCAAAATGAAATCGCTGGCATTGTGTGAGTACGTGCACCTAGTCACAGCGCTATCAACGCCGAATGAGTAGTTTATTAAACTAACTTAATAAGTCGTTCTTTAAATTCCTTTGAAGGAGTGGCAAGGGAAATTAGATTAGACGAAGCAGCATGTTCAAAGAAAGGTTGAAGGGATGGCAAACGGCGATAGAGAGACATGCTCATTGAATCACTCAATACTGCCTGGATCAGAAGAGAAATTATGAGCACCCCGAATTGGGGAGAACTCTTTGAGGAATTAATTAGCCACCGAGAGTTTTATGGCACAGAAACGCGAAATTCCTGCGAGATTTCGGAATGTCCTCGGGATGGAGTGTATTGAATGTGATGCTAAATTTGCATCCACGATTGTAATCAACGATGCACATGCTTCAATTAGATGTTCAATCTTGTTTTAAGATCAAGCGAAGTTTAACCAGTGTATACGCTTAAGTTGGAAAATGAACGGTATTCATTACCTAAGCGATATCTTAGTTAATGCTGGTGATGTATTGATATTTGCTCAGTTCAAGCAAAGGAAATAGAGTGAACATATTGTACAATTTTGGCTTAATTCAAAGTCTGACAATGGTGTGGAGATATGATAGAAACCAGGTGAAGCTTTGCGAGGCGATGAAACAGCGGAATGTCTCCAAGGAACGTCTCCAGAGTGTCATCTCCGTGATGTCTCCAGCGCACCTGAAGTGTGTCGTGTTGACAAGTTGCTTTACATTAAAGTTTTGAAAGCAAATACCGAGATAGTAGATTGTCTTAACATTTGGGAAGGTTTTCTGGAAAGAGAGGAAGGCGATATTTATTGAAACGGTATATATATGCAGCTATGTATCGGAATGCACTTTCGGTTCAGCAGTAAATGTTGTAATATAAGATTATATCTACGTTAAATTACTGTAGATTATATACTGTACTGTAGATTATATCTACCACCAATGCACTATTGTGTCGCATAAACCTTTTGAACTCTATTTGGAGCATTTCAGCCGGAAATGGACTGAATAATAGACAAGCGGTGGGATTGTGAACACGAAGAATATTTCTGAACGACGTAGATTAATTTTCGAGGTCCTCAGCCGGAGTTGGTGACTTTATGTTTTGGAAAAAGTAGGTTCTATTGGGGTTGCATGGGAATGCGTTTGTGAGTCAAGATGTTATCGAAGGAAAGCGCATTATAGGTGCCGGCTCGTATATTGCTGTATTGCAGTTTCAAAACACGACTACGGTAGGAAAGAAATATAGAGGAAACAATTGCTATTAAGAGTAGGAGCAGAATTAGATTTGACGAGAAGTGATGCGCTCCCTATCCTTGATTTCCAAGATACATTGATCAAGGCATGATGAAAAGACGAGGAGAAACGTCGCCTGGGATGCTCCCAAAGAAAAGTATGAGAAGACGCGAAAGCAAAACAAAACAAAATACGCTACGCTACTACGCTCGTTAACCCAACCTAGCACCGACTACTCCAATCACCAATTCACCAATTCTCCATCACCAATCACCAATTCTCCATCGACTAACCTCCAACGTCTGCGTTTTGTTTCACGATCGCCTCGCCACTGAACGGAGGGGACACGTCCGCACCAGACGAGGAGAGGCGTTGATCACGAACAGTTAGACATAAAGACATAAAGACAAAAAGATTAGTGCAACTATGAGCCACAAGGGCCCTTCTTGGCTGCACTCTGTACACTGAACCAGTCGCCCACCAAATCTGTCAATCAGCCCTCCCTGTAATACTGAAAAGCAAGCCCTCTATTCTTATAATGATTGTCTATGCTGTTTTTAAAGATGTTCAATGTGCTGGTACTGACGATGTTTTATGGCAGCTGGTCCAGCTGACAGCGCTCGCTGGTGTCTGGCCGTGTGCTTGTTGTGACTGTCGTAGTGTGACAAGTTGTCGTCGCTTCGCTGCTGGCGAGCCCGGCCAGCAGAAGGGCAGTTGGTTCGTTGCTGATTTTACGACACATGGGTACCAAAGGTCCCGGGTTCGACTCTAGCGCCACTCAGGACATTTCCCAATCCCGCGGCCCACCGGTGAAACAGTGTGGGCGGCGCCATTAGCCGTGAATGTGCATAAAGTGTGTCGTGGACCAACCAATAAACAAACAAAGATTTTACGACACATCAAGTGCTGAATCATGCAGCGTCGCCAATCTCTCGCACCGATCGGTCGCGGGCGAAGAGTGGCGACAGGTGAGACTCGAACCCACAACCTTTCGATTGTGAGACGAGCAGCTTTCCCCCAGGCTACTCGTCCCCAGCGAAAGGACAATTAACAACTACCGCACTCCCAGGGAGATTTTCGCTGAGCGACATCAAACCTGGCCCATCACAACTGTGAGAACAGAACTTTCTTGAACTATTACATCACTCGCTTGCAAAGCCAGTTGTGGTAAAGTGACCACTTCGCACCATCGCAAATGTGGAGCGCCTCAGAATGGCCTCTTGTTTTTCAGAAAATGCTATGAAGCGACCACCAACTGAATCCCACATGTCGGCGGGACCCAATGTCCATGCTCCCATGTCAATCAAACCCAAACACAATCAGAAACTAAAACACAAACACAAACACAAACACAAACCCCACGATCTCATAACCCCCTGACCCCATGTCACCATAATCCCATGGCCCTGTGACCCCATGGCCCAATGACCTAATGACACCAAAAACTACACGTTTTGGTGGAAGCGCCCTTAAACTCAAACAACTAACACAAAAAATAAACCTAAACCCAAACCCAAACATAAACCAAAACATAAACCCAAACCCAAACCAAAACATAAGCCTGAACCAAAACACAAACACAAATTATATGTCCCCGTGTGAATCAAACGCGAAACTAAACCCAGATCCCATGACTTCGCGAGAAAGCCGCAAAAGCGACCAATTAAATTACTTTACCGAGGTTGAACCAGTTGTGGTATGTGGCGGCAATGTACGTGGTGGTGATGAATATAGTGGTGATGAATGTAGTGGTGATGGATGTGGTGGTGATGGATGTGGTGGTGATATAATGTGGTGGTGATGCAGGTAGTGGTGATAAATGTGGTGGTGATATAATGTGGTGGTGATGCATGTGTTGGTGATGAATGTGGTGGTGATGAATGTGGTGGTGATATAATGTGGTGGTGATGAATGTGGTGGTGATGAATGTGGTGGTGATATGATGTGGTGGTGATGAATGTGGTGGTGATGAATGTGGTGGTGATGCATGTGTTGGTGATATAATGTGTTGGTGATATAATGTGATGGTGATATAATGTGGTGGTGATGAATGTGTTGGTGATATAATGTGGTGGTGATGCATGTGTTGGTGATGAATGTGGTGGTGATGAATGTGGTGGTGATGAATGTGGTGGTGATATAATGTGGTGGTGATGAATGTTGTGGTGATGAATGTGGTGGTGATATAATGTGGTGGTGATGTATGTGGTGGTGATGAATGTGGTGGTGATATAATGTGGTGGTGATATGATGTGGTAGTGATATAATGTGGTGGTGATATGATGTGGTGGTGATATAATGTGGTGGTGATATAATGTGGTGGTGATGAATGTGTTGGTGATATAATGTGGTGGTGATATAATGTGGTGTTGATATAATGTGGTGGTGATGAATGTGGTGGTGATATAATGTAGTGGTGATGAATGTGGTGGTGATGAATGTGGTGGTGATATAATGTGGTGGTGATGAATGTGGTGGTGATGAATGTAGTGGTGATGAATGTGGTGGTGATGAATGTGGTGGTAATGAATGTAGTGGTGATGAATGTGGTGGTGATGAATGTAGTGGTGATGAATGTGGTGGTGATGAATGTGGTGGTGATATAATGTAGTGGTGATGAATGTGGTGGTGATGAATGTAGTGGTGATGAATGTGGTGGTGATGAATGTGGTGGTGATGAATGTAGTAGTGATGAATGTGGTGGTGATGAATGTAGTAGTGATGAATGTGGTGGTGATGAATGTGGTGGTGGCGATTATAGTGCTGATTATGAATGTAGTAGTGTAGTGGTGGTAGACTGGTGTTTTGTGGCTCGCAGATTAATTCGGCAATTATACGCCTATTCCAGACGTCGAATAACGACCACTTGGTGGTGGCACAGGCGTAGGCTTGCGCCAGGTACCCGATAATGGTCAGGTGACCATGGGCAACTGTCATAAAATAGTCACCATCGGCGCTCACATAGTCTTCTGACAGTCCTCAGAAATACGCCCATGCAGGATCACTCGTCAAGCCCCAAAGTCGAGGCAAACATGGTGCCTGGGTGTACTTTATTTGGGTGGGTGGGTTCTGGGTGGGTGGGTGGGTGGGTGGGGTGGTTCTGGGTGGGTGGGTGGGGTGGTTCTGGGTGGGTGGGTGGTGTGGTTCTGGGTGGGTGGGTGGGGTGGTTCTGGGTGGGTGGGTGGGGTGGTTCTGGGTGGGTGGGTGGGGTGGTTCTGGGTGGGTGGGGTGGTTCTGGGTGGGTGGGTGGTGTGGTTCTGGATTCGAATCGGACTTTTTGGCGGCATCTCAATCAGACATTAATAACGTTTCTATTTGTGAGTCCAGAAATCCATTTTTGCACTGCACTGCCTAAGAGTGTTGAACATTTGGTCAGACTTCGATGAGATTCCACTCACCGGCAAGCCGAACCATCCAACCAGCAACGATAGTCCGACCGACTGAAACTCAGCCGGCTGTCCAGCATTCATACAGAGTAGCAACAGATCGTACCGAGCACACGGGGCACGGCGTGGCGAGCAAATGTGGCACGTCGTACCAAGCAAATGTGGCACGGCGTGGCGAGAAAATGTGGCACAGCGTGGTGAGCAAATGTGGCACGTCGTACCGAATACACGGGGCACGTCGTACCGAACAAACATGGCACGTCGTACCGAATACACGTGGCACGTCGTACCGAACAAACATGGCACGTCGTACCGAATAAATGTGGCACGTCGTACCGAGCAAACGTGGCACGGCATTGTGACGGGGCCACGAACTTTCAATTGATGTCCGTTTGATGACTTGCTGGACCATTGTGTGACGCGCCGAACCAGGCCACACACCGCATAGTGCGAAGTAGTCGTTTTCCGCAGCTGGTTTGATCTTGATAGAGGACCTTCATTAGCCATGTTTCGACAGCTGACGCAAGAGATCAAATGCATCCGGTTCGATTGATGAGCGCGTGCGACGATTGAGCAAAGCAAGTGACAATTTTTTGCTTCTCCGTGCAGGAGGGTATATATTATTAGATTATCAGCCAATCTGAATCTGTTGTCTGGAGTTCAACCAGCTAGAGCTATGACGGGACGGATCACACATTTTCTCTTGTGGTGGCCCACCTACCTTATACAGCAGATAGAGCGATACCGACGGGCTGTGATGAATATGGAGATGACTATGTGTGCCACGCCAATGGAAATCGGGTGCTTCCGGCGTTGGGTGGTGCTGCTAGTGTTGGGTGGTGCTGCTAGTGTTGAGTGGTGCCGCTGGTGTTGAGTGGTGCCGCTGGTGTTGAGTGGTGCCGCTGGTGTTGGTTGCTGCTAGTGTTGAGTGGTGCTAGTGTTGAGTGCTGCTAGTGTTGAGTGCTGCTAGTGTTGAGTGGTGCTGCTAGTGTTGAGTGATGACGTCAGTGTTCAGTGACTCACGCCCGCTTCGTTCACAGTGCTTCCCGCCGTGCTTCTCACTGAGCAGCGTAACCACAGCCTGCTGCCAGACCCACTCTTCGCCAGTGACGTCACTCTCACGGTGTGACGTCGGACTTGACAGCGTCGAACGTCGCGTGACGTGACGTCATAGCACCGGGGCGCAGCGACATGCGGGCGGCACCAGTGGTGTGCTGTCTGCTGGTGCTGGTGACGCCGCTGGTGGCGGCGGCCGTGGAGGCGCCGCTGCGCGCCGCACACCCGTGCCCGCGGCGAGCGGCGCCGGGCGCCCTGCAGGGCGACCCTGCTGACGGAGATGCTGCAGACGGTGCCGCCGGCGGGCCGCGGCCCGTCTGGTGCTGGGCGTGGCGCAGTCGGCTGGGGCCCAACGACGGGTCTGAGTACCAGCAGATGCCAGCCGGCCTGGCGCGCCCGGAGTCTGAGCACCAGTACCAGAACCAGCACCAGCACCAGCAACAGTACCAGCACCAGCAGACGCCAGCCGCCGAGGCTCGCCGGGAGTCTGAGCACCAGTACCAGTACCAGCACCAGCACCAGCAGACGCCAGCCGCCGAGGCTCGCCGGGAGTCTGAGCACCAGCACCAGCACCAGCAGACACCAGCCGCCGAGGCTCGCCGGGAGTCTGAGTACCAGCACCAGCACCAGCAGACACCAGCCGCCGAGGCTCGCCGGGAGTCTGAGTACCAGCACCAGTACCAGCACCAGCACCAGCACCAGCAGACGCCAGCCGCCGAGGCGCGCCGGCTCCGCGTCGGCGCCGACGTCCGCTCCCAGCGGCGCATCTCGGCCACTGGCGCGGGCCGCGCCGACGTCCGCTCCCAGCGGCGCATCTCGGCCACTGGCGCGGGCCGCGCCGACGTCCGCTCCCAGCGGCGCATCTCGGCCACTGGCGCGGGCCGCGCCGACGTCCGCTCCCAGCGGCGCATCTCGGCCACTGGCGCGGGCCGCGCCGACGTCCGCTCCCAGCGGCGCATCTCGGCCACTGGCGCGGGCCGCGCCGACGCCCGCTCCCAGCGGCGCATCTCGGCCACTGGCGCGGGCCGCGCCGACGCGGCCAGTCCGGTGGAGATGGCCGACGTACCGCAGAGGCAGCAGGGGACCCGGCGGCCTGACCTGGCCCGTGTCACCGTCACACCGCGACAGTGGCACTCAGGCCACCCGGAGGCCTGGCATCCGGTGGGATCCTCCGAACCCGCCGGTGATCACCAACAAGGTGACCTGAGGTCGCAAACAACAGCCGATGGCAACCTGATGTCACCGACAGAGAAGGCTGGTGGTCACCTCAGGTCACCGACAGCGAAGGCTGAGGATCACCTCAGGTCACCGACAGCGAGGCCTGTCGGTCACTTGAGGTCACCGACAGCGAGGCCTGTCGGTCACTTGAGGTCACTGGTGTCGTTGAAGCCCGCGACAGGTCCACCAGCGTCGGCCGATCTCTTCAACTGGCACCACCCCGACCTAGCGCCGGGCCGTGAGGCGACGGCACCGCCTGCGACAGGTCACCTCAGCGAGGTCATTAAGGCGCTCAGCTGGTACCGATCTGTCAGGTGAGTGCCGCTTCGTGTTACACCACGTGACCCGCAGGTGTGACCCGCTTCGTGTTACACCACGTGACCCGCAGGCGTGACCCGCTTCGTGTTACACCACGTGACCCGCAGTTGTGACCCGCTTCGTGTTGCACCACGCGACCCGCAGGTGTGACCCGCTTCGTGTTACACCACGTGACCCGCAGGTGTGACCCGCTTCGTGTTACACCACGTGACCCGCAGTTGTGACCCGCTTCGTGTTGCACCACGCGACCCGCAGGTGTGACCCGCTTCGTGTTACACCATGCGATCCACGTGACCCGCTTCGTGTTACACCACGTGACCAGCGGACGTAACCCGGTCAAGCGCGCATACTGGGGCGTGTGAGAAGAGGGCCTTCTTCGGCCAAAGGCTTTCTCGGAGGAAAGGGTGCCCATTCGGTTAGCCATAGTGTACCCCTCACCATACGCTCGACTCTTTCAACCGTAGGCGCCCTTCCAGGGAAGTTACGTCCCCCATGAACATATGTATGGTTTTTGTGACACGTGCATAAGAATGGTTTTCATTATAGGTACATGCACATGCACATTTCATTATGTGTGCTATTTATCATAGGAACATACATTTCTTTGATATGTGTACTATAATTTGTATCATTTCAAGCAGGAACTCGAGTTTCACATTTCTGAAGCTTAGCTACCTTGAGTGATAAAGTGTACAGACTTAACTAGAGCCACAGGGGCCATCTTGGGTCAACCTGCGAAGGGATGATAAGCCTGGACAAACGTATACTTGGCACCGGGATCAAATGTACACCCAAATGTCAGTGCAACCATCCACCAATATCAAACGCGCCTACCAATACATATCTAGTCCAATTGCCTTCATTCGTGTGACACACCCGCGAATTGCGTGCCACTTTAGCAAAAGCTTTGCTAAAGTCCAAGTACACAACATCTAGCTTGCTTTGATTGTCTGCTTCTCTTGACACATGCTCCATGAATACCAGTAGTAGTAGTAGTATATTGAGTTCTCCATATTCATGGCTTTTCAGCACTCACGTCAGTACATGGTTCAATCATAAAAGAGACACTCGACTTACGAAAAACACTAAATGACGCAAAACGTGGATGAGAAGAGATAAAATGATAAAGCACACGATCAAATACGCCACTGAGCATCAACTCTCCTATTCCACGTGCTGGCCGCCCGATACAGAAAGCTGCGCCTCGCAGCTTCCTTATTTATGCGGGGCACCTCTAATTTGTTCGCGTCAGTTCCACGAGTGCTCCTACTGGAAATTTCGGAGCGGAACTTAATGCTGCTAGCCAATGTAAGGGGGACAGATGTTGCAAGCAGTCTTCCAACCATGGCCAAATCGTGCTGCTGAAGCATGTTGTCGAACTTCAGCCAATCCAGGGCCTCTAGCGTCGCTGTAATGTGCTCTCGTCGACTTAAGCCAGAGACGATACGTGCGCCGAAATTGATGACCTTTTGTATTCGGTGTTTCTGAGCTTTGTTGCAGCTCCCCCAAACAGATATATTGTAATAGATATGGGGGAAAACTAATGCCTGAACCAGCAACTTTTTCGTTTGGGGGGGAATTTTGTGCCGTAATTTTGACAGTCCGACGAGAACACAGTAGCAGCGGCGAGTTACTTGGGATATCTGTTTTTCCCATGACAAAGCTGAATCTACATATATGCCGAAAATTTTGGCGTGCGGCGCGGACTTGATTTCGTTGTTCCCAAATGCGATAGAGAAGTTTTCGTCCAGTTTCAAACGCCGAGGTTTTACAACTATTAACTCCGTTTTGCTAGGGTTGATTTTGAGCCGATTTTGGGTAAACCAAGTTAGAGCCATGCTCAAGGTGTGCTCTACTCGTTGTTTTAATACTTCCAAATTTGCAAGGGTGTCTGAGTCCAAAAATTGTACGTCATCAGCGTAGGCGACCTGTTTTCCGTCTGGGAGATGAGATCCAAGGTCGTTCGTGAAAATCAAATATAATTTTGGACCACATAGAGAACCTTGAATCACACCGTGGGTTACTGGCAGCGCCCCAACAGAGCTGCCCTGAATTGTTTGCGTTCGACCATGCAGCCAATCCTTAAACCAATGATCGTCAATGCCATACCAACCCATCTTCTCTAACAGCCGACCGTGTTCCACAGTGTCAAACGCACGAGACGTATCCGTTGCTAGGAGGGTCGCCACACGACCACAGTCGATACTTGTTGACAGAAAATTTACGGTCTCTAACATTGCTGTCTCCGTAGAATGCCTACTTCGAAAACCGTGCTGATTTTGGCATAAAATATGATTGTTTTCCAAATACGTGGAAAGCTGGAGACAAACCAATTTTTCGCAAAGCTTGCCAACAACGCTCAATATCGATATTGGTCTAAAATTCCCTGGGTCGCTACGATCGCCCTTCTTATACAGCGGCAAAACGCTCGCCTCCTTCCATCCGGCTGGAACGTCACCAGTGCGCAGTGAACTATTCACTACGTGCAGCAAATGTGGCCCTATTACGCTAGAGGTCATCCTCAGCATTTCGATAGTTATTCCATCATTGCTACAAGCACGCGAATTCCCCATCGTCTTAAGCGCAAATGAAAGTTCGGGATGCGTCACAGTCCTAACTCTAAATGCACTACTGCATACGCGAGGCGGCCGTGGGGAGAGTGGCTCCCCTTGCGGAGCAGCGGCCAGTGCAGTGGCGACATCTGCACCAGCGCTGACGAAATGCCGGTTCAGCCTCTCCGCCCAGGCAGGGTCGCTGTGTGCTGGTGTGTCCATTCTGGGCTCCGGTTTCTTAGATGCCAGCAGGAAGCGCCGAACGTCTGTCCAGGTTTTTGTCCTAGAATTTCGGTAGGAAAGAGCGTAAAACTCTGAACAGGCTATGTACTGTGCCCTTTTGACCGCGTTTCGGCTGTCCTTGTACATCTGCTGCATCGTCACGTTTTCTGGATCCTGGTCCCTGGCCTCACGCGCTCGGTCGCGACTCTGCATAGAGTTTCTGAGCTCGTCGTTGTCGTGTAGCCACGGGCATGGCGGGTGTTTGAGTTTAACATCCCGGAGAGGGATGTGTACATCAATCCGGGGCTGCCACACAGCACGCCAGGCGTCCCACTTCTCTGCGGTTGTTTCAGCAGCGTAGACTTGTCCCCAGTCGGCCTGCAGTAAGTCGAGGCACAGGGCATCCTTGTTGACGTTTCTGGATGACCGGACTTTGATAACCTGCGCTTTGGGGCGCACACGTTTAACCGAGACGTTGACAGCGACGAGGTCGTGGTCGCTGAAGGTGCATTTCACGACACGTGGATCGGTCGTGAGGTCAGGTCGCGTCGTGATAATGTGGTCGATGAGGGTGGCCGTAGTCGGGGTGGTACGGGTTGGCGCGCTGATGAGCTGCTGGAACGCAAGCTCCTGAAGCATCGCATTGTACCGCTGAACCCCTGTCGCATCTGGTTGGAGTAGGTCCAGGTTTATATCACCTAGCACGTAGCACGGCTGATTCTTGGTGAGCACATGCGTTAGCTGATGGTGAAGGTCTTCCAGTGTTGGAGCAACTGGCGCTTTCGGTGGTCGATATAACACACCGAGTATGAACGGAGATTTGCCTGGGAAACGTAGCCACAGACTTTCTAATGGAGAGCCAGTAGTGGGTACCGCCAGCACTTCAGCGCGCGATGTGTCCCTGTATAGGACGCATAAACCACCGCCGCGTGACGCGCGGTCGCGCCTCTCCACAATGTAGCCGGGGAAAAGTAGGAACTTGCTATCCACGTCCTCACTCAGAAACGTCTCACTGATGCACATAATATCTAAATCGTGTGAGCTGAGTAGAATGTTCACATCATCGATTGATGGCATCAGGTGGTTGATATTTAAGTGAGCCATCGTGATATTGCGATCTTGTCGCGGTCGTTCTTCGCCCGGCTGGTCATATAGGCGGGCTGTCTGCCGTGCCGTCAGTCTGGGTGGAGTGGTCAAAAACCGGTGCGCTGTGTAGGCAGGCCGCTGAGTGTCGGTGCGGCTGACCGCGGTAGCGCCTAACGCCTGTCGTCGCCTCTGCTGCACGCGCCAGCCGGCACGTGCCCCTCTGTGGGTGGAGCGGCGAGCGGCTGGGCCATCCTGGTCAGCGCGCGGTAGCGGTATTTCTCGGTTCGGCTGCACTGAGCCAGCTGACCACTGAGTAGGTTAGTTGGGTAAGATCTCCCAGGTCTAAATCTACGTTGAGTATCCATAAACACGTACACTGGAGAGGGGAAGGTGGGCTAAATACTCCCACCCATCCGATTTTTGGTAAACAACTCCTGCTTTTACTTCTTGATTTCCCTGTTTTTGTGTACCTACTTAGAAATTCCGTTGCATCTTTTAAAATAAGAAAAACAAAAATCGGCAGATAATTATTCGAGTTAGAGACCATGAAAAGCAAAGCTTTTTATGGCCCAAGACCACAAAGCGGCGCTTATGTTCTTCCCGTATATTGGCAAAAGGGAAGTGTTCTTGGCAATACTAGCGACTTGTTTGATATATTCATGACATCAAGTTCATGACAGGTCATTGGAACCAAACTTGTTGAACTTGAAGGTTATCATGAGCGCAAATGACAGTCATGAGATTTATGTCATTTGCATGTGCATGTGCTCCCTACTGAGAACTTCATAACATGAACATAAACGTTTCCATACTTCATTCATGAACTTCAGTCTTTTCTTTGTGAAGCCGATTGCGCCGGGCCACTTGCCGGTCCTGCGGGCAGCCCGGTTCCGGTAACTGGAGCCGGCAACTCACCAGATACAGTGCTGATATATAGATGATTAGAGGTTGTGACACATTAGAGGTTCTGATACATTAGAGGTTGTGACACATTAGAGGTCATGATACATTAGAGGTTATGATACATTAGAGGTTATGATATATTAGGAGTTATGATACATTAGGAGTTACGATACAGACCCATCTCCGCGAGCCATGACCATGTCAAGCCAAGCCACGCAAAGGAAGCAAATTATGACAGATGAGACATCATTTGACCTTGAAGATATTGGCCTAGAATCAAGAAAGTTACACATAATAGTGTGCATTACCATACTCATCTGCCCTGAAGATTTCGTTACCCTAGATATAATAGAAGCCGATATCTTAGGGGGCGGAATCCACCCCTTCTCTTGTCGCGTATTTTTCAGAGGCCCATCAGGGCTCGTGTTGAAAGGTTGAGCCAATCTAGATGAATCTGATCCTTCTCTTTGGCCAGTTTCTTTGTGGTTTCCTATACACTAAAGTACTACCACTTTGGAAAATGGTACTACATTTTCATCTCACCAATCTTCAGGTACTTCAGAATACTCCAAAAACCGCCTGAAAATGATACTAGGGTAGCCGGCAAAAACTTTGTCAAGATCAGTCCTGTAAGTATTCTTCCAGACGGCAGCAAACTACTCTACATAGGAAACTACTAATGACTCACAGGGGAGAATTGGTTGGTGACGTGAGGGAAATAACTGACGTTTGCCCCGACTCGAGCAAATGTCTTACTCGTTATCACTAAATCAGGGTAAATTCCTACTGTCATTTTATACTTTTGTTCCCATCAGAATTTCGGCAAATTTATACATATATCTTTAGAACACCTTCCAATACAAACGAAGGATGGTGAAAAACTTTTGTCCCGTAGCGGAGTTGTAGATTCGCGTTATTCCTCGTCTGTGTATGGCTGGAGGGTACCCATGCACCCCATTCCTCGTCGTCTGTGTATAAGTGAAGAGCACCCATGCACCCTATTCATCGTCGTCTGTGTATAAGTGAAGAGTACCCATGCACCCTATTCATCGTCGTCTGTGTATAAGTGAAGAGTACCCATGCTCCCCATTCATCGTCGTCTGTATATAAGTGAAGAGTACCCATGCTCCCCATTCATCGTCGTCTGTGTATAAGTGAAGAGTACCCATGCTCCCCATTCCTCGTCGTCTGTGTATAAGTGAAGAGCACCCATGCACCCTATTCATCGTCGTCTGTGTATAAGTGAAGAGTACCCATGCTCCCCATTCCTCGTCGTCTGTGTATAAGTGAAGAGTACCCATGCTCCCCATTCCTCGTCGTCTGTGTATAAGTGAAGAGTACCCATGCACCCTATTCCTCGTCGTCTGTGTATAAGTGAAGAGTACCCATGCTCCCCATTCCTGTGCTGTGATCGTCGCACTGCAAACTGAATGTGCCGCCACCGACTCACCAGCCGGCTGCGACGTCATTGTCAGTCTAAATATGACGTCATCGTGGCTTGCAGAGAGGCGATTTCTTCAGCCGGTAGCAGCTTCACGCAGCCGACCCTGAGGGTACAGGACCGGTGCTACTGTGCCAGGTCGGGCCCGACTGACCCAGGTCAGGTCGGCTCAATCCAGGCCAGGTCTGCTGCATCTGCCGATGGAGCCGCACCGTGGTACAGCAAGCTCCATGTAAGAACGCGCCCCGTATCGATCTGAGCCTTCCGACCTGTGGCTGACAGCCCGGCTCCTGAGCTCGTACCAGTGGCTGACAGCCCGGCTCCTCCCTCCGACCTGTGGCTGACAGCCAGGTTCCTGACTTCCTACCAGTGGCTGACAGTTGGGCTCCTGCCCTCCGACCTGTGGCTGACAGCCCGGCTCCTGCCCTCCGACCTGTGGCTGACAGCCCGGCTCCTGCTCTCCGACCTGTGGCTGACAGCCCGGCTCCTCCCTCCGACCTGTGGCTGACAGCCCGGCTCCTGACTTCCTACCAGTGGCTGACAGTTGGGCTCCTGCCCTCCGACCTGTGGCTGACAGCCCGGCTCCTGACTTCCTACCAGTGGTTGACACTTCGGTTCTTGACCTCCGACCTGTGGCTGACAGCCCGGCTCCTGACCTCCTACCTGTGGCTGACAGTTGGGCTCCTGATCTCCTACCTGTGGCTGACAGCCCGGCTCCTCCCTCCGACCTGTGGCTGACAGCCAGGCTCCTGACTTCCTACCAGTGGCCGACAGCCCGGCTCCTGACTTCCTACCAGTGGCCGACAGCCCGGCTTCTGACCTCCTACCAGTGGCTGACAGCCCGGCTCCTGCCCTCCGACCTGTGGCTGACAGCCCGGCTCCTGACTTCCTACCAGTGGCTGACAGTTGGGCTCCTGCCCTCCGACCTGTGGCTGACAGCCCGGCTCCTGACTTCCTACCAGTGGCTGACACTTGGGTTCTTGACCTCCGACCTGTGGCTGACAGCCCGGCTCCTGACCTCCTACCTGTGGCTGACAGTTGGGCTCCTGATCTCCTACCTGTGGCTGACAGCCCGGCTCTTCCCTCCGAACTGTGGCTGACAGCCCGGCTCCTGACTTCCTACCTGTGGCTGACAGTTGGGCTCCTGCCCTCCGACCTGTGGCTGACAGCCCGGCTCCTGCCCTCCGACCTGTGGCTGACAGCCCGGCTCCTGACCTCCTACCTGTGGCTGACAGTTGGGCTCCTGATCTCCTACCTGTGGCTGACAGCCCGGCTCTTCCCTCCGAACTGTGGCTGACAGCCCGGCTCCTGACTTCCTACCTGTGGCTGACAGTTGGGCTCCTGACCTCCGACCTGTGGCTGACAGTTCGGCTCCTGCTTCTTGCCACTGGCAGCACCGACTAGGGATGACACACAGTCACCATTTGTGGAACTCCGACACCGCCACAAAGTTGGGGGCGGACTGCCTCCCACTGACCACATCACGAAGTGCTGTATACTGAGGCGGTGCTGTATACTGAGGCGGTGCTGTATACTGAGGCGGTGCTGTATACTGAGGCGGTGCTGTATACTGAGGCGGTGCTGTATACTGAGGCGGTGCTGTATACTGAGGCGGGGCTGTATACTGAGGCGGTGCTGTATACTGAGGCGGTGCTGTATACTGAGGCGGTGCTGTATACTGAGGCGGTGCTGTATACTGAGGCGGTGCTGTATACTGAGGCGGTGCTGTATACTGAGGCGGTGCTGTATACTGAGGCGGTGCTGTATACTGAGGCGGTGCTGTATACTGAGGCGGTGCTGTATACTGAGGCGGTGCTGTATACTGAGGCGGTGCTGTATACTGAGGCGGTGCTGTATACTGAGGCGGTGCTGTATACTGAGGCGGTGCTGTATACTGAGGCGGTGCTGTATACTGAGGCGGTGCTGTATACTGAGGCGGTGCTGTATACTGAGGCGGTGCTGTATACTGAGGCGGTGCTGTATACTGAGGCGGGGCTGTATACTGAGGCGGTGCTGTATACTGAGGCGGTGCTGTATACTGAGGCGGTGCTGTATACTGAGGCGGTGCTGTATACTGAGGCGGTGCTGTATACTGAGGCGGTGCTGTATACTGAGCTACCGTGGGGCTGTATACTGAGGCGGTGCTGTATACTGAGGCGGTGCTGTATACTGAGGCGGTGCTGTATACTGAGGCGGTGCTGTATACTGAGGCGGTGCTGTATACTGAGGCGGTGCTGTATACTGAGCTACCGTGGCGGGGCGGGGCTGTATACTGAGCTACCGTGGGTCTGTATACTGAGGCGGTGCTGTATACTGAGCTACCGTGGGTCTGTATACTGCTACCGTGGGGCTGTATACTGAGGCGGTGCTGTATACTGAGGCGGTGTCTGTATACTGAGGCGGTGCTGTATACTCAGCTACCGTGGGTCTGTATACTGCTACCGTGGGGCTGTATACTGAGCTACCGTGGCGGGGCTGTATACTGAGCTACCGTGGGTCTGTATACTGAGCTACCGTGGCGGGGCTGTATACTGAGCTACCGTGGGGGGCTGTATACTGAGCTACCGTGGGGCTGTATACTGAGTTACCGTGTGGGCTGTATACTGAGCTACCGTGGGGGGCTGTATACTGAGCTACCGTGGGGGGGCTGTATACTGAGCTACCGTGGCGGGGCTGTATACTGAGCTACCGTGGGGGGCTGTATACTGAGCTACCGTGGGGGGCTGTATACTGAGCTACCGTGGGGGGCTGTATACTGAGCTACCGTGCGGGGCTGTATACTGAGCTACCGTGGGGGGCTGCATACTGAGCTACCGTGGCGGGGCGGGGCTGTATACTAAGATACCGTGGCGGGGCTGTATACTAAGCTACCGTGGGGGCTGTATACTGAGCTACCATGGCGGGGCTGTATACTGAGCTACCGTGGCGGGGCTGTATACTGAGCTACCGTGGGAGGCTGTATACTGAGCTACCGTGGAAGGCTGTATACTGAGCTACCGTGGTGGGGCTGTATACTGAGCTACCGTGGGGGTCTGTATACTGAGCTACCGTGGGGGCTGTATACTGAGCTACCGTGGGGGGCTGTATACTGAGCTACCGTGGGGGGCTGTATACTGAGCTACCGTGGCGGGGCTGTATACTGAGCTACCGTGGCGGGGCGGGGCTGTATACTGAGCTACCGTGGCGGGGCTGTATACTGAGCTACCGTGGGGGGCTGTATACTGAGCTACCGTGGGGGGCTGTATACTGAGCTACCGTGGGGGGTGGGGGGGGCTGTATACTGAGCTACCGTGGCGGGGCCGGGCTGTATACTAAGCTTCCGTGTGGGGCTGTATACTGAGCTACCGTGGGTGGCTGTATACTGAGCTACCGTGGGGGCTGAATACTGAGCTACCGTGGGGGGCTGTATGCTGAGATACCGTGGCCGGGCTGTATACTAAGCTTCCGTGTGAGGCTGTATACTGAGCTACCGTGGGGGGTCTGTATACTGAGCTACCGTGGGGGCTGTATACTGAGCTACCGTGGGGGGCTGTATACTGAGCTACCGTGGGGGTCTGTATACTGAGCTACCGTGGGGGGCTGTATACTGAGCTACCGTGGGGGTCTGTATACTGAGCTACCGTGGCGGGACGGCTTCACAGAGCGGCGCTGTATACTCTGAGTTCTTCGAGCCCGGGGCTATTGTGTTATGATTATCGGCTATAAAAATGTCCGTCGAGTGCAATCATCTGTCATTATAAAGGTCCGTGCAAGGTAAAGTTTACGCTGCAAACTGTCCCCTTCACGGTGTAAAGCTCGCTTGTCACACGCTCGCGAGCCGCGGGACCTCCTGCAGTTCTGACAATGACACCTCATATGACTGGGACTGTTACTGCCTCATTCCTGCCGACAAATGGGCCATGACTGGACTAATTGAGCTCCACACCGAGAGATTGTGACGCGTGAAACATTCACTTTATGGTGACATAACAATCAGTTTATGGCGCGTCGAACCATCAGTTTATGGCGCCAAACCGGGCAGAAGCGCCATTTACGACTCGCCATTGCCTGTGGCCGCCACGATGGAAATACACCAGCCCCCGGCCCGGTCGGCACAGCTGACCGAGATAGACGCCGTCCGGCTCACGGCCAGACTCGTGACGCGTGACTCGTGACGCGTGACTCGTGACTCGTGACGCGTGACTCGTGACGCGTGACTCGTGACTCGTGACGCGTGACTCGTGACGCGTGACTCGTGACGCGTGACTCGTGACTCGTGACTTGTGACGCGTGACTCGTGCCTCGTGACTTGTGACGCGTGACTCGTGCCTCGTGACTTGTGACGCGTGACTCGTGACTCGTGACTCGTGACCTGTGACACGCGCTTCCCTTGGGGCTGCGCTTCGCAGACGTGCACGGTGCTTCTCTTGCCCATCTCTTCCATGAAAATAATTACATAATAATTCAGTAGCAATGTACTATTTACACGGCAGGTTTTCAGCTGTGACCGCTTCGATGGACTGCCTTCGGACGTCTCTTACCGAGCCCGCTGGCGTCTCTGGCGTTTGTGAGCTGACCGACCTGACTTGACCTTGCGATGTCACCTGACGTTTTTGGAGTTTGTGAGCTGACTGACCTGACCTGACCTGGCCTTGCGGTGGCACCTGGCGTTCCTGGCGTTTGTAAGATGACTGACATGACCTGACCTGACCTTGTGGTGCCACATGGTGGTTCTGGCGTTTGTGAGCTGACTGACCTGACCTGACCTGGCAGGGGCCGCTGGCGGTTCTGCTGTGGACGGGATTTGTCGCTGTCGCCTTTGCCAAGGGGTCAGGCGGGGGGCGCAGTTTTGACGACACTCAGCCTCACCGACTCTGCCAGCTGGTGGCGCGGCTGGGCGATCCAGAAGCGTGTGCTCGCTGGGCGGGAGTCTACCACACGCAAACGCCAGGTGCGCCAGGTACGCCGGCCGTTGTGCTCCGTGTGCTCCCGGAACACAGCGATTGTAGAACACCGGACGCTTCTGGAACACCAGGTTCTTTAGGACTACTGGGTGTTTTTGGAGCACCGGGTGCTTCTCGAATACCAGGTTCTTTAGGACTACTGGGTGTTTCTGGAACACCGGGTGCTTCTGGATCGATATACGGGTTTGCAAGTGATGAACTGTATGCGACATCTCGGTGAGCATTGCACTCACAAGTCTCGACTTGCTGACAACTTGTTGAGACAACACAATATGCTCTGTGAGCATTGCGCTCACAAATGTCGGCTTGTTCACAACTTGTTGAGACAACACAGCATGTTCCGTGAACGTTGCGCCGCTCACAAATCTCGTCTTGTCGACGTGATACGAGTCGACGGCAGCAAGCGTGTCAACTAGCGCCATCAGTGGCAGGTTTTGTAACTACCGCTACGGCAGCTTGCGGCAACTGTCCATTAACAACATGCTTGGGTGCGGGCTGATACAAAAATTTTGAGATACACCTTAACCTTGAAAAATAATACAGTTACTTAGCCATCTTCCAGTACAACAAATACTCGGATACTTGGATGAGGACCTGGGCATTGCAAGGTCCGAGCGTAGCCTGGCTTTGCGTGTTTGCTGACACCACGCTGGTACTTAGTAAACTGTTCATCTTCTCACCTGTTGGATCTTCACACCCCGTCTCGGGTGGGTCGCTGCGAACCCTCCTCTAATCTCTAAACTAAACGTCGCACGAACCGGAAATCGGTGTCATCGGAAAGCGCTCGACGATTAGGGCCAGACATCATCACCCCCTTCCAGAAAAAAAATCCCCAAAAAGTGACGTCACCAGGGGGCCTAGGTTATCACGACCTACATCGTGTGTGTGGCTCTGAGGAGTTCATTTTGAGGGATAAAATTATTTGGAATCAGAAAAGGAAAGCGAAATCGACCAGGACCATAACATTTTTGGGCACCAAAAAATATTTTTTATTTCAAAATTTTGAGTTCTCAAGTTTTCTTTGATTTTCCTTTCCCATTGGATAGAGTGGATCGTAAAATCTCCTTCGAAGTCAACTTCCACGAATAAAAAATCCTTGCTTTAGCCAGAATCTTGGATTTGAACTGTAATTGGCAAATATACAAAACCAAGAAGGAATCAAAAACGAAAAATCCACTAGTGTGTTTTGTTGCATCACTAAAGATAAACAAACGCTGAAAGTTTCATTAAAATATTATATCCGTTAACCCGCGTACGTCCGGGGGGGACAGATATCTGCCCCCCCTCCGGTTTTTCATCATTTGCGCCAAACTAATAGGGTTAGCAAGGCCAAACCTCGCATAGCTGTTCATTGGTCTTTTCCGCATATCTTCATACATTTTTAATCCTGGGTCATCTCAGGTCAGGTCACCAGGTCAGGCGAAGTGGCCCAACTAGACTCGGAGTTCTAGGTGGCATAACTTCCACAATAATTGGGCGATTGATTTCAAACTTATAGCAGGTGATGACCTCATCAGGGGCCATAATATGTATATCGTTTTTTTTTTCGTAGCATTGACCTTAGGTCAGGTGACTGCCATGGCTTCCCCATTATAGGGCTATGGTAAAATATACAAATGTTTCCTAGTTACATATTTGCGCTCGGAATTGATCTCACAACGGTTGTGGCATGTAGATGGAAGCTATGCTCAATATTACCGTTGACATTTTTGCTCAGTGACCTCACCAAGGTCTCTGAGGTCACCTGAGATCACTACACGTTTATGCGCATTACATCGCACTGTATTGAGCTAGAAGGCTGAAATTACCGTCATTGTGCTTGTGTCATCAAGACGTATCGATTGATACCTTACATGACCTCCCTGGCCTTGACCTGAGGTCATGACTTCATGACCTTGACCTGAGTTTCCGTTATTGTCTATAGTGCATTTAACGGACTATCGAATAGCGTTCGCTATTTGTTTTTATCTGTTACAGGTCCTGAGGTATGTTTCAATATCTGAGCCCCACCTGATCTGGTCGAATTTGACCTATGATGGCCCAGTAACCTGAATATTGACCTGAGCGAAAAAAATGACCGAAACACTTTCGATAGAGCCCATCGCCATCTATCCAACGCCGTTTTCCGTTTGTCGCTAGCTAGCATAGTTCCAGAGATCTTAGGGGGCAGACATCTGCCCCCCCCCCCGGACATGCGAAGTTCGCGCAGATCGCCGGACGTGCGAGTGTTAAGGCGTGACGATTGGGTGAACATTTTTGGATGTGAACTGACTTGACCTTGATTAACTTGTTGACCCTAAATGACCTGACTTCAAAATTTTGACACAACATGCCCAATTTATATGGGAAACTGTATGCCAAATTTCTGTGCCGTTCTTTCACTGTGACCCGACAACCTTACGGGGGTCGTTATCGAACACACCCCACCCCGTGATGGCGCAGGTTATAACACAATTTTAAAATCTCATGATATTGGGTAATAGTATATCCATTCAGCCATCTAACAGCACTAAAAGTTTCTGCATGCGGTCAAAAACAGATGCGGTTTTGGGTTCCTGAAATAGTAGTGAATCATGTTCTTGTTGTGTTTGTGAAAACAAGCCGATGATTTTCCAGAAATATAGTCGCAATGGAGGAAAACCATTCTGCCCAGAAATTTGGCTGTTACCTCTATTTGGTTTTCTTAAGGTTTCAATATCTTTGGGATGTCATCAGAACTAGATGCGATTTTGGGCAATACAAGATCCAGACTATCCTGTTTTCTTATCGTGTTGGTTGGCACAAAACCGCTATTTGTTTGAAAATTAGAGATATAAAAGAATACTCACCGTGCCGAGTAATAATGTACCTACTCGAGTAAAGTAATAATAATCTACTTGGCTATCTAACAGAAGCAAAATCATTGTGGTATGGCCAAAGTCAGATGCGGACTTAAGTGCTGCAAGTTGAGTGCTTCTCATGCTCTTGTTACATTTTTCAACACAAACCAATTATTTTCCCAGAAGTGAAAGCCACAGACTTACACTAAACAAACATTCCATAGTGTATTGTATATTCTGTTGTATATTGCATTGTATATTGAAGTGTATATTGTATTGTACATTGCATTGCATATTTTATTGTATATTGTACTGTATATTGTATTGTATATTTTATTGTACATTGTATTCTACATTGCATTGTACATTGTATTGTATATTGCATTCTATATTGCATGGTATATTGTATTGTATATTGCATGGTACATTGCATTTTACATTCTATTGCACATTGTATTGTATATTGCATTGCATATTTAATTGTGTATTGCATGTTGCGTTGCACCGTGTGCGCTGCGGTGCCGACAACCCAGCGGATCGTTCGGCGAGAGCCACCGGCGTCAAGAGCACCTTTGGTGTTGCAGATGCGGCGGGCTCAGCAGGAGTGACCTCTCGATCGGGCCGACGGAAGCGGTCGGTATGGTCCCGGATGTTCCCACACACACTGCGTCGGCGTGAAGAGGCGCGCGGTCGGGGCGGACTCGGCCGCCGCCTGGTCGGCCGCGCCCTGACGCAGCTGAAGAGCGTGTGGAAGAAGCCGGCGGCGCTGCTCAGCTCGCTCAGAGGACGCGTCGAACCGGCGCTGCGTCGCTGGCTGCCAGGCCAGCCGGCCGAGCCGCGCAGGGTCGGGGCGCGTCACAGGGCGCAGCAACAGGTACGGGGGCGACACATGGTACAGTACCAGGTACGGAGGCCGACACAGGGTACAGTGCCAGGTACGGGGGCCGACACAGGGCACAGCACCAGGTATGGGGGCGACACATGGTACAGTACCAGGTACGGGGGCCGACACAGGGCACAGCACCAGGTATGGGGGCGACACATGGTACAGTACCAGGTACGGAGCCCGACACAGGGCACAGTGCCAGGTACGAAGCCCGACACAGGGCACAGTACCAGGTACGGAGCCCGACACAGGGTACAGCAACAGGTACGGGGGCCGACACATGGTACAGCACCAGGTACGGAGCCCGACACAGGGCGCAGTACCAGGTACGGGGGCGCGTCACAGGGCACAGTGCCAGTTACGGAACCCGACACAGGGCACAGCAACAGGTACGGGGGCCGACACATGGTACAGTATCAGGTACGGAGGCCGACACAGGGTACAGTACCAGGTACGGGGCGCGACACAGGGCACAGTATCAAGTACGGGGGCCGACACAGGGTACAGTACCAGGTACGGAGGCCGACACAGGGTACAGTACCAGGTACGGGGGCCGACACAGGGCACAGTACCAGGTACGGGGGGCGACACAGGGCACAGTACCAGGTACGGAACCCGACACAGGGTACAGTTACCAGGTACGGGGGCCGACACATGGTACAGTACCAGGTACGGGGGCGACACAGGGCACAGTATCAGGTACGGAGCCCGACACAGGGCACAGTGCCAGGTACGGAGCCCGACACAGGGCACAGTGCCAGGTACGGGGGCCGACACAGGGTACAGTATCAGGTACGGGGGCCGACACAGGGTACAGTATCAGGTACGGAGCCCGACACAGGGCACAGTGCCAGGTACGGGGGCGACACAGGGTACAGTATCAGGTACGGAGCCCGACACAGGGCACAGTACCAGGTACGGAGCCCGACACAGGGCACAGTACCAGGTACGGGGGCCGACACAGGGTACAGTATCAGGTACGGAGCCCGACACAGGGCACAGTGCCAGGTACGGGGGCGGCACAGGGTACAGTATCAGGTACGGGGGCCGACACAGGGCACAGCAACAGGTACGGGGGCCGACACATGGCACAGCAACAGGTACGGAGCTCGACACAGGGCACAGTAACAGGTACGGGGGCGACACAGGGTACAGTATCAAGTACGGGGGCCGACACAGGGCACAGCAACAGGTACGGGGGCCGACACAGGGCACAGCAACAGGTACGGAGCCCGACACAGGGCACAGTGCCAGGTACGGGGGCCGACACAGGGCACAGCACCAGGTACGGGGGCGACACATGGTACAGTACCAGGTACGGAGCCCGACACAGGGCACAGCAACAGGTACGGGGGCGGACACAGGGTACAGTTACCAGGTACGGGGGCGACACATGGTACAGTACCAGGTACGGGGCCCGACACAGGGCACAGCACCAGGTACGGAGTCCGACACAGGGCACAGTGGCAGGTACGGGGCCGACACAGGGCACAACAACAGGTACGGGGGCCGACACAGGGCACAGTGCCAGGTACGGGGGCCGACACAGGGCACAGTATCAGGTACGGGGGCCGACACAGGGCACATTATCAGGTACGGGGACGACACAGGGTACAGCAACAGGTACGGAGGCGACACATGGTACAGTACCAGGTACGGAACCCGACACAGGGCACAGCAACAGGTACGGGGGCCGACACAGGGCACAGTGCCAGGTACAGGGCCGACACAGGGCACAGCAACAGGTACGGGGGCGGACATAGGGCACAGTACCAGGTACGGGGCCGACACAGGGCACAGCAACAGGTACGGAGCCCGACACAGGGCACAGTGCCAGGTACGGGGGCGGACACAGGGCACAGCAACAGGTACGGGGGCCGACACAGGGCACAGCAACAGGTACGGGGACGACACAGGGCACAGCAACAGGTACGGGGCCCGACACAGGGCACAGCAACAGGTACGGGGCCGACACAGGGCACAGCAACAGGTACGGGGGCCGACACAGGGCACAGCAACAGGTACGGAGCCCGACACAGGGCACAGTGCCAGGCACGGGGGCGGACACAGGGCACAGTGCCAGGTACGGGGGCCGACACAGGGCACAGCAACAGGTACGGGGACGACACAGGGCACAGTACCAGGTACGAGGGCGACACAGGGAACAGCAACAGGTACTGGGGCGACACAGGGAACAGCACCAGGTACGGGGGCGACACAGGGCACAACAACAGGTACGGGGACGACACAGGGTACAGCAACAGGTACGGAGGCGGACACAGGGCACAGTACCAGGTACGGGGGCCGACACAGGGTACAGTACCGCCGGCAGCAGCACCAGGTACGGACCACACAGCAGCAGCACCAGGTACGGACCACGCGGCAACAGCGCCTTGTACATAATTGCAACACGACAACATAATTGTACGCTCGTCGGAACTTGCATGCAAAACCCACTTTCCTTGAAGTCAGCGCAAATTACCTCCATGGTCTGGCACGCCTCTACACACACTCCCCCCATCCTCCCCCCCCCCCACCCGGAGGGTGAGTGAGGAGGGCCGCCGCACTCCCCCTGCTTGTGATTGACACCCGAAACAAGCAGCGAACAGACCTAACCAGAATAAAAGCACCACAGCTTCAAAATATATCTCACATGCACTTCTTGCCAGACCTGCAGCAGCAAAACAAATAAATGATACTTATACTCATCGTCTGTTCGGTCTATCACCGCACCAACTAATCTGACGCACAAAGCTCGGTAGTATTTCTGTTTTCTCTCCATTTTCTCTAAGATTTTCCGACAGTTCCGGGCAGTGCCGTTGACGAGATGCAGCTATTTGCATCTCGTCTATTCTCGTCTAGTCCCGTCAGCTATTTGGTGTGCCTCTGAAGCGACTGCAGTCGGTCTGGTCCGCCTTCCAGCCTGTCCACCTCCGATTACCCAGGGTCCAGGCTGCCTCAGAGTGCAGGTTACCCGCTGGGTCGGGTCAGCCTGTGGTTCCGGACTGACGTCGGTCCGAGCTGAGGTTCCGGCGCCATACTGGGCGGCACCAGAGGAAGCCACAGGAGCGCCCACGGGCGTGCGTGTCCCCTCCAATGCGGTGCAGCCAAGCGTGATGACTTGGGGCGCCGCATGTCGGGAATGGACCCGACAACGATTGCCCGCAGGCCCACCCACTCCCATAATGGGTCCATCGTGCGCCGACGGGTGTCACCTACGCCCGCTCTTGCCTTGAGATTGTCATCTCGGCAGTGACGTTCACTGAAGCTAGCCGAGTCGGTTGACTCCTGCTGCTGCTACCTCCGTCCGTAAAATTGGGGCCAAAAAAGCGCAGCCGACCTGGTTTCCGATGGCAGACGCCAAGCGTCCCGCCCGGCCGCAGGTGGCAGCACTGTCGCGCCGGACGTTGGAGAGTCGCCAGCCGGCGGAGCGCGGCTACCACGAGTGCTGGTGCGGCGGCGGCCAGCCGCTGCCGCAGGCCACGTCAGCTTCGGGCCACGACCTGCTCAAGAAGGGTGTCACCGTGCTGCTGACCAGCGTCCTCTGGATACCGGCACTGAGCGCAGTCTACCTGCTGGGCGCCTCCAGGTGAGGAGACGTCTGCCTACTGACCAGCGTCCTCTGGATACCCGCACTGAGCGCAGTCTACCTGCTGGGCGCCTCCAGGTGAGGAGACGTCTGCCTACTGACCAGCGTCCTCTGGATACCCGCACTGAGCGCAGTCTACCTGCTGGGCGCCTCCAGGTGAGGAGACGTCTGCCTACTGACCAGCGTCCTCTGGATACCCGCACTGAGCGCAGTCTACCTGCTGGGCGCCTCCAGGTGAGGAGACGTCTGCCTACTGACCAGCGTCCTCTGGATACCCGCACTGAGCGCAGTCTACCTGCTGGGCGCCTCCAGGTGAGGAGACGTCTGCCTACTGACCAGCGTCCTCTGGATACCCGCACTGAGCGCAGTCTACCTGCTGGGCACCTCCAGGTGAGGAGACGTCTGCCTACTGACCAGCGTCCTCTGGATACCCGCACTGAGCGCAGTCTACCTGCTGGGCGCCTCCAGGTGAGGAGACGTCTGCCTACTGACCAGCGTCCTCTGGATACCCGCACTGAGCGCAGTCTACCTGCTGGGCACCTCCAGGTGAGGAGACGTCTGCCTACTGACCAGCGTCCTCTGGATACCCGCACTGAGCGCAGTCTACCTGCTGGGCGCCTCCAGGTGAGGAGACGTCTGCCTACTGACCAGCGTCCTCTGGATACCCGCACTGAGCGCAGTCTACCTGCTGGGCGCCTCCAGGTGAGGAGACGTCTGCCTACTGACCAGCGTCCTCTGGATACCCGCACTGAGCGCAGTCTACCTGCTGGGCGCCTCCAGGTGAGGAGACGTCTGCCTACTGACCAGCGTCCTCTGGATACCCGCACTGAGCGCAGTTACCTGCTGGGCGCCTCCAGGTGAGGAGAGTCCCCTAACTACCAACGGCCCCCGGATAACGAAAGGCAGTCTACCTGCTGGGCGCCTCCAGGTGAGGAGACGTCTGCCTACTGACCAGCGTCCTCTGGATACCCGCACTGAGCGCAGTCTACCTGCTGGGCGCCTCCAGGTGAGGAGACGTCTGCCTACTGACCAGCGTCCTCTGGATACCCGCACTGAGCGCAGTCTACCTGCTGGGCGCCTCCAGGTGAGGAGACGTCTGCCTACTGACCAGCGTCCTCTGGATACCCGCACTGAGCGCAGTCTACCTGCTGGGCGCCTCCAGGTGAGGAGACGTCTGCCTACTGACCAGCGTCCTCTGGATACCCGCACTGAGCGCAGTCTACCTGCTGGGCGCCTCCAGGTGAGGAGACGTCTGCCTACTGACCAGCGTCCTCTGGATACCCGCACTGAGCGCAGTCTACCTGCTGGGCGCCTCCAGGTGAGGAGACGTCTGCCTACTGACCAGCGTCCTCTGGATACCCGCACTGAGCGCAGTCTACCTGCTGGGCGCCTCCAGGTGAGGAGACGTCTGCCTACTGACCAGCGTCCTCTGGATACCCGCACTGAGCGCAGTCTACCTGCTGGGCACCTCCAGGTGAGGAGACGTCTGCCTACTGACCAGCGTCCTCTGGATACCCGCACTGAGCGCAGTCTACCTGCTGGGCGCCTCCAGGTGAGGAGACGTCTGCCTACTGACCAGCGTCCTCTGGATACCCGCACTGAGCGCAGTCTACCTGCTGGGCGCCTCCAGGTGAGGAGACGTCTGCCTACTGACCAGCGTCCTCTGGATACCCGCACTGAGCGCAGTCTACCTGCTGGGCGCCTCCAGGTGAGGAGACGTCTGCCTACTGACCAGCGTCCTCTGGATACCCGCACTGAGCGCAGTCTACCTGCTGGGCGCCTCCAGGTGAGGAGACGTCTGCCTACTGACCAGCGTCCTCTGGATACCGGCACTGAGCGCAGTCTACCTGCTGGGCGCCTCCAGGTGAGGAGACGTCTGCCTACTGACCAGCGTCCTCTGGATACCCGCACTGAGCGCAGTCTACCTGGTGGGCACCTCCAGGTGAGGAGACGTCTACCTACTGACCAGCGTCCTCTGGATACCCGCACTGAGCGCAGTCTACCTGCTGGGCGCCTCCAGGTGAGGAGACGTCTGCCTACTGGGCACCTCCAGGTGATGAGACGTCTACCTGCTGGGCACCTCCTGGTGAGGAGTTGTCTACCTACCGGGCACCTCCAGGTGAAGAGTCGTCCACCTACCGGGCACCACCAGGTGAGGAGTTGTCTACCTGCTGGGCACCTCCTGGTGAGGAGTTGTCCACCTGCTGGGCACCTCCAGGTGATGAGACGTCTACCTGCTGGGCACCTCCAGGTGAGGATACGTCTACCTACCGGGAACCTCCAGGTGAGGAGTTGTCTACCTGCTGGGCACCTCCTGGTGAGGAGTTGTCCACCTACCGGGCACCACCAGGTGAAGAGTCGTCCACCTACCGGGCACCACCAGGTGAGGAGTTGTCTACCTGCTGGGCACCTCCTGGTGAGGAGTTGTCCACCTACCGGGCACCACCAGGTGAGGAGTTGTCTACCTGCTGGGCACCTCCTGGTGAGGAGTTGTCTACCTGGTGGGCACCTCCAGGTGAGGAGTCGTCCACCTACTGGGCGCATCCAGGTGAGGAGTTGTCTACCTACCGGGCACCTCCAGGTGAGGGATCGTGTAATTGTTGTCTGGCGTTCCACAGGTTATTGGAAGATGTTCTTCTTCCTTCGTGGACAACTTCTCAACGAACCCAACTAGCTTGACCATCGCATTATCCAAAGTTTCAAATGCCTCACGACAAGACCAAAATTTTGCGTGTTCAGGTGTTCTGAAGTTCCGTTCTCCGACTCCAACTTGACCAGATGAGCGTTTTTTTTCTTCATTGGTGCCGACATCGACCCCGGTCGGTCTCCTTACGGAACCTCTGGCTGACAGGTCTGTTTGTTTATTGGTTGGTTCACAACACACTTTATGCACATTCACGGCTAATGGCGCCACCCACACTGCTTCGCCGGTGGGCCGCGGGAGTAGGAAATGTCCTGAGTGTCGCTAGAGTCGAACCCGGGACCTTTGGTACCCATAGCCCGACACCTTAACCACTCGGCCATCCCCGCCTCTGGCTGACAGGTCGTCCCGGCTACACACCGGCTGACCGGACCAATGTGTACTGTTCATTATTGTTCCTCACCAGCAGATGTGTGGATCCAACAAAACGCAAAGCCACATGAATAAAGCAGCAGCAGCGGTTCGTGTCACGACAAATACCTTGCCTTTCAGTATGCGATTGAAGTAAATAGCACACCACGTAATATATTCGCATGCAGTACTTTTGTCGGTGGATGTTATGCATTTGCTTCGTGGCCAATGTACCTACCCCGTCCCAACAGCAAACACACACCGGCTTACATGACTTTATTTTGCTTGCTACTTCACAACTAAGCATGCATCTGTACGGATACACACACACACACACACACACACACACACACACACACACACACACACACACACACACACACACACACACACACACACACACACACACACACACACACACACACACACACACATATATATATATATATATATATATATATATATATATATATATATATATATATATGCATGTATATATGTGTGTGTGTATGCAGGTATGCATGCATGTATGTATGTATGTATGTATGTATGTATTTATTATACATGCATATATGTATGTATGCATGTATGTGTGTGTTTGTATGTATGTATGTATGCATGTATATATGTATAGATGTATGTATGTATGTATGTATGTATGTATGTATGTATGTATGTATGTGTGTATGTATGTATGTATGCATGCATGTATGTATGTATGCATGCATGTATATATGTATAGATGTATGTATGTATGTATGTATGTATGTATGTATGTATGCATGTATGTATGTATGTACAAATCATACCTGCTGAGAGAATGACGGCCTTGGTGTGCTTCAGAGGCAGTCTGCGCAGCCGCTCCGACCTGAAGGCCCTGAGCGGCGATCTGCTCCGGGCTGAGGCGGGGCTCTCCGGCTCGGGTCTGGGCACCAGCTCCAACACCATGAAGGACGCCTCCACCACCACCAACACCAACCAGGACGACGACCTGCTCACCAACACCGTCACCATCAACATCCACGTGCCGGCCGGTCAAGGCAGTCCCAACTACGACAGCGTACAGCAGATGATGAATGCCATAGAAAACAGTATGCTAAACTCATCGCAGGCCTTCTCCATCGGTCCCAACGTCACCATGGTGTCAAAAGGCAACGGGACCAGCAACACATTCGTGATGTCCAACAATGGCGACCAGGGCAACAAGCTGGTTCTAGCTACCACCGGCGGTGACACACACCATGTCGTCCCTCCTGCTGGCGATGAGGGTGCCGTCCTTCCTGCTGATGATGAGGGTGCAGTTCCTCCTGCTGAAGATGATGGTGCCGTCCCTTCTGCTGACGATGAGGGTGCCGTCCCTCCTGCTGATGATGGGGATGCCGTCCCTCCAGCTGACGATGAGGGTCCCTTCCCTCCTGCTGATGATGAGGATGCCGTCCCTCCTGCTGATGATGAGGATGCCGTCCCTCCAGCTGACGATAGTGATGCTGTTGCTACTGATGATGATGGGGGTGCCGTCCCTCCTGCGGACGATGAGGGTGCCGTCCCTCCTGCTGATGATGAGGGTCCCGTCCCTCCTGCTGATGATGAGGGTGCCGTCCCTCCAGCTGACGATAGTGATGCTGTTGCTACTGATGATGATGGGGGTGCCGTCCCTCCTGCGGACGATGAGGGTGCCGTCCCTCCTGCTGATGATGAGGGTCCCGTCCCTCCTGCTGATGATGAGGGTGCCGTCCCTCCTGCGGACGATGAGGGTCCCGTCCCTCCTGCTGGTAATAAGGGTGCCGTCCCTTCTGCTGGTGATGAGGGTACCATCTCTCCTGCTGAAGATGATGATGCTGTCGCTACTGCTGACAGCGATAGTACAAGTCCACCAGGCGAGACAGCGGCTAGATCTCTCACCGCGCCCCAACGGCCCATCGCAGATGTCCTGCGAGAGTTCGACCCGTCGTCCATCTTCGCAGGTAGGGAGGCCTACCACCCAGCCTATGCTGGTAGGGATACTTCCCAGCCAGCTTGTGCTGGTAGGGAGACTTCCCAGCCGGCCTATCTGGAAGGGGGCAATGCTTTTTGCTGCTTTGCTTTGTCTGCAGAGCCAGATCATTCTCTAAGACGTCGATGAGAGAGTGAGAGTGAGACTGAGAGTGAAGCGAGAATTGTAGTGAGAATTAGAGTGAGAGTGAGGGTGAGGGTGAGAGTGAGGGTGAGGGTGAGGGTGAGGGTGAGGGTGAGGGTGAGGGTGAGGGTGAGGGTGAGGGTGAGGGGGGTGAGGGTGAGGGTGAGGGTGGGGTGAGGGTGAGGGTGAGGGTGAGGGTGAGGGTGAGGGTGAGGGTGAGGGTGAGGGTGAGGGTGAGGGTGAGGGTGAGGGTGAGGGTGAGGGTGAGGGTGAGGGTGAGGGTGAGGGTGAGGGTGAGGGTGAGGGTGAGGGTGAGGGTGAGGGGGTGAGGGTGAGGGTGAGGGTGAGGGTGAGGGTGAGGGTGAGGGTGAGGGTGAGGGTGAGGGGTGAGGGTGAGGGTGAGGGTGAGGGTGAGGGTAAGCGTGAGAGTGAGAGTGAGAATGAGGGTCAGGGTCAGGGTCAGGGTCATGGTCAGGGTCAGGGTCAGGGTGAGGATGAGGATGAGGGTGAGGGTGAGGGTGAGGGTGAGGGTGAGGGTGAGGGTGAGGGTGAGGGTGAGGGTGAGGGTGAGGGTGAGGGTGAGGGTGAGGGTGAGGGTGAGGGTGAGGGTGAGGGTGAGGGTGAGGGTGAGGGGTGAGGGTGAGGGTGAGGGTGGGGGTGAGGGTGAGGGTGAGGGTGAGGGTGAGGGTGAGGGTGAGGGTGAGGGTGAGGGTGAGGGTGAGGGTGAGGGTGAGGGTGAGGGTGATGGTGAGGGTGAGGGTGAGGGTGAGGGTGAGGGTGAGGGTGAGGCTGAGGATGAGGGTGAGGGTGAGGGTGAGGGTGAGGGTGAGGGTGAGGGTGAGGGTGAGGGTAAGCGTGAGAGTGAGAGTGAGAATGAGGGTCAGGGTCAGGGTCAGGGTCATGGTCAGGGTCATGGTCAGGGTCAGGGTCAGGGTAGGGTGAGGGTGAGGGTGGGTGAGGGTGAGGGTGAGGGTGAGGGTGAGGGTGAGGGTGAGGGTGAGGGTGAGGGTGAGGGTGAGGGTGAGGGTGAGGGTGAGGGTGAGGGTGAGGGTGAGGGTGAGGGTGAGGGTGAGGGTGAGGGTGAGGGTGAGGGTGAGGGTGAGGGTGAGGGTGAGGGTGAGGGTGAGGGTGAGGGTGAGGGTGAGGGTGAGGGTGAGGGTGAGGGTGAGGGTGAGGGTGAGGGTGAGGGTAAGCGTGAGAGTGAGAGTGAGAATGAGGGTCAGGGTCAGGGTCAGGGTCATGGTCAGGGTCATGGTCAGGGTCAGGGTCAGGGTGAGGATGAGGGTGAGGGTGAGGCTGAGGATGAGGGCAAGCATAAGAGTGAGATGAGCTGCCCTCGCTGCTTATTGTGGTCGGTTCTAAGAGGGCGTGAAGAGGGTATATTGTGTCATATTTCGATACTCAGAGGCCCTTCACATTGCTGCCTGGCGCAGGGATGGGCACGGGGGCGAGGGCACTGGAGGCATTTGCTCCACCGCTCCAGTTAATTGTAATCCCCTTCTGACCAGAAATGTCCGCTCTTCGGAGAGGCTCCGTTGCACCTTGGCCTCATCGCTCAGCAAGGATGTACAGATCACAAACCGGTGACCCCAACCTGTTGTCGGCAGGCTGGCACCTCCCCCGCTCGGCCTCCTTCGCTCGACGTGCCACCTGGCGGCAGCCGCCACACTACGCCAGCGCCGTCCTGCGGCGAACGGTGTAAACACCTGGCGCATGCTGTGAACTGCGCCAACAGAGTGGCCAGTGACCTCACAAAAGGCCACCAACAGTGACCCCACAACAGGTCATCAATAGCGACCTCACAACAGGTCACCGATAGTGACCTAACAACAGGTCACCAGTAGGGACCCCACCACAGGTAGTGACCTCACCACCGGTCACCAATAGTGGCCTCTCATCTGTACCGGTACCACCGCTTCATGTCTCCTTTGTACTGGTGCCGATATCTGGTGCCACCTGGTGCCACCTGGTGCCATGTGATGTCATCTGGCGTCGACAGCGACAGCATCTCGATCTAGACAATGACGCCGCATTAGAGGCACACCGTTTCCGATGTAGATCGTTCACGTTCCGACGGCGGCCTTGTTCCTTGCTCAGCCCGGAACACCGCGAATCACTTGTCACGGAATCTTGTGCAAATACGCTAGGTGATGTTTGTGTGGGTTTCCTACTCATTGCTTGGTCATATTATGTCGTGTATTCGTTTGAGGGTGGCCTTTGGGTGAGCACCGAATGATATTTGATAGGTGTTTGAACTCATTTTCGTATTTATTTGGCACGCCAACCTCGTTCTTACACGTATTGTTAATGTGCTATGAGCCACCGTAGCTCAGGCGCCAAGGCAAGGGTGGCACGGGAACTAATGCTTCAGCTGCGAGGCACGTCGCGTTTATAGGTAGTTCAATGTGTTTGAAAGGCTGTTGTTACGAGAAACAGTTGCCAAGGCGTTCATGCTGAGGTGATGTGGGTACTAATGATACAGGTGCGAGACACGCTAGCTTTTACAGGTAATGTTTAAGTGCTGGGGAACACAGCAGCTAATGATACGTTATTTATTAGTGTGAGTGTTAATTCCTGTTGCAGAAGTGCCAGCTATTGCGATGTTGGGTGCAATTGTGACGTCATCGACCGGACATTGCGCGCCGTGACCATGTCACATGCCTTTACGATGCTATGGGCGGCTACTTGTTGCTTTCTGCTTGTTATGGGCAGCTATTTGTTATTGATGCTGATTGTTGTTGTTACTTGCTACGGGCAAGATTGTTATTTTCCGGTGTGCTTATTTCTAACATGAGGTGGGGATGACTGCCTCACTGTAGCTGCAATTAATATATGATTTTAAATCCAGTCGTGCAATGTGGACACGTAATGTGTGCAATGTAATAGACACAGAGTGCGTTGTGAAAAAACAAGCAAGCAAGGAAATCAGCGATGAAGAGGCGGCGTACGTCCTCATCATCCGGGTGCACGCACAATTGTGAAGAAGTGCGTGCCTATTATCCGGTTACGCGCACAATTGTGAAGAAGTACGTGCCCGTTATCCAGTTACATGCATCATTGTGAAGAAGAATGTGCCCATTATCCAGTTACACACATCACCATGTAGAAGCACCACACACCATTCGAGGTCTGGTTGGTGCACGATATGAAGATGCATTCGAGGAAAATGTAACGCACGACTAGCCAAAAAAGCACGCGCTGTGTTTTGTTTGTGTTTGCTTATTTTTGAAAATTGTTAGAAAGTTAGCACCTAGGCACCACAATTTAGCTTCGGATTAGATTTGAGCCACTCTAATTAACTCTTGTGCCTACACTGTAAAATAGATCACCACACCTTTAGTGCTATTTCACATGTTAAATTCCAGCAGCACGAGGCTGCTTGAGTAGAGCACCTGAGCGGAATGTCTGATGAGCGATGGGGAGAACATAATTATGCAGACCCACCGTGATCTCAATGTTATTTTTACTCATGAATGTCCTTCCCGTGCTGGGTAAGAATGGATTTTAATTCGAAGGAAATGTTAGCGATTAACAGTAGACAAAAGTGGCATCAGGGTAAAGAGTAAACGATCATTTTTAATGGCATAAGCCAATGCATCGGCCCATAGCCACACCTGAGCGTAGACACGGTCAAGTATAAAGTAAGGCCATACAAATAATCGTGCCATGACGTCCGGAGAATTCAAACAGCACTGTACATCCCCATTGCCACCTGGTAACTTACATGCGCACTACATCCGCAATTATGATTATCGCTACCTTATGTTTGAATTTGACACACACAGGGATCAGGGATGAAATGGCTTTTGGAGGTTGCCGTGCATCCAATGGAGAAGTCGTAATATTGATATCTCATGTGTTGATCCAAGTATTCCTACGTTGGAAATAGAAAAAAGCGACAGAAAAAAATCGTGCCGCATACGACGTAATTCTGTAATTCTGTAATTACTGAGTAATTCTGTGTAGTTCCCTGATGGGAACTGCATATAATTACTCGGTAGCAGTAATTGAGTTACTCAGCGCTTGTTGGAGCGAGGTGGTCCGGCGCCCATCCTGTGATGGTGATGGCTCAACGCTCTGGTTAAGTTTAAGAAAAATGCCACCCCGGTAGCTCAATTGGTTAAAGCGCTGGCCTGCACTGGTCTCCCCTGTGCTGACAACACAGGGTTCCAGTCGCTTCGCGCGCTCGCATTTAGCCCCCGGCCGGGAGTGTCAGTTGGCAGCTCGCCCGATAAGGCCGGGGAGGAGCTACCGGGCGGCCGTGTCGGTGCATTGGCGGCACGTTAAACTTTCGGTCTAAATTCTGCCGTTGAGCTGGAGTTCATGGAACGGGTGGTGGGGCCAGGGTTCACGCAACAAGCTCTGCTTAGTAATAGAACCCTGGTTCCTTAAGCCACCCCAGGAACAACTCGGATTTTTTTTATTAAAGAAAAAAGAAAGCATACTTCCTGATTGCTGTGTTGAACGCCATATGAGCGAGGTGGTCGGACGTCAATACTGAGCTGGTGATGGCCCAACGCTCGTGTTTAGTCAGCCGAAGTATGATTTCCCGTCGCAGTGTCTCATGCCGCGTAAGCGAGGTGGTCCGACGCCGATGGTGAGATGGTGATGACTTAACGCTCTTGTGCAGGTACTGGTTAAGCTAAGCTGTGTTTCCAGCACCTGGGTGCACCAGTCAGGCAATAACGCAACCTGGAATGAGGATCGCAGGATGAGGATCACTGACACTCCCGGCCGGGGGCTAAATGCGAGCGCGTGAAGCGACTGGAACCCTGTGTTGTCAGTACAGGGGAGACCAGTGCAGGCCAGCGCTCTAACCAATTGAGCTACCGGGGCGGCATTTTTATTAAACTTAACCAGAGCGTTGGGCCATCACCATCACAGGATGGGCGCCGGACCACCTCGCTCCAACAAGCGCTGATTAACTAAATTACTGCTACCGAGTAATTATATGCAGTTCCCATCAGGAACTACACAGAATTACTCAGTAATTACAGAATTACAGAATTACGTCGTATGCGGCACGATTTTTTTTCTGTCGCTTTGTTCTATTTCCAACGTAGGAATACTTTATGTCTTTATGTCTTTATGTCTTACTTTGATCAACACATGAGATATCAATATTACGACTTCTCCATTGGATGCACAGCAACCTCCAATTGGATCGCAGGATGAGGATCGCAGGAGAAATCGGGAAATAAAAAGATTAATATCAAAAACTACCAACACCTTCACCAATTCACTTATAGCAGCCAATCCCGGCCAAGGAAGTTGGTGTCGGTGCACCTCATATAATCGACCCGGTTGAGGTCGATGATCTTGGCGAGTGTTGTGTCCGGGTCGGCCTGGACTAGGAGACCGACGATCTCAGAGATTTCCTCTCAGTGCCGGTCGCGCGGTCCCAGATTGCCCAGCGTCTGCCCTTCGGACATATGCTGACGGAACGCGTCGATGTGCGACTTCACCTGCAAACGAACCCCTTGTCGCTATAGCCGACCGAGACGATGACAGGATAGTATAAGAAGGGTTGTCGGTTTTTTAACCACCAAACCTGTTTTTGTTGTGGGTTTATCACCGGCAATAATCGGCGGACAAAACTGTTTTCTCCGGTTCTTACCGGCAATTGTCATGCAAATATTTTACTTACTCTTCTTCAGATACATAAGACATTCTGTGTGTGTGTAGCAGTTATAGTAGTTGCACAGATTCTAGGATAAATGTACGTGAGGACAAATGTACGTGTGGCAGATGTACGCAAGCAAATGTAGCAAATGTACGTAAGCAAATGTACGTAAGCAAATGTACGTAAGCAAATGTACGTAAGCAAATGTACGTAGGCAAATGGACGTATGCAAATGGACGTAAGCAAATGTACGTAAGCGCTGATGGACGTATGACAATTGTATGTAAGCGCAGATGTACGCATGATTAATGTACGCAACCGCAAATGTACGTAACCGCAAATGTACGTATGGCAAATTTACGTACGTGCAAATGTACATAAGCACAAAAGCACGTATGCGCAAAAGTGCTTATACGCAAAAGTGCGTATGTGTAAATGTACGCAAGCGCCAAAGTACGTATGCCCAAATGTACGTAAGCGCAAAAGTACGGATGATTAAATGTACTTACGCGCAAATGAATGTATGCGTAAATGTACGTATATGTAAGTGTACACATGCGCAAAAGTACGTAAGCGCAAATATACATAAGCGCAACAGTACGCAAACGTAAAAGAATGCAAGCGCAAATGTACGTAGGAGCCAATGTACGTACATTTAGACATCAGTACCTTTTCGTTTAAACACATTTGGTTAGGTGCATATGCCATACGTGCATTTGTTCTGATGTATATTTGCCATACATATATATGCTCTTCAGTAAATTTGACATAAGTATATCTGCACTTACGTGCATTCGCCATACGTACATTTGCGCATTCGTACATTTGCGCATACATACATTTACGCATGCGTACTTTTGCGCTTACGTACATTTGCTTACGTACATTTGCTCACGTACATTTGCGTACATACATCTGCCGTACGTACATTCGTCAGGTTACCGTTTCACGTCTCATGCAACGTGTATGATACATAAACATAGGCAAAATTTGAGCCGAAAATGTTCGAGGAAGTGTAAATATTGGACCAAATTTTCCTCCTTTTTACGAGCTTTTTAACACGCACCCTGGAGGGCCTCTGAAAATAACGCGCACTGGAGGGGGCGGGTTGCGCCACCATAAGATCTCAGCTCCTATGAAGGCTAGAGCAACGAAATTCGCAGGGTGGATGGGCACGATAGTGAACTCTATTGTGTGCGAAGTTCATGACTTTAGGTCAATATCTTCAAGGTCAAATGAGGTCAAAATAGCAACATGGGCGGTTTTCCCCCCTTCCAGGGCGCGTGTTAAACCAGTTTTTATAGACTGGTTGTCATCAAACAACCAGTTTTTTTTCAGGTAACATCCAATCCCTTCTTTATCAGTGTGGACAGTCGGACAACGCAACCGACACAGCAAATTCAGACAGCAATTTCCACTGGCATCCTGGCGGAAGCCAGTGACCGGCAGCAGGAGATCTCGCGCTGCACCTTCGTTGCTGAAGGAACGTTCCAATTTGTAGATGTTGCGGAAGTAGGTGTTGGCCTCCTGATCGATATCTTCGGGTCGTAGCAGCCCAGCTGGGGAGGAAGCTTGGATTTGTACTGACGTGCAAAGATTGTACAATCATGATTGTATGTCGTAAGGGGTGAACCAGAAAAGGGTTCACATTTATTTTCGTCTTAGGCAAAGAAATAAGCAATACAATCACAGAAGCATGCGTCTTGCATCATTCAAAACAGCATTCCAAGGAGGCTTGCTGGAGACGACAGAACTAATCCAAGAGCCACATAGATGACGTCCAGATCGATCACGTGCTCCAGATCTCAGTTTTGCTGGACGCACAGATCAGCTCCGGCCTCAACATAGCCGAAGCAGCTGTGTTCTTGGCAAAACTAGCGACTTGTTTCATGTACATTGTTCCAAAGTCATGTTAAGTCACCGAGGTCAAGTCAGGTCAAGTTCATGACAGGTTAACACACGCCCTGGAGGGAAGATGGCGAAATCTGCCAACCCCTCCGATTTTTCGTACATAATTCCATATTGACCGGCCGATATACGCCATTTTTTGGTATACCTGCTCAGAAATGACCGGCGCATTGTTTAAAGCAAGACAAATGATAATCGGCCGAAACGTTTTCAAGTTAGGGGCCGTCAGCACTAAACACCCAAGATCCCACCTGCACAGCTGTGAACATCCCTTCCGTGATGACTCCGACTCATATCTCCTGATAAATTCGTCGCATCTCACATGAGATGGTCCTCTTTAAATCATTAGGAAATTATCTGGCTATGTCTATACACTTGAAACATCCCCAGAGAAAGAGGTCAAGGGGAGTCACAACGGACGTGCGGGCCGGCAAGAGGGCCCACCATCTTTCGCCTGATGACGTTGCCGTGAAAGTGCTACTTCAGCCAATCTAGTGCCATATTGAAAGTGTTTCGAGTTGCACCATCTTGGAGTTTGGAGTTGCCTCTTTTATTAAATTTTTGTTTTGTTTGTTATTTTAGGCACGGACATCTTCTTGATGACCTGAACAATATCTAGCGGCTCGTTGGCCCAAATTTGACAGCGTTGTGTGCCGAAGTGACAATGTGCTCTGTTGCTGGATCAGGTCCCCTGAGAAACCCAGGCTCAGACATGAACTCATCGGAAAAACACTCGGCAAAAGTGATCCGCTCCACCGTGTCGGCTGGGGGCGGGGATGGCCGAGTGGTTAAGGTTTCGGGCTATGGGTACCAAAGGTCCCGCGTTCGACTCTAGCGTCACTCAGGACATTTCCCAATCCCGCGGCCCATCGGCGAAACAGTGTGGGTGGCGCCATTAGCCGTGAATGTGCATAAAGTGTGTCGTGAACCAACCAATAAGCAAACAAACAAACCGTGTCGGCTGTAGTAAGCTGGCGGTGAACGGTCAACATAATGCCCGAAATCGTCTTTGAGGTCCCGGCGGATCAACCAGACGCCGTCGCCGAGCAGTTGGCCGGCGACATTCGGACGGATTTTGATGAGGCAAGTCCAGTGGCAGCCCTCACTTTCTCCACGGCCTCAGGAGTCCTCACCGACGCGCTACGGGTCAGAGCTGCCTGAAAAGTGACACTTCAATTGCTTTTCAAAGTGCGTACATAGAAATTCGATTTCGTTGGTGGTTTTCAACGTAGAAACTGACTCCGGCAACCGTTTTTTTTGTCTCATGACAATTTGATTAAGTATTGTTATTGATTATATTATATTGATTATTATATATTGATTATAAGTCATGTAATAGCGTGCGGTGCGCCTCATTTGACAACGACGCATCGGGGCGGGGATGGCCGAGTGGTTAAGGTGTCGGGCTATGGGTACCAAAGGTCCCGGGTTCGACTCTAGCGCCACTCAGGACATTTCCCAATCCCGCGGCCCAGCGGCGAAACAGTGTGGGCGCCGCCATTAGCCGTGAATGTGCATAAAGTTTGTCGTGAACCAACCAATAAACAAACAATAAACAAGACAACGACGCATCATATCTCCTCGTACATTTCCAAATAAGATGAACTCATAAATATAATTAGAAAGCTTGTGATAACATTTAGCACTCGGTAACATGAAGCATACATTCGGCGCCATCTTTCGGTGAATACCAAAATTGATTCAAATCAACAGCAAACAATGCAAGCAAGGCGAAACCAAATACTCTCACTCACGGAAGTCTGAGTCACCAATATTTTTATCTGCGGCGGCTTATGGCATGCTCCAAGCATCTCAGGTCAAAGACCTCTGGCCGCTGCTTGAAAACGTTGACTTGAGGCGGAGGAGCTTATGAGCGGGTCACTCCTCAACGACAGGTATCTGAACTGGTCGATGATGTTGTGCAGTCGCCAGTCCTTCCGTGCATGACCGCCGCGGTAGGCACGGACATCCTTGCTGCGGGGCTCCGGGGCTTCCTCGCTCATGATTCCGATGGGCAAGAGCAGTGATGCGATGACTTGATATCCGTGTTTCAGAACTATGTGCAGTGTCACTGGCATCGGGTACCAAGGGTACAGCGCAACGTAGAGCTTCGCCGTGCAGTCGCAGTAGTCGCTGAATTTACTTGAGTCGATTTCGTACCCAGATGTCAGTGCTTGCAGGATGGTGTGAAGGCGACGGGTAGTGAGTACTTCGTCTTCGTCCTCGGGGTTGCTTCTGCCAGCCTCGACTCGTCGCTGAACGCCCGTCTGACCGTGTTGCCGTCATTCGACGTTCCGCCGCTACCCGAGATGCCAGAACTGATCTTGGATGATCTTGCGCCGAATTACTTCATCTTTGTCAGCTGTTGACCTGCACTGACACTTTTTATGTTCAATGTTGCTGTAGCTGATGTGCAAATGTAGCTGATGTGCAAGACGCACTCGAAAAGTCGGATCCAGGAATGCAGGGTGTTCAGGCCAAGTCGCAGGTGTTCTCTGTTGACTGCTACTGACGCACGTGGTGTAGATCATTCATGACCCTGGGCGTGGCAGAGCAGATGGGACAGGTCTGCATTGACGCTGTATTGGTGATGGTGTTCAACACTTCTCCGTCGATCATCGTCTGCCCCAACGTGAAATCCACACTGACGCTTACGCCTTTGTGGGTTCGAGTCTCACCTGTCTCTACTCTTCGCCCGCGACCAATCTGCGTGAGAGATTGGCGACGCTACATGACTCAACGGTCGATGTGACGTAAAACCAATAACCAACCGACGCTTACGCCTTCCAAATCAGTGGCATGCGTCTGCAGGTTGTCAGTCTGCCACCTTTAGCAGGACCACTCTTCTCTGATCAGCGCAGTCGTCCTTTGCAGTATTGCAACATCATGGAACAATTAACAAATAATGACATCATGCAACATCATGGAACAGCGAACAATTAGGAAGATGGGATGGTTACGCTATGCCCTGATGAAAACGATGGGCTCGAGACTCCGAGGTTCCGTATGGTTCCGTAGGGCATAGGGTAGCCATTCCATCTTCCTAATTACTCGCTTATGATAAGCAATGATACCACGTTAATAATACAAAATGTGCACATAAAGCTTGGAATAGTATATTTTATTTTCTTCATCTTGCATCTTTCTACATAATTAGCTCCAGAAGTACGAGAAGTATAGCGTAGCATCAGTATTGTTCAATTAGGTTAGGTTAGGTTAGGTTAGGTTAGGTTAGGTTGACGCGTATATTGACGCACCCGGGAAATTTCGTCGGAATTGCGGTCGTCGTAGGTGTAGTTGCTAGCATGCCAAAAATCAGAGAAATAGCACCGTCCGGTCATATCGCACCCATTGGCCCCCATGTTACTGCCGCGGTGAGATAATGCCTTGCGTCAGAAACCGAATTCATGAGTATGCAACTGACAATGTTTACAAGGTATAATTTAAGAAATGGTAGTTTTTAGTTCAGATTGACACTGGAAGTCCTTTGAGATGAAGCATGGCACCATTCCCTCATATGTGCACTTTGATGTACATTTTCATACCATGTATTGGGTGGGCATATTGGCGCACCCGGGAAATTTCCTCGGACATGCGGTCGTCGTAGGTGTAGAAGCTAACATGCCATAAATCAAAGAAATCGCACAGTCCGGTCATATCGCACCCATTGGCCCCAATGTTAATGCCTATGTGATATAATGCATTTCCCAAAGACGGAATCCACGAGTATGCAACTGAGAAACTTGGCAACGTATAATTTAAGAAGTGGTAGTGTTGAGTTCAGCTTGACACTGGAAGAACTTTGAGATGAAGCATGGCCCCATTCCCTCAAACCTGCATTTTCGTATATGTTCTCATACCCCGTATTGGGTGGGAACATTGATGTACAAGGGAACTTTCCTCCGAAATGCGGTCGTCGTAGGTGTAGTTCTTAGCATACCAAAAATCAGTGAACTCGCACTCCGGTCATATCGTACCCGTTGGCCCCATGCTAATGCCTAAGTGAAATAACGCATTGCGAGAAAAACCGAATCCATGAGTATGCAACTTAAAAAGTTCGCAAGGTATAATTTAGAAGAAATGGTAGTTTTGAGCTCAACTTAATTCTGGAATCCATTTGAGATGAAGCATGGCCCCTTTCCTCAAATCTGCACTTTTTTCTAAGTCATTTGTTGATAACTCATGAAATCTGCATTTTCGTGTATGTTCTGATACCGCGTATTGGGTGGGAACATTCAGCTTGACACTGAAAGTCCTTGATGAAGCAGGGCCACATCCTCAAGCCTGCATTTTGTGTATGTTCACATATACATGTTGGGTGAGTATATTGACGCACCAGGGAAATTTCCTCGGAAATGCGGTCGTCGTAGGTTTAGTTGCTAACATATCAAACGTCAAAGAAATCGCACGTTCCTGTCATATCGCACCCATTGACCCCAAAGTTAATGCCTATGTGATATAATGCAGTTCCCAAATACCGAATCCACGAGTATGCAACAGAAAAAATTGGCAACGTATAATTGAAGAAATGGTAGTTTTTAGTTCAGCTTTACACTGGAAGTACTTTCAGATGAAGCATCGCCCCATTCCCTCAAACTTGCATTTTCGTGTATGTTCTCATACCGCGTATTGGGTGGGAACATTGATGAACAAGGGTAATTTCCTCCCAAACGCGGTCGTCGTAGTTCTAGGTGCCAGCATGCCGAAAATCAGAGAAATCGCACGGTCCGGTCATATCGCACCCATTGGTCACCATGCTAGTGCCTATGTTAAATAACGTATTGCGAGAAAAGCCAAATCCATGAGCAGGCAACTTAAAAATTTGGCAACGTATAAATTAAGAAATGGTACTTTTGAGTTCAGCATGACTCTGGAATTCATTGGAGATGAAGCATGGCCCCGTTCCCTCATATGTGCACTTCCGTGTAGGCATTGGATGAGCATACTGATGCACACTGTAAAGTTGCTCCGAAATGCGCTGGTCGTAGTGGTAGTTACAAGGCCACCAAAAAAAGAAAGAAAAAAACGGGTTAAAAAAAAAAAAAAAAAACAAAGTTAAGAGAAAAGAGCCAAGGTTTATTTTAAAAAAATAACAAATTAAAATTAAAAATAAAAAAAAAAAAAATTTTTAAAATTTAAATTTTTTAAAATTTATTTAGAAATTTATTTTTATTAAATGTATTAAAATAAAGAAAAAAAAATAAAGATATAAATTATTGATATAACCGGTCCGTGCGTATTCTTTGATATTTGGTATGTTAGCAACTACACCTAGGACGACCGCATTCCCGGGTGCGTCAATATACTCATCCAACATGTAGTGTGCGAACATACACGAAATTGCAGATGTAATGGAATTGGAACATTCTTCATCTCAAATGATTTCCGGAGTAAAGCATAACTTAAAGCTACGATTTCTTAAATTATACGTTGCCAACTTTTTCAGTTGCATACTCATGGATTCGGCTTTTCTCGCAATGCGTTATTTAGCATAGGCACTAGCATGGTGGCCAATGGGTGCGATATGACCGGACCGTGCGATATCTCTGATTTTTGGCATGTTAGCAACTACACCTACGACGACCGCATTTCTGAGAAAATTTATTGCCAAATTTTCAGTTGCATGCTCATGCATTTGGCTTTTCTCGCAATGTGGTATTTCACCTAGGCATTAGCATGGGTGCCAATGGGTACGATATCACTGATTTTTGGTATGCTAAGAACTACACCTACGACAACCGCACTTCGGAGGAAATTTCCCGTGTACATCAATGTTCCCACCCAATACGGGGTATGAGAACATACACGAAAATGCAGGTTTGAGGGAATGGGGCCATGCTTCATCTCAAAGTTCTTCCAGTGTCCAGCTGAACTCAACACTACCACTTCTTAAATTATACGTTGCCAAGTTTCTCAGTTGCATACTCGTGGATTCCGTCTTTGGGAAATGCATTATATCACATAGGCATTAACATTGGGGCCAATGGGTGCGATATGACCGGACTGTGCGATTTCTTTGACGTATGGCATGTTAGCTTCTACACCTACGACGACCGCATGTCCGAGGAAATTTCCCGGGTGCGCCAATATGCCCACCCAATACATGGTATGAAAATGTACATCAAAGTGCACATATGAGGGAATGGTGCCATGCCTCATCTCAAAGAACTTCCACTGTCAATCTGAACTCAAAACTATCATTTCTTAAATTATACCTTGTAAACATTGTCAGTTGCATACTCATGGATTCGGCTTTTCTCGCAATGCGTTATTTAGCATAGGCACTAGCATGGTGGCCAATGGGTGCGATATCACCGGACCGTGCGATATCTCTGATTTTTGGCATGTTAGCAACTACACCTACGACGACCGCACTTCCGAGGAAATTTCGCGGGTGCGTCAATATACTCAACAAACATGTAGTGTGCGAACATACACGAAAATGTAGGTTTGAGGGAATGGGGCCATGCCTCATTTAAAGGGACTTCCAGCGTAAAGGACGTTTTGTGTTCACCTTTACACTGGGAGTCCTTTCAAATGAAACATTTACCCATTCCCTGAAGCCTGCATATTCGTGTATGTTCGCACAGCACATGTTGGTTGCGTATATTGACGCACCCGGGAAATTTCGTCGGAATTGCGGTCGTCGTAGGTGTAGTTGCTAGCATGCCAAAAATCAGAGAAATAGCACCGTCCGGTCATATCGCACCCATTGGCCCCCATGTTACTGCCGCGGTGAGATAATGCCTCGCGTCAGAAACCGAATTCATGAGTATGCAACTGACAATGTTTACAAGGTATAATTTAAGAAATGGTAGTTTTGAGTTCAGATTGACACTGCAAGTCCTTTGAGATGAACCATGGCACCATTATCTCATATATGCACTTCTTTTTTCTTCTTTAAAAAAAAGTTTAATCCGAGTTATTGTTCGGGTGGTTTGAGGAGCCAGGGTTCTATTGCTAAGCAGAGCTTGTTGCGTGAACCCTGGCCCCACCACCCGATCCATGAGCTCCAGTTCAACGGCAGAATGTAGCCCGAAAGTTTAACGGGCCGCCAATGCACCGACACGGCTGCCCGGTAGCTCGTCCCCGGCCTTATCGGGCCAGCTGCCAACTGACACTCCGGGCCGGGGGCTAAATGCAAGCGCGCGAAGCGACTCGAACCCTGTGTTGCCAGTACAGGGGAGACCAGTGCAGGCCAGTGCTCTAACGAACTGAGCTACCGGGGTGGCAATGTTCTCATACCATGTATTTGGTGAGCATATTGACGCACCCGGGACATTTCCTCGGGAATGCGGTCGTCGTAGTTGTAGTTGCTAACATACCAGAAATCAAAGAAATCGCATGGTCCAGTCATATAGCAACCATTGGCCCCAATGTTAATACCTATGTGATATAATGCGTTTCGCAAAAACCGAATGCACGAGTATGCAACTGTAGAACATGGCAACGTATAAGTTAGGAAGTGGTAGTGTTGAGTTCAGCTTGGCACTGGAAGAACTTTGAGATGATCCATGGCCCCATTCCTTCAAACCTGCATTTTCGTGTATGTTCTCATACCCCGTATTGGGTGAGAACATTGATGTACAAGGGAAATTTCCTCCGAAACGCGGTCGTCGTAAGTGTAGGTGCTAGCATGCCGAAAATCAGAGAAATCGCACGGTCAGGTCATATCGCACGCATTGGCCCCCATGCTCATGCTTAAGTGAAATAACGCTTTGCGAGAAAACCCGAATCCATGAGTATGGTACTGAAAAAGTTGGCAATGTATAATTGAAGAAATGTTAGTTTTCAGTTCAGCTTGACTCTGGAAGTCCTTTGTGATCAAGTATTTTCCCACTCCCTCAAATCTCCATTTTCGTGTATGTTCTCATAACCCGTATTGGGTGGGAACAGGAAATGTCGAAAGATAGGCAATGTTTACCTTTCAGCCAACACCTACTGCCAAGTCTAGGGATTTGTAGAGAGGTGTGCAGTGTGGAATAATGACATCACAGGAGTCAGGGAAGTGATATCATGGGATTCAGGTGTCAATGACTGGTTTGGTTAGGTAAGGTTAGGTTACAACCCATCCTAACCTAACCTGACTTTACCTAACCTAATCAGTCATTGACACCCAACTCGTGTGATGTCACTGTTCTCCACTGTGTGCCTCTTTACAAATCACTAGCCTTCGCAGTGTGTAACTAGCTTTGGCAGATGGCAGTATGAAGACAGTCTTTATTCACCAACAGAGTAGTATAAAATTGGAACCAGCTGCCAGAAACCATTCTCAGTAGCAGCACATTGAACATCTTTAAAACAGCATAGACAATCATTACAAGAATAGTGGGCTTGCTTTTCAGTATTCCATGCAGGGCTGATTGACAGATTTGGTGGGCGACTGGTTCAGTGTACAGAGTGCAGCCAAGAAGGGCCCTTGTGGCTCATAGTTGCACTAATCTTTTATGTCTTCATGTCAAAAAAATGAATAAGGCAAAGGCGTAATTACAACATTGGCTTTAATGCAAGCTGGTAGGACAAAAAACATTTGAAATGACACTAATTTCAAGACAAATATTTGCATCCTATTGTACTCATTTTGACATCACACACCTAACAAAAACCCAGTATTTTAACGCTGCATCACCTCCTTCAAAATATCCCTGGTTCAAAATGTACTAGGAGTGATGTCACCAACAGCTGACTAGCAGTCAACTGACATTGACTAAGATTGTGAGAGGTAATACTTCAAGATGACCAGTAGGTACTATGCCCATTAGCTTGGAATTCATAATTCAATTTTGGAGGACCTGAAGGCCATCAATATGAATATCTGTCATCAATATGGCCATCATCTGTCTTCCCAAGGAGTCCTTAAGGACTCCTTGGGAAGACAGATGAACTTTCATGGGACTTCCCAAGCAGTCCTCAAGGATTCCTTGGGAAGTACTTCTGCTGATTCAATGATGGTACTCCACAAGTTCATCTAATCCTTTCTGCAGCGAGATATGCTCATTGTGTCCGGTTATTGCCCTAAAGACGCACCTTAACAAGTACCACATCACTCCAGTTATAAATTATGTGAAATAGGGTGGAATACACCCTTAATGAACACATCTGGCCCTACAACATCAACTATCCTTACTATGAGCAGGCAGGGTAACTTCCCCGGTCCTGCCCACCAACTGTTGTATCGGGGTAGTCGCGCCCCCTCGGCCCGCCCCCGGGGTTGACGGAGTCCTGGAGGTTGAGGTCCCCCGTCGCACTGTGCTAGTTGTGACGGGTGACCAACACACCTCTTCGGTACTGATATCCCGGATGGGTGGGCGGGCCTGTGGGGTCTCACGTGGGCCAAGAGGCTAGTCGCCTCGTGCTGGGGACCTGGGATTCTTCCCAGTGTCTGCAGGCCCGGCTGGGGCTGGGGTCAAACCGACGAATCGGTTCTAGATGTGCTCTTTCCATTTGCCTTCCATACTTGTTTCGATCACCATTCAAGTCAGACTTTTTGGTACTGTATTGTACGAGCTCAGGATTATGCACACATACCATGGTGGATATGCTGTCCAGCATCAAACATGTACAAATAACGAACGAAAAACGGCTATAAAAAAACATCAATACGCAAAACAGGGGGTTCAGTGGTACTGGTGGCATATGTCTCCCCTCTCCCCTCCGCATCATATGGCAGGTGGCGGCCCTTCGGCCCGGAAAAGTCTCAAAGCTTGAGCCCCTTCGCTAAGGCTCTAGTGCACCCCTTCCCCTAGTCCCGCTCAACGGATTTTGCAGCCGGAGTCGCCCCTCGAAGAGAAATAGTAGGCACACTCACCCATGGGAAGACAAAGATGCCACGTCAGTGTTCCCGAGTGCATCCAACCACCGCTGAACCGGTTTTTAGCCAAAGGCGCTCCTCCAGGCACTTTCGAAGTGGCGCCCTTCCGAAAAAAATGGCACCCCTCCTGACAAGTGTCCCATGACAATTATTGGATTCGCCGCAGACGCAGAAAATGCATCGTTCTCCATTCCTCCTCGTGTGTCCGCAAGTCACTATTTATATCAAAGGAAGTATGATGATTCGACCTCTCCTCCAAATCGGTTGGGAAGCCAAACGCTTCATACAGCGCCGCATGCAGAAATATAACTCAATCATGGCGTCTTACCATTGACCATGGTGATTTCGAATATTTCTAACCCACAGTTCATGAGTTAGCATATTTTCAATCACTGACATCTGAAGCAGTTTCTAGTGCTTGATTTTGTTTTGTTCTTCCAATACTTCGTAATTTCGGAAACTTATATTAAGTATGTTCTTACTCACAATGAGTAGATGTTAACCACAATGAAAATTAGCGTCACATAACAGAGCTAGCTAATCAAGCATTTCGTCTGCGACTTCTTGTCATCAATATGTGGATAAGAATAGATTATGTGAGAAGCGAAGGCGAATGTTGTGTCGAAAAAAGTACGAGTAATAACAGAATCCTATAAAATATTTACATATATATTCATATATATGAAGATATATGAATATGTATATATATGCATATATAAAGACATAAGACATAAAGACATAACAGATTAGTGCAACTATGAGCCACAAGGGCCCTTCTTGGTTGCACTCTGTACACTGAACCAGTTGCCCACCAAATCTGTCAATCAGCCCTCCCTGTAATACTGAAAAGCAAGCCCTTTATTCTTATAATGATTGTCTATGCTGTTTTTAAAGATGTTCAATGTGCTGCTACTGACAACGTTTTCTGGCAGCTGGTTCCAGTGTTCTACTACCCTGTTGGTGAAGAAAGTTTGCCTTAACCTTGTTCTGCTGTGGTTAACTTTAATTTTGAATTTATGACCCCTAATTGCATCATTTCTGTTCAATTCAAACATTTCCCCAAGGTATCCCCTCTCCAGACCATGGACAAATTTAAAGACCTCGATGAGATCTCCTCTCCAGTCGGTCGCTCGGACGGTCCGTCGGTTAAAATTAACATGCATCAAGGTGCTGCCACCTGGTGTGGGAACACTAGCGCCACCATATGTCCAGTGTTCTAACAAAACCCGGTCAAGTCATGCGTGTCTTTATGACCCTCCTAGGTCAACATGCATGCATTTGAGAAAAAACCGAGATAGCAGTTCTATAGAAAATTAATGGGCGCTACTTTGTTCAACTATGTCACATGAGAAAATATTTCATACAATGTACCAGAAATACAAATATTTAGTTCAGCACTACTTATCTTAACAAGAGATTGAGATGATATCCGACTGAGTATATATGAAGACCTGGATGCGGATATGTGTGAGACGGCTCAGAACTCAGAGATGTGAGATCAGAGCTATGAAATTGGAAGCTGCGAGCTGGTGAAATAATTATACCGGGGTTATCGTAACGCTGAGGTCCATAGTCTATCACGTGCCTATAGAAGTTTACCTCAGACAAAGTGGGGAAATGTCTGAAAAAGCTCTGGGAGCAAAACTTCACTACAACTGGTGCTGCGAGACCCGGATTCAATTGGTGCATAAGTGACCTTGGATTTGGTTTGGAAAATGATGTGTCCATGAACTGGGATGAAGCAAGTAAATGCCTGAAATTGCCAATAATTCAGGATTGAATCTAATCATGGTGCCTGAGTCAAAACAGATAGCCATCGTCGAGAGCAGCAACTGCTGTCACAAGCTGACTGCTGTACCAGAGGAAGCTGTAGGCTTCAATGAAAATTCACCACTGCAGCTGTCTTCACATCTGAAGCCTCCTTAGCCAGTAAACCGTGAGTCCGGGCATTCCCAAAATCCTGCCAGAACACCTGTTTGAATTTTGGCCACTACTAGAACAGTATTGTATAATTTTATAATATCATTTTGACGTCTGCTGATCTTCGTATGTTGTGCTTGTAACTTATGGTGTGGACTCTGATGTCAAATTGAAACATAATTAGTGAAGCCTAATATTTCTGAGAATGATTTTGGAAAATTGTTGCTTCAGTAAATACAAATAATTTTAGAAAATTATTACTTGATTAAATAAGTTGAATCCCAGCCAACAACAGTTATTATTTAAATATGACTTGATATATGAGCTGATGGTTTGAGGAAAAAATAAAACAATTCTTCAGTGAGTTACAATTAATTTTGTGAGTTCTTCAATTAATTTAGATGGACAAATAGGTTAACTTAGAGTGATATAAAATTGTCAAATGAAGTTTACATGGAACCGTAATATTATTTGGAACACCGATGCACTTGTAAAAATAGATGGCACCTACTTAGAAAAATAATTAAATGATAGGAATATATAAGAATTAAATAGACAGTTATATAAAAATATTTTTGGATTTGATAAATTCGCCTCGAAGGGAATTTAATAGTCTAGAATTGATTGTCCTTTTCCAGATTATTTAGCTGAAGTACTTTTAGTGGAGGAAAATATAATTATTGCCAGTGGGAGGGCATAATTAATTTTCATTGGGTGACACATGTACCCAGATGAAAGAAAATTATTGGGACTACGATTACATCTACATGTGTGTTTGTGTGTATGTATGTTGGATACGGTGCAAGATAAGTTGATATACTTGAGCATCAAGAGGCTGCTGGACTAGTAGGTCACAGCCTGTACGGATTTCGGTGCAAGAATGGTTGATTAACCTGAGCACTAAGAAGCTACTTGGCTAGTGGGTCACTTAGCTTGGGTTAAGCCGTTGCTTGAGCTCCTGGGAGAGCTCAGACTGAAGCTTGATTAGCCTCTCGGTACTGTCGAGACCTGAGTGTCCAATGACAGAGCAATGTCGTGCTGAGCCACGTTGTTCGGTGAAACACCCGAACGAGAATGTGAGTAGAGTGTGCTATGAGTAGATTGTGTCTGGAAATCGTTCCCATTGCTCACATTTTTGCATCTTTATGATGAACCCTGACTGTCTAGATTATATAATGAGCTTTTGTTTGGAGTGTACTTGTTTTGAGTTGACAGTGCGGACGGGCGCAGTGACGCCACCTATACGGGAACACCGAAGCGCCGGTAGCACCATCAAAGGTGTGAATAACGTGACGTGAGTACAGTCACCTGAAAAAATAAGTAGGTCTTATGTGGTGCCACCCATCGGAACTTCAGAATAACTCGACGCCAGTGGCGCCTCCTATATAGACCAGCGACGCAATGCATGTGGTGCCACATAACATGGAAAGCTAGAATGGATTGAGAGATGTTTACATGTGAGCTGCTGTTTTAGAAGTTAATGTTGATGTGAATGTTTAGAGCTGTTGTATGATTGAAGTTGATGTCTTGTAGAATGGATGGAAATATTGATTCGGCTGACATGTGTCTACTTGGATGTATGAATATTTGAGTCTGATAGACTGACTGTAGTTATATCTGAGGTTCTTCTGCTTGCTGAAACTTGCAAAGGTGTTGTATTAATTTTGTTTAGTGGCTAAAATGAACACTTAATCCTGGATGTCCGCCCCTGCGAACCGAGCCTTATCCCCTACCTACAGCAAGTTACCCATTCCTGTCTTACCACCCGGTGAAGAGAGAAGCTGACTTCATCTGATGAACAAGAGATAGTGCCTGACTAACTTGAGTTGGACGCGTCAGTCCGGTTCGAATCGTCACTACTGACTAATCTGCCACAGATAGCTGACCGCGATCGAGACGGAGCTGATTTCAGCACCGCTGGCGACTCCGACTAGTGGGACTGACCACACCACTGGTCATACGGAACTGCGCTTCAGGGCTGCGCTTGCTCACTACTGGCGCTGTCCGAGGTGCACTGCCATGGCACCCCGTGGACCATGCTGCCAGCGTCTGGCCGCATGGTGCTCTTGAGAACTGAAGCGGTAGCTACTCGAGTGATGCCCCGAGGCATACTGAGGTGGGCAGGCAGACGCCTCGCCTTACCTCTCACATCGCGGACAGAATCTTCAGTGAACATCGAACGCTATGGTGATTCGGCACTTCTTCTTTGAATATTCGACGGAACTGGAACTCTATTGCATTGGATTTGAATGTGTTGGTTTCGGGTGTGCATTACTGCTTGCTAATGACATGCGTAGGGTTGTAGGTGCTGCTAATCGTAACCCGTATTGATTGGTTGTTTGTATTGGACTCTGAGTGATTGTGAATACTTGGGAAATGAATGTTCATGGCCGTGATTTGTCTAGTGGATCCCATAATTGGTCTGTGGACTCAATGAGAGATTGTTCGGCCTCGTGCTGTATTGTAGCAAAGCTTCCTCTGGGGACACTTGGAACACCGAAATACCCCCCGTTCATGTAGCGGCAGGTACCGCGACGGAAGTCGTCGTCGCTGCTAACTCGGCAATCACCGCCCCGGGCTGTCGAGGCCAGTGTGTATTGTGACCCCCTCCCCTCTGATCAAGTAACCCCGGCGCCGTCGACCGCCGTCGACCGCCGCGGACGCCGCTGTATCTAATGTCTGACGGAAGTTGACGTGTCGGTGCCTGACGGTCGGATGTGGCCGTCATGGGTGCATGATGATGTGACAGCCTGTTCTGGGCCGGAGCGCCACGAACTACCAGCTGCCTGCGGCAGCGTGGTCTCAGTTTACGTTATGGGGTCAATGTGTCTGTCGCCAGTCGTAGAGTCGGCTGACCGGGGCCGAGGCTCAGAGGTGTCTGAGCTGACGGAATGTCTGATAGACAGTCTGACACGCTGTTGTAGTGCATCGAGTCCGGGCATTGCTCTGGTTAGTTCAGAGCCGCGTGACGATGACGTGTCTCCTGGCGTGTGGCCAAGGGCGGTTGCCCTGAGAAGCTATATAGCCGCCGAGCGAGACGGATCGCGCTCTCTTCTCTGTTTGCACCTCACCTGACCCTGTCTCTGTCGCTCCTTCTGTGTGGACGCCGCAGGGCGGCTGGCTGTGGTCAGCCGCCCCGGGCTGACTACTGCAGGTATGTCTGGTACTAACTGTTTGTAAACGCTGTATAACTGTCGAGATGTAAGCTTGTGAGATGGGAGTTAGTATACTTGAAGATCGATCTGTGTACAAGTTGGAGATTGTGTGTGAACGTTTCTAACAAGAGATTGAGATGATATCCGACTGAGTATATATGAAGACCTGGATGCGGATATGTGTGAGACGGCTCAGAGCTCAGAGATGTGAGATCAGAGCTATGAAATTGGAAGCTGCGAGCTGGTGAAATAATTATACCGGGGTTATCGTAACGCTGAGGTCCATAGTCTATCACGTGCCTATAGAAGTTTACCTCAGACAAAGTGGGGAAATGTCTGAAAAAGCTCTGGGGAGCAAAACTTCACTACATTGTGGGCTCGACGGGCTTGGCAGGAGAAGCAGTTTCTGTCTGAGTGCTGGCCTCAAACGTGGTCCTAGAGTTGGTTTGGGTTTGTGTGTAGGAGGTTGTGGAAGGTTAGGTTTGGCAGGAGATGGTGGACTTGGGCTTGCGGGTGGTCTGGGTGGGTGTGGAAGCCTTGATTCTAGGCCTTGGTTTGGGTCGGCAGGATGGGTGTGGTAGGGGCCGAGGCCCTGGGGGAGGTAGTGGAGGGAAGGCTTCAGGGTGGTGAGGTCGGCCCTGGCCGGTTGGAAGTGGTGGCGCGAAGGGATACGGCCAGTTCCCATGAAGGATGTGTGGGTACCAATGGGGGATGAAATGGAGACCGGGTCTGGGTGTTGGAGGAGCGACGTTGCCGGGTCTAAGATGGGATGGGAGGGTCTAAGATGAAATGGGAGGGTCATGGTCAGCCCCATTCTTCGGTGGGGTTGACGTGGGAAGCCGGACTCGCGTTGGAAGGGGGTGTGGCAGGGAGGCCGGGTCGTGGGTGAAGGGATGTGGATAAGGGTCAGGTCCGAAGTGGAGCGGATGTGGGAGCAGGCCAGGTCCTGGGTGGGATGGGGTGGGAAGGAGTGGTGAGCGGTGAGGTCGAGGGGCAGTGGGCCGGGGAGTTCGGGGATGGATGGGGCGGTTGAGGCGCGGGTCGGAGGGGAAGTTGAGGCGAGGGTCGGATGGGCTGTTGAGGCGAGGGTCGGAGGAGCTTTGAGGAGGGGAGTTGTGCCGGGCTCCTGGAGCCGGCTGCACGTAGGATGGTAGGGCCGGTGTGGGCTGGTGTTAGAGGGGCTCTGAGTTTAGGTGTGGAGAGCGTTGCTGCGTAGCTTCGCCCGGTGGTAGGTGCTGTGTGGAGAGGTGCAGTTATGAGTGTGCGAATGTCAGTGGTATTGTGGCGTAGATGCTGTCGTGCTGTTATGTGTGGCACTCAGTGGGTTGCCGCATGCCGGCACACCTCCCTCTCATGTGCCCACTTGGGGAAATTGGGTCGGTGTCGGGGTGCGGCTCTGCGCAGCCTGCACATTTCCTTTCGGAAGAGTGGCAGTTGGATGTCGCGTGGTGACCAGCGCACTGGCTGCATCTTGGAGTTGGCGACGTGCATGTCCATACCGCAGGCAGGACCGGAACCGCAGTGGTAGAGGCACGTGGAGGCGTACCTCGTAGGCCTTGTTCTGTATGTGTACGTGTGATGGCAGGTGTTGTGAGTCGAAAGTCAGTACTATCAGGTTGTGAGTTGAATGTGCCTCCCGTTTGATCTGGCTGACTGTGGCTGTGGAATCCTTGTGTGCTGAGGTGTCGAAAAGTGCGGCGATGTTGTCGGTAGGTACGCTATCCAACTCTGGGGCGTGAATGTAGCCCCGGCTGGTGTTTAAGGTGAGGTGTAGGGTGAAAGAGCAGCGCTGGCCTTTGGAGGTGTTTGTATTCAGGAGTGTTTTTGTATCCGCGCTGCTCTGTGTTTGTACTAAGATGTGGATGGTGTGCGTGTGGATCTTGAAGTGCGTAGAATTCAGAATGTGTCGAAGTGTCCTCTCCAGAGTGAAGGAAGACTCCTGTGTGATGAGGTGTCCTGTGTTCGTGTACACACCTACTAAGTAGGTGCCCTGTGTGGTGCTGGCGGCGGGCGCCATGGTGTTTACGGGTTCGGCCCCACCCTCCCCTGCAAGTGTCCTACCTGACTGAAAAAAACTACCCGGATTCGTTGCACCCTAGACCAAGCTTTCACTCTTTGGTGCCTGCCCCGGCCGCAATGGCCCAAGACAGTGGGCTCCACACCATTATATTTCCTCCAGGGATGAAGGCTAGTTTGGAGACAGAGAGAAGTCGGGGATTTGGTGAAGGAGGTTTTCCTTCTAGAGTCGTAGGAGTGCTTCTTTAGGGTTCCTGGAGCTCTTGGTGTCTTGCTACTTCTGCGGCTACGGGGTTGTCTTCAGCTCAAACCCTGGACCTTCCTGCACTGCAGCACTTCACTATCACTATCACTACACTGACATCTAGCGTCAAGAGAGCCAACGACAAGTTATGAGATGCGAGATGGCGGGCGCGCGGTCAACAATGGCTGAGTCTTCAGACGGCCGCTGGTGGACGCGCTCCGCTACCAGACTACAAATGCATAACCTTACACTTATCATAGTTGAAAGATGTCTGCCATTGATCAGCCCACTTTTTTAAGTCCTCCAAGTCTAGTTGAATATTACTAGAGTGATAACTACTGTTTGTCACTCCTACCAGCTTGATGTCATTAGCAAATTTGGACACGATTCTTCAGCTCCACCTCAATGTTATTCACAAAGATGACGAAGAAAAGCGGCCCCAGAACAGAGCCCTGTGACACTCCGCTCAGAAAATCATACCAATCAGATTTACTCTTATTTAACGCTATCCTATGTTGCCTTCCCTCAGCCATGTTTCAATCCAACGCATAATTTTTCCAACATTCACATGTTGCTGTAGTTGACGAATTAGCCTCCATTGTGGAACTTTATCACAAGTTTTGCTAAAGTCCAAGTACACTACATCCATTCTGCTTTGATTGTTCATTTCGTTAGTAACATACTCCATGAGCTCCAATAGGTTAGTTGAACAAGGCATTCGAGATCGAAATCCATGTTGAGTAATCCTTTAAAAAGTTATGCCTATCAAGATGAATCTGAACATTCTGTTGAACCACATGTTCCAGTACCTTGCAAACTATTGAGGTCAAACTGGTTGATCTGTAGTTTCCTACACATTTCATACTTCGGTTTTTTGAAGTTGTATTACGTTTGGATTTGTCCATAAAGTTGATACATAATGAAGGATAAAGCTAAGCTTCAGGACATGAGATTTAAAAAAAAACTAGTCTAAGCTCTTGCATTAAAAGCATTAAAAATAAAGGGGTATCATTACTGTTTAAGGCATCCACACCATAAGTTTTGCACACACTTTGCCTGCATGAGGAAAACAAAGGGCTAGGCTGGGTTACGTTAGATTGCATTAAGCTTTCTTAAGACGAGACATAGAATTTCTGGAGGAATGTACAAACGCGTCTATGAACACGATGAAGATGATGAAACCATTCGCAAGTGCGAAATTGTATTCGTCCCAATTTTAGTATTCTTTATGATTTTATATTCCTCTTCTTTTTGGAAGAATATTACAGATTTTTGTTGATTAAGACAATCATATTGTCAACATACGTCTTGGTATATTGAAGAAGAAAGAAAGAAGAAAAAATGTTTTTTTTTATCAATAAAAAAAATAGTTCTACTTCAAAAGCAGTTTATGGTTGGTTTGGTGAGGTTAAGATGAGATTTCTATTAATTTGAAAAATTTAAAGACAGCAAATTGTTTCAAATTTATCAAATTGTACTTTTTATATTTACCTTCTCTAAAGGGGAGCTCTATCTTGGATAAGCATTAAATTTACATTTAAGGCATTTATATTTTTTGTAGCATAACCCTTTATGCTGTTATCTAATTGTGCACCCCCTTTTCCAGTGTTATTTTACAAAAAAAACTAAACAGTAAGCATTTGCACAGAAAATAAGAAGCCCGATCATCTTAGTTATACTCAAGGGCGGTCCGTGGCACTCTAAATGAGTTGAGGGAGGAAAAATCGCGACTGTATTCCTTCCCATCCACAGAACAAAATGTTTTCGGATTTTCCATACTTTATTTCTTTTGGTTCCGAAACTTCACAGCTGCTTCTCAGGGGGTGCTCCGTCTGAAAAGTTTCAGGTAGGGATATACTTGAGCCTTCCAGGAACAAACTTCTCAGCCGGAGTGGCGCCATCTTCCATGAGGAGTACATGCTTCCAGATCCCTCTGCATCCATCACTGTCCGGGCTTCTCAAAACAGCGCTGTCCTACCTTGGGGCTCAAACTTTGTTTGGTCACTGAGAAGTTCCTTGATCTTGTGCATGTATTCATGGCGGTCCAAAATGACAAGGACAGAAAAATTATAAAGACATAAAGACATAAAAGATTAGTGCAACTCTGAGCCACAAGGGCCCTTCTTGGTTGCACTCTGTACACTGAACCAGTTGCCCACCAAATCTGCCAATCAGCCCTCCCTGTAATACTGAAAAGCAAGCCCTCTATTCTTATAATGATTGTCTATGCTGTTTTTAAAGATGTTCAATGTGCTGCTACTGACGATGTTTTCTGGCAGCTGGTTCCAGTGTTCCACTACCCTGTTGGTGAAGAAAGTTTGCCTTAACCTTGTTCTGCTGTGGTTAATTTTAATTTTGAATTTATGACCTCTAATTGCATCATTTCTGTTAAATTCAAACATTTCCCAAGGTATCCCCTCTCCAGACCATTGACAAATTTAAAGACCTCGATGAGATCTCCTCTCAGCCTTCTATATCTAAGTGAAAACATATTCAATTTCTTCAATCTTTCCTCATATGCCAGGTTGCTTATGCCATTAACCATTTTTGTAGCCCTCTTTTGTACTCTCTCTAAAAGCCAACAATCTTTTTTCATAGCTAGGAGACCAAGCTTGGATGCAGTATTCAAATGTGGCCTGACGTATGCACAGTAAAGCTTCCTGATCACTTCCTCACTTCTGTATGATACATTCCTATTTATTGCCCCGAGCATTCTCAGTGCCTTCTTCCTGGCTTCCTTGGTCTGTTCTGATGCCCCCAATTTTGTGTTTAGAATAACACCTAAATCCTTCTCCTGTTGAGTCACTGATAGCACTTGGCCACCCATCAAGTATGGAGCCTTCATATGCTGCTTACCTACATGCATGATTTTGCACTTATCAAAGTTAAATTTCATTTGCCATTCTTCGGACCACTTCACAAGTTCGTCTAAGTCTTTTTGCAGCGAGATATGCTCATCCTGACCTGTTATTGCCCTAAAGACCTTCAAATCATCTGCAAATTTCAAAACTTTACTGCTTAGGCCACTTTCAATGTTATTTACAAATATAATGAACAGTAATGGCCCTAGTACTGACCCCTGGGGGACTCCACTAAGAACATTTTGCCATGATGACTTTGTACCATTTAGCATCACTCTTTGCTGTCTATCTGAAAGCCACAACTCTATCCATTTTTAAGATGCTACCTGCAATACCATGGGACTGAAGCTGTATCATTAACCGTTTATGGGGTACCTTGTCAAAGGCCTTACTAAAGTCAAGATATGCTACATCAACCTGATTTCCCTGATCAAATTGTTCTGTGGCGAAGTTCAAAAAGTCCAAGAGGTTTGTGAGACACGATCGTCCTTTTCTAAATCCATGTTGAGTATCTTGAATCAATCTGCTACCTTCCAGATAACTAACTATTCTATCCTTGATAATTGATTCAGTACCTTGCAGACTAGGGATGTGAGACTTATTGGCCTATAGTTTTCAACTTTCCCTCTTTCTCCTTTCTTGAAAATAGGAACTACATTTGCCCTTTTCCAATCGGTTGGAATTTCATTATGTGAAACTGATCTACAAAATATTATACTAAGTGGAAATGCCAGTTCCTTTTCAGTTTCCCGCAACACCCTAGCATAAATATCATCAGGTCCTGCTGCCTTATTTGGCTTTATTTTCCTGATATGATTGTAAACAACATCACTACCAATGAAATCAACATCATTTGTCAGATCCCATGTAACTGAACTATGGTGTACGGTCGGCAGATTGGTCATATCTTCCAATGTAAACACTGATTTGAACTGCTTGCTCAGCTCCTCAACCATCTCACTATCCTCACCCAATGTAGTCCCGTTTACTTCCAGTGGACCAATTGTGTTAGAAACTTTACTCAGCTTGTAGAAACTAAAGAACTTTTTACTGTCCCCATTACAGTTTCTAGCTAAATCCAGTTCCTTTGCTCGCTTTGCTGCTCTGGTTTTTTTGCTTCACAGTGTCTCTAGCTTTTCGATACGCCTTTAGATTAATGACATTTGAGGCTTCTTTAAAAACTCTAAATGCAGTTTTCTTAGCCCTAATTGCTTTTATCACGTCTGGTGTAAGCCATGCTGGCTTTCCTACCCTTCTTTTGCGTCTTTGCTTTTGGGGGACATGTCTAATCTGAGTTTCCTTTAAGTAAGATTTGAACTTTTCCCACATTTCACAGGCATTTAAATTGGAGAATTCTTCTTCCCATCTGATGGCACTTAAAGCCGCTCTCATGCCGTTAAAGTCTGCTCTGTTGAAATTTGGAACCTTTACCAAATTATCCTTGATAATTTCACCTACATGTGCCTTGAATCTAACTATGTTATGGTCACTTTTTCCCAGAGTTTCGCCTACAGTCAAGTCTTGAACCAAGTCACTTAAATCCGAGAATACAAGGTCCAAGAATGAACCATGCCTGGTAGGTTCCGATACAAACTGGTGTAAGAACAGGTCCTCTTCAAGGCATTTCCTGAACATTTTGCATGATGGGGAGCCAACACCAGCATTTTCATAACCTTTTAGATTAAAGTCACCGAGAATAAGGCACTTCCTCTTAAAGTTTCTACTGATTTCCTCACAAATCACCTTGTCAAGCTCCAGTTGCTGAGAATGTGGCAGGGTTCCTGATCGGTAGAAAGCTCCTATCCTAAGAGTATTGCTGTTGCCTTTTCCCACAGTGACATCAAGCCAAATGGACTCCACAGACACATTTTTATCCCCACCTGCTACTTTTTGAGAACTGAATAAGCTATTCACATAGAGCATTACACCACCCCCTTTCATTGCTGGACCCCTATTGCACGAAAACATATTGTATCCCTGGATCTCATAGTCCTGTAAGTTATCTCCAAAATATCCTTCACTGACCCATGCCTCCGTAATGCAAACAAAATCCGGTTCCTCCTCAGCAACATAACACTTGAACTCATCAAATTTGGAACGGATACTCTGAGCATTAAACATCATACACTTAACAAATGCTCCATAACCACCTTTGGCTTTTTCATATTGAGGAGTTCTTTTATCACTAGATGAACTATAACTCTGTCCCCTTGAGTTGCTGCTGTCCCTATTTGCAGACTTTGAGGTTCTATTGCCTTGGCTGACACTATTGGAATATTCCTGAGTTGGCAATGCAATTTCATCCCTCCCCACCCCCATTTCCTAGTTTCCCTGAAGGACATGCTCGTATACTTTGCCTAACACATGGACCCCCTTCTCAGAAAAGTGCAGGCCATCCCTCTGATAGAGGTCCCACGATGCATAAAACCTGCTCCACTCGTCTACAAATGTAAAACCTAGCTCATGGCAGAGCTTTCCTACCCTGGTGTTAGCTGCCAGTGCCCTAGAGCTCCACTCAGGGAGGCTCTAGCCCTAGGCAAAATTCCTGTTACAAGGACTCTATTGGTACCCTTCAGGGTGGCCAGAAGGGCCCTGTACTCCCGCAGAAGCTCCTCGCTCCTAGTATGACCTATGTTATTTACCCCTACATGCACTATGACTGTGTTAAACTGGTGATCACTGGTGACCTGTGCCACCGCAGGTACCAGGTCCTTCACCTTGGCACCAGGCCTGGTGATGCACCTCCTGTCCCTCCTACCTTTACAAAATACCCGCTCTAAATAACGCACACGAGAGTCTCCTATGACCAGCACTGACTCCTTACTACTGGTATCCTGGGGCTCCTTACTACTTCTAGATTGCAGACAGTTAAGTCCAAGAATCAAAAAGTAGCTTTTGGTTCGCACTTAGTTGAATAGAGGAAAGGTTTACATATCCGTTTTTGGTTTTAGGCAACGAATACTTCTCCCATACAAGAGGGACAATTTATTGGTGATCTTCATTCGGTTTTACATTATCGGTGTGTTCAGCGTTTATTTCGAGCTATTCGTTCACTAGGTCATTGCTTTACCTATATTTGGTTCTCGATTAGTTTTCGTCGGTATTCCTAAGTAAGTGCTTCTTTGCCTCTCGTTGCCGGATCATGGGTTTTAATGTCGGTCATTTTTGCAGGATATCTTCTTTTACACATTGGCTGTTGAAGATAAAAGCACATTTAGCCTTAGCAAGTTCTCGCTATATATATATATATATATATATATATATATATATATATATATATATATCATATGTCATATTTCAATAAATGCCCTCAACGTGCAGTGGCTGTTAAGTGGAAGTCTGGGCAGAACTCAGATATTTACAAAGAAAGGATATATTTGTGGTCAATGGTGGGAGCAGATGAGAAACAAACATTCGTACGCCAACATAATACAATATCCACATCACTTTCCGCACTACATACACGAACTATACACGAATGGTTTGTAGAAGTGATAGGAAAGCGATAGCATAAAGGTGACTTCATAGTGTACACATATCCATGTTTGGAAGTTTTTTTCGCGTGACTTTGCCGCCCCGGTGGCTCCAGTTCCTGCCGCCCCCGGTGGCTCAGTTGGTTGGAGCGCTGGCTCTGCACTGGTCTCCCCTGTACTGGCAACACAGGGATTCGAGTCGGTTCGCGCGCTCGCATTCAGCCCCGGCCGGGAGTGTCAGTTGGCAGCCGGGCCCAATAGCGGCGGGGGACGAGCTACCGGGTGGCCCTGTCGGTGCATTTCGTCACGTTAAACTTTCGGTCTAAATTCTGCCGTTGAACTGAAGTTCATGGATCGGGTGGTGGGGCCAAGGTTCACGCAACAAGCTCTGCTTAGCAATAGAGCCCTGGCTCCTCAAGCCCACCCCAACAACTAGGATTAAATTTATTTAATAAAAAAATGTTCGTGGAGATACGCTAGTGCATGTTTCCTGAGTTAGACAGCCTCGATGTTTTTGTTTCAGTAGGAAGTTTGTTGTAGTAGAAGACAGACGAATAGAGAATCTTCCTGCGGCCAGCCTCTCTGTGAATGGCTGGCAGGTGCAGGTGGTCGTCTGCACGTGTGTGACGGTTTCGCAGGGTAGACTTTGCAATGATTTTGACCGGCAATGTGCGTAGGCTCACCCGTCAGAATGATGTTGTGGAGCAGTCAGACTTTGAAGAGATACAGATCAGCTGCAGTGAGGAGACCCAACTCATTTCGGGCATCAGAAATATGAAATATGAGGCCCAACTCATTTCCGTAGACCTGACACGACTCTAGTGGCGAAGTGAATGATCTTGTCTGAGTCTGTGAATGTTTGCTGACGGCCCGTTCCTGTAAACAGATACGCAGTATCGGATATTGGATATAACTAGGGCTATTGACTATTGTGACGAGGGTACTGGTCGGCAGATGGTGACGAAGATCGCCTCAGGGCCAGAGGGAACCCAGTGCACGTGCGGACCACAACAGCTACATGGGAATCCCGAACACGTGGCAATCAAATGTCACACCAGGGTTCTTACATGAATGGCTCTCATCTATCACCGCGTCCTTAAAGCACACTCGTATTGGGATAATATTACGCAGATTTTGATGCGATCGAAGAGGAAGAAGCAGAGTTTTAGTCGGGTTCACCTTCAAGCCGTTATCCAGGAAGTAGTCGTAGAGTTTGCTCAGACATGTCTCCATCTGGCTTATCAGATTTGGGAGATCGATTTCGACCGGAGATGAGGACCTGGGTGTCGTCTGCGAACTGGGTCACGGGTGCTACCGGGACGTGCAAACTGAGGTCGTTCGAGAGGAATAAGATACTTTTGGTCCGACACTAACAAAATATTGACTGAGCTGCTCAGGTAGGACCTGAGCCTGTACTCTGTGAGATCCTTTTTTGTGTCGATAATGGGATTAATAGCACGCCACGCAGCTGGCGGGCCTTTTGACCTGTCTTTCCGCCAATCTCGTCCCTACGGTCAGCTTTAATAGCTGATCGAACTTGTCTGTTAAGTACTTTGTATGTGTTTATATCTTGTAAGCGCAAGGCTACATCTCGCTGGTTCATGAGATGCTTGGTAGCTTCGCTAACACGTGGTGCTGTTGGGCTCAGAATTTTGACGTTTCTGAGTGGCAGGTGTTCGTCGAGAGTAGGTGTCAGCAATCTCAGCATGGTGTCCCATTTATCAGTTACTGAGATGCGACCAATGACCTGGGCCCAGTCGATCTCACCAAGGTCAAGGGTCATTTCTGAGGTGTCCACTGTCCGAAAGAACGTGACTTTATCACGGTGTTAACTGAGGCAGGCCTGTTTACTTCAATTGAACATGTAATAGATTTGTGGGACTTTAGTGGCAGAAACTCACTTTGGGTCTGTCGACAGAGGTGGGCGAATTTGTTATGCTGACATCCAATAAGGAGACTTTGGCGAATGTAGGGTGAACGGTTCACATTTCAACTTTTTTCGAAGATAGCTTCATCTCGCATACTTTCCCATTGTTTGGTTCATTTTAAGTCCATTGGTGTTGATTTTAGCAGGATCGATCACTATCTTAGGGTGCCGCATCGACCCCAAAGTTTGCGTGTTCGGACTTCCAACTTGCCGTTTTCCGCAAGTCTAGCGGTTTTCTACTCTGGTATCTCATCGTCAGGCAACATTCTGCAGACTTACCTACCAGCGCATCCAGTAGCTTTCTACCTCGACATGTCTCGTGCATCGTTATTTGCAGCCCAAAGAGCGCGTTTTCTAGCGAGGAACTGGATATGGGTCAGTGACGGTATAGTTGCCCGTCACCCTGATCTTGCTCCCACCAGATTTTTGCCAAGTCGCATACGCCCTGCGAAATGACGCTCCCAAGTCGGTAAATGCATAACTCACACTCAAATCAGTTGTTCACTGTACCCTGGCAGTGAATTGAGTGATTTCCGGCATAATAACACTCGATTATTAGCCTTAACAAATTTTAACCCAGATAATAAAATAGTCGCAGCCACTCGCACCATCTCGATACAACCGCAAAATCAGCCGTCGCGTTTCCGCGCATTCATTTATTTATGGTGACTGGTAGGATCGCCAATGACGAATACTGGATATGACTGTGACTGAACACTGAACACTAAACAGGTTCACATTTCAACCTGTTTCGAAGATAACTTCATCTCGCAATTTTTCCCATTACTTGGTTCATTTGAGGTCCATTAGTGTTGGTTTTAGCAGGATTGATCAATATCTTGGGGTGCCGCGTCGATCTTAAAGTTTGCATGTTCGGACTTCCAAATCGATCTTTTTTGGTCGCAAATCCAGCGGTTTTCCACTTTGGTATCTCATCATCAGGCAACATTCTGCAGACTTACCAACTTGCGACGTCACTGTCACCATGTGGTGCAAATTATGAGGTATGAAGAAGTCCGTTCTTAGTATGGCCAAAGAAGTCTTCAGAGTTGGCCGTACTTAGGTACTTTTTGACCATTTTTGTAAGGCTTGAGGTGATGGATAGTGCTGAATGGGTGGGAATGAACAGATGAGATCGCCATGATGCCACATCATCCTGAAAATGATGACTCCAAAATTAGCTCCAAAAATCATCCCTCAAAAAGATTTTCCTGACCCACGAAGGAAATTATCACAAGATGCTTTGCAAAATATGCCATATGTTGAAGAACCTGGGCCAGTATTTCAAAATACTATCCCAGGTTCGTCAACTCTTTCCCACCTTGCTTTTGTCAAGCTGCGACGTTTGTATGGTGATGGACGCTCACTGAAAATCCGGTTATGAAACACTTGAAACATAAAAGCCTCAAAAGTGCTCTGTCAATGCCAAGCCAAAGGAACGGCTGTTGCTGGATGGAACTTCACACAACAGGGACTGATGCTCGTTTTTCATTAATAACTAACCTACTCGATTTTTGACAGGTGAATTTCTAGCCACTCATGAGCTTGAAAGATTTGTTTATAACATTTGGGTATGTCCATAAAATTACCTTACACCGCATTGGCTTTCACCGCTCCCCTTCCCTTCCCACCTTCCAAATGCTACCTATGCATTCTTAACACTGGATCATATGGGTGACGTTGTTCATTATGAGGTCCCCCTCCCCAGCGTAATGTAATGAACAGACAATTCCTTTGGTGTTAGAGACACCAAAGGAATTGTCTGTTATGGACCCAATCAGCGCAAGAAGTGGGAAGAAACTGGTCAGCGCAGAGCCTCCTCCAGGCGCTGAAAAAGACAAATCCAAGAGACTCAGAAAGGACACTGAGAAGTTCTTGGTGGGCCAACCAAGACCATCAATCACAGGGTCTCAGTTAACCACAGTAAGGCAAGTGCTACAGTTCTTGTTTCACGTGAAAGAGAGTGAAGGTGTGAGGGCAAAAGTGAAGCATGCAGGATCACAGTGGAGAATGTGTTCCCTTTTTTAAGTGGCCCGTATCAGGCCCATGCGGCCATACAACTGCCAGCAGAGGCTCGAGTTACTTTTCACGGAGTGGTGGGAAACTCGAGAAGAATACAAGGCGATCAAACCCACAGGGCAAGAGAAGGATTTTTGTAGAGAAGTTGGACCAACTCTGGGATATTGGAGCTCCTGATGCTCTGGAGGATATCAGGAGGAATCGCGTACTGACCGCTCAGACCAGAGCTGAAGATGAAGCCTTCTATGGAGACCAGAAGGGTCCTAGGCCGTTTAGGATGATTGGGCAAGACAAAATCTATGCTGGTAAGGCACATTTGCGGGCAGTGAGGGAAAGAGGCAGTGAGGCAGTGAGGCCGCCCGGGGTCACTATTGAAGGTATGTCTGAGACTGACTGTCTGAAACCGCTGTATAACTGTTGAGATGTAATCGTTTGAGATGGGAGTTAATATGTTGAAGGTCGATCTGTGTACAAGTTGAAGATCGTGTGTGAACGTTAACAAGAGATTGAGATGGTGTCAGGCTGGGTTTGTATGAAGACTTGGATGCATACGTGTTTGAATCAGAGACCCGAGATGGGGACTCAGAGTTATTGAAATTATAACCTGGTTCACAAATCGCGAACGTCGAGGTCCATAGTCTATTCACGTGCCTAATAGTTTACGTCAGACAAAGTGGGGAAAGGTCTGAACAAAGCTCTGGGGGAGCAAAACTTCATTACAGATGTGCACGAGACTGCGGGCGACGCCGCGTCTCCGTGGTCCGCGGCTTGAGGAGGACGTGCCCGTAGTATGCCTGGATGCGAGCACGCGACTGTCGGATCTCGTTGACGAGACCTCATGGCTCCTTTTTTAGTTGATCGGTCCGTCCACGCACGCCTGGCTGAAGCGGCCGCCACAGCAGTGGTGCGAGGACGACGACTACGTGAAATTCGAGAACTTTGTCCGTGAGGTCAAAGTCACAAATGATCTAGCCGAGCGGGGGATCAGCATGCTGAAGGAGTTCGCTGGAATGGTCGGCGACGAGTCCCAGTTCCAGTGGCTCTTGCAAGCTGTTGAGAGCCACAGAGCGAGATTACCGAAGTAGCAAAGCTGCCATGAACGTGAAAAGCAATAGGTTTCGTCTCTGCATGACAGCAACACTGGGGCTTGACCCACCGCTCGATGTGATTTGTTATCTCGATGTGATTTGTTAACACGATGTGATAAGTTATTTGTTATCTACTTTCATGTTCGTTTAAATTCGCCTGCAGTTGTTTCGCCTATTATCGAGCGCTCATTGATGCTCAAGGTGTTCAGTGTTCAGTCACAGTCATATCCAGTGTTCAGTCATTGGCGATCCTACCAGTCACCATAAATAAATGAAAGCGCGGAAACGCGACGGCTGATTTTGCAGTTGTATCGAGATGGTGCGAGTGGCTGCGACTATTTTATTATCTGGGTTAAAATTTGTTAAGGCTCTTATCGAGTGTTATTATACCGAAATCACTCAATTCACTGCTAGGGTACAGTGAACACCTGATTTGAGTGTGAGTTATGCATTTACCGACTTGGGAGCGTCATTTCGCAGGGGCGTATGCGACTTGGCAAAAATCTGGTGGAAGCAAGATCAGGGTGACGGGCAACTATACTGTCACTGACCCATATCCAGTTCCTCGCTAGAAAACGCGCTCTTTGGGCTGCAAATAACGATGCACTGGAGACATGTCGAGGTAGAAAGCTACTGGATGCGCTGGTAGGTAAGTCTGCAGAATGTTGCCTGACGATGAGATACCAGAGCAGAAAACCGCTAGACTTGCGGGGAAAAAACGGCAAGTTGGAAGTCCGAACACGCAAACTTTGGGGTCGATGCGGCACCCTAAGATATTGATCGATCCTGCTAAAACCAACACCAATGGACTTAAAATGAACCAAACAATGGGAAAATTTGCGAGATGAAGCTATCTTCGAAAAAAGTTGAAATGTGAACCTGTCTAATGTAGGGCACTTCACTCTTACGGTAAGTGAATAGTTTCTTACGGACTCAAGCAGGAGTGTTTTGCTGGGGCAATTTGCCGTGTCGGGAAAGTTGCAATTTAGATCACTTGCGAGGTAGAAAGTGCTGGTAAAGTTCAGTGTCGCCAATTGAGCATGTCTTTCGAGCTCAGCGAAGTCACCATTTAAGGCAGGTAGAGTGTTACGAGGAGGTCGATAGGTTGCCGCCAGAATGAAATATTTTCCGCTTTTACCTTTAACTTTAGTCCAGAGTGATTCTAATTTGGAGCTCGAGTTTGGAGGCGTAGACATTTCCAAAACGGTAATAGTAAGCGCTGACTTGGCGATAATCGTCACCCCACCGTAGCCACTAGAGTCAGGCCGGTTCGCACGTCTTAACCCGCGCCGTCTTTCCGGTCAAATCCTCACACCCCGTCTCGGGGGTGGGGGTGGGAGGGCAATTGAAGACCCCTCGAAAATCCAAACTAAGCATCGCACGAAAACGAAAGAGGTATCATCGGAAAGCGCTCGACGAGTAGGGTCCGGGTCCACCCTCCAAAATAATTTCCCCCAAAAAGTGACGACACCATGGGGATACATTTTCACTTTTCACGACTCACATTATGTTTTTGACTCTGGGGAGTTCATTTTGGGATATATGAAAAACAAAATTTATTTGGAATGAGAAAAGGACAGCGGAATCGACCAGGCCTACATATTTTTGCCCCCCCAACAAAAAATTGAAGGAAGACACCGAAAAGTGGGAGATGAACACAACGTTCCTGGACAAAATTAAGTCTGCGGGGTCTTTGAATTTCGTTAACGATGCAGCAGAAAGAGCTGTTCCTCTCATCCACACCTTCAGCACATCACTGACCAAAGACGAAGAGCAGAAACAATACCTACCCCGCCTCGTTGCTAATCACCGTCGCCGCCTCCCTGCTCCGACCAAAGAGGGACTGATGAAAGAGGGCGGTTGCTGAATGATAGAGGACAGGTTGAAGTCCCACCTCATTTCGTCATTCAAGTTGGCACGATGAAGAATTATTATTTATTAAGGTTTTTTGGTTGTTTTCATAGCAAATAGGAACTATGCTATGCGAAAGAAGAACAAAACTTAACATCCCTTCAGTTTCCGTTCTGTCGGAGAAAAGACACCTTTCTGCGCGACCCCTAAAATTAAACGAAATTTCCTGAAAATTGGCATGAATGTTATGTATCAACAGTGTAACAAAATAAAACTTGTGGAGCTAACAATTTTTCAACTTTCCTTTTTGGACCAGGCTAATACCCATTGACGTTGTAATAAGCAAAGAGTACTTTTGGAAAATGGGCTGCATTTTGGTCCATTAAAAGGGCTGCATTTTTACCTTTACTTGCATTGTATATCACATGTCGATTTCCAATGTTCATGTCATTGAACTTGTAATGAACGACCTTCATTTTACATTAACCCATTAGTTCCCGAGCATAGATTCCATTTGATTTTTTAAATGAAATATGGAACAAATAGTGTCTATCGGGTCAGGATGACGAATCGAAAAGAAACTTTCCAAAATTATTATCGGAAGTGGGTGAAATCGGTGCGTCCTTTAAAGTACGTGTGGGCACTGTCCCTATGGATGCGTGTAAATTGGGAAATATTGCAATAGACATTGAAAAATGATATAAAACTGAAGAAATTCTCCTTTGAAGTCAATTTTAAGCAACCTGTACTTATATTGAATTGAATACTTACTTGCATTGAACTTCGTTTACATATATCCAGGAAGACACCTAATCTAGGGTAATGTAAACATCGACACTTTTTACTGTTCCGATCATTTGTCTTGTACATGCCATCGATCTTCAGATATTTTCCGTTGCAAATTGCCCAATTGCATGGAAACATGTAATAGGTTACTATAAATGAAACACAAACATCCTTAGTTTAGTGCTTATTTTCATCTTTTTGATACAGTATCACAAAAAGTAGAGGATACTTTATTTACAACAACAAAAAATCAAGTGACTGTGGCAACTGGAATGAACACTGGTGAGTTGGTGGTCAACACCGGTGGTGGGTCTCAAAACAGTCGGGATGGAGACCCACGTTGCACCTGCGGCACCTGTACAGGGTCCTCTTCTTGCAGTGGTTGTAGACGTTCTTCCCTGTCCGACGTCTTCATGACCAGGTGGTTGACGTTGTCCCTCCTGACGTCGGCCAGGGTGCTAGTGGAGAGGACAGGAAGAGTGTGGATACGGCTGGTCTTGGTCTCCCCATGAAGCATCACCGTCATCTCCACATGACCGGACGAAGTCCAGGGAGAGGCATCTTCTCCTGCTTCTTGACGTCCATCACCACTGCCACCTTGCGGTACAGACGCCAGGCCTGGACAAGAGACACGTTCAGGAACCAGTTGTGCAGCGCCCAGTACCACTTTCGATTGCGGGTGGTGATGGCGTAGCACATCACCATGTTGTCCAGCAGGTCCACGCCGCCCATGTGGGTGTTGTAGACCCTGACGGTGTTGGGCTGGTCCACTTCCACCTTCCTCTTCTCCACCGATGAATACCTGTTGCACTTTCCCATAGGGTTGACGTCCGCGAAGTTGGAGGCCACGTACACCGGTGCAGAGTCCTTCCACGCCACCACGACCTGGTCCTCGTCCACATAAACTTCCTCCTTCTGACCCCTCCTCATCTTCTTGCCCTGCTGCTTGCACAGGAGGGACAGTTTGGTGAGCCTGTTCTGCCGCATCGTCCCCACCACTCCTACCCCCTTCTTCGACATGTTATCCAGCAGGCTGGTGAAGAGGCTGTCACACGCCACCTTCGTGCCAGCCACCAACTTGGCATCCTCCACCAGGCCGTAGACGACGTCAGGTCCCTGACTGAGGCCGTAGTTGAACAGTTTTGTCTTGGAACCACCATATGGCTCCCACAGGATTAGTTCCCCAGCTGAGGTCGCCAAGACCCACACTTTGAAGCCAAAGCGAGTCGGTTTTCCCTGAGGAACTGCTTGAGCGGGTGAGGACCGAAATACTTGACCATCGACTCGTCCACGGAGACGTACTCAGTCTTCTCGACGTATTTGTCGGCTGCACTGTTCATGGCATCAAACAGGGGTCTCACCTTCCAGAAGCAGTCGTCCGCCTTTGGCTTGTGGCTGTTGGTGAAGTGGCTGTAGCGCATGACGTCGTCGAAGGTGTTCCTTGGCATCGCCTTCATCACTAGAGGATTTCCAGTGTCCTCCTTCTTCTCCCAGTACATCCTCCTCTGGGCCG
>JAOTOL010001448.1:0-62500 GCA_034440575.1 Imbricaverruca yamaguchii
CACACACATCCACTCACACCTTCCCACTCCGTCCCCATCCCCCCTCTGATATCGACGCATCGAGCATCTGCATTACGAATAATACACATTGTAGCACGTGGATTACACATAGACTACAACGTGCGAACATTATTATGATTACGCATCATTATTACGGACTCAAGATGAGGTAGGGGATCCAGGAATGCTCATTGGGGGGGGGGGCATTTCCTCGGAGGGATGCCTCCCGCGTCCCTTCTGGGAAAAGTCCTTTGAGAGGCAGGGAAGAGTCCTCGACCCGAGCCAACCTAAAGGGGATCCGAGTCGTTGAGCAGTACATTGACACCATCGCCTCGGGGTGTGGCGCCCGTCCCAGGGCTGAGCTTCTCGACCAGCAGCTGCATGCAGCTGGCTGACGCGAACCCCGCGACGGCTGAGCCGCCGGGCGCCGTGTGCCCAACGCAGTCGACCAGCGCAGCCGACGCGTCCCTGAGGCCGAACAGCCGGCCGACACCGGAGCCGGCGCACGCCCGGGCACTGGCGCTGCCGCGGCCGCATGCCGAGCGGGCGACGCCGCTCCGCGCGCACGGCCTCTGTCGCAGCCACTCAGCAGAGAGCACAGTGAAGCTGACAGCCGAGTCGGCGGCGCAGGCTTTTCCCTCGGCGGAGGCGAAGTGCCGTCCGCCAGAGGAGAGTTAGCAAGTTAGCTTTGATTGATTATTTGGGCACTGCCGTTTTGATTGTTTAGCTTTGATTGGGCGCGCCGACTACAGGGTCGTTTGGCGCCCGTTGAGTAAGTTAGTTACCAGGGCTTTTCGGCGTGTCGACTCCACTGGTCATGCAGCGCCCGTCCGCTAGAGGAGAGACACGTCACAGAAGAGACTACGTGAAACCGGCTGGTGTGCCATGCGGTATCAAGCAATGAAGAAGGGCTTGTTTGTTTGTTTATTGGGTGGTACACGACGCACTTCATGCACATTCACGGATAATGGCACCGCCCACACTGTCTTGCGGGTGGGCCGCGGGATTGGGAAATGTCCTGAGTGGCGCTAGAGTTGAACCCGGGACCTTTGGTACCCATAGCCCGACACCTTAACCACTCGGCCATCCCCGCCCCTGGATGAAAGAGGGAGAGACGGAGAGGGAGAGAGAGGGCGAGAAGGAATAACAGAGATAGCAATGGTTGGATTGCAATAAGCAGTCAATGGAAGGTCAGAAATTGGATTGTTTCGCACCAAACATCGAGTAACAGGACCACGTGGAGAATGACAGATAGTCATTACTTTCTTCTGCATTCTCACCATCAAGGGTGTCGCTTGATGAAAATAAGTGTAATGGCCATGCTACAGTCGGTTACCAAATTATATTCCAGTATATCCTTACTGCGGCTGCCGACTAGGAAGGTAGGCTGTGCCGCTTTACATCAATCATTGGTAGACTGCGCCGCTTCACAGTTAGGCGTTGCGTGACAGTCTACCACGTTGTCCACGGGCCGGTGTCGAAGGATAGGCATTGGCGTTTGTTGTCATGTTACCATTTGCCCTTCATCCACGAAATGAAAGATGCGGGTCTGTGCTGCTCCTCTCTTGAATGCCTCAGTCGGACAAATAACGGATAACTGACAGTTCAGCAAGCAGGCTACAATTAGACAAAGAATACAGGATAATACAGGATGAGCTGGAAAATCTCGAAGGAGCTCGGTTGCAAAGGGTGTCGCGAAATGGGATGAAATGTTTATGATGTCAATGAAGCATTCATTATCTTGTCGTAAAATCAGGATATAATTATCAACTGTTACACTTGCTTGGATAATTCAGATTGACGGACAAATCGATTACTTACTTCACTACGTTACACCTGTTTCATTGAGGAACCCTCGTTGTTGGATGTGCGTCATATGTGGCATGTTATATACTATAATATTGTATATATTGTGGACTCTGTGACAAGCTAAATATTCAGATGCCAGCGCTGTTATAATATTTCTTCAAGCAGATACCATGTAACATATTTTACAATCCGAGCCTTTTAGCTTATATTGTTTTATCACGAAATGCAACCGGCCCACGTGTCATTCTTTGTGTGAAACCACTTCACAATCCGCCTTCCAGGACCACAGTCATTTTATAGGTCGCAGAGTTCGATTAAGGAGTTCGGCAGGAAAAACTCTCGCCCTTGAAAAAAGTAATACTTTTTGGCAGAATGAAATAAGGCAGGATATTTATATTTCGCAAGGTTCCCCATTAACCTGCATGCTGTACACACGTGTAATGCATTAGGTTGGTCCGGTAATGACACTTTTTGCCAAAATCGATAGCAACTTCCCCGCATTTTATGCATTTTGGGCTGCCGAACATGATGGAAGCATCAAAAATGCAAATTTCTCACATCTTATGGTGGCCCCGCCCACTTGAAGATTTTGGCTGGGACAAAATGTTGGATATTTCTGCATCTCATAAGTGGACCGGTGGAAAAATGAGTCCGCTTGAGCATTACATCGTCGAGGCAATTCATTTTCGATCATTTGGCACAGTTTACAAGATTCTAGCTGTCTTATTACCTCCGATTTCGTTTTCTGAAGTATGGAAGGTTGGAGCGGTTTCCTGGGCTGCCAAGAGATGGCAGGCCTAGCGAGCCCGGCTGCCTTCAAAATGCCTTATGACGGACGCGTTTTCACCATTGACCTATACAAGACTAGACACACTACTCGACTTTTCAGAACGTGCCACCCGGCAACGCTGTAGAGTGGCAAGCGCATTTCCGCGGCGAACCCTTACCATTGAAATTCCTATACGCTAGCGTTTGTTGCTTCGTGATTCATTGAATATGACGAAGTCTTGTTCTGCAATCGGGTGCAGGAAGAGGCATGGTGATCCGCCAAGACATGGAGATCACTTATCATTCCACAGGTTGGTATTTTTGCGTGCTTAATTATATTTAAATGTTATAATTTGAAGTATGCTTCTGCGCCATAATTGTCAACCTGCGACTTTCATACCGTTAAAGTCATACAGTCATAAGTCATAAAGTGTTGAGGCTTAATAAGAGCCACAGGGGCCCATCTGGGTTAAGCCTATCTGGAAAAGATACTAGAAATGTACATACTCTCACCCCAATCAATCCCTTATCTAAAGTTCCTAGGTAGCTATATATCCCAGCCTGTCTAGCACCATTCACTTGCTATTGCATAGTCATAAAGTCATAAAGTCATAAAGTGTTAAGGCTTAATAAGGGCCACAAGGGCCCATCTGGGTCAAGCCTGTCTAGAAGATATTAGAAAGTACATGTTCACACCTATCAATTCCAAACCCATGCAATCCCTCCACCTGTGCCACCACAGCCAATCTCATCAGTATGACATCACAAAGGAAGTTGCACCCGCTGGACCCCCATATGACACATATACTGCATGTATCCCTATTGGTGAAAATACTCAATATCCCATGCATCACAAGTTAGAATTCAAAAAACAACATTTTCCTGTCTAAAAATTTATCCACCCTACTTTTAAAGACATTCAATGAGGGACTCCCCACTGCATCAGCAGGCAGCCTATTCCATTGGTCAACAACCCTTTGACTGAAGACCTGTTGTCGTTTAACTGTCCTGCACCTCATTTTGTCTAACCTGAATTGATGACCCCTATGGGATACTCTAAACTGCAGAGCATCATTCAAATTGACCTGATCTAGCCCTCTAACAATTTTGTACATTTCAATCATGTCTCCCCTTAATCTCCTATACTTGAGTGAGTACATATCTAATGCATTAAGCCTTTCTCCATATTCTAAGTTACTTAATCCACTGACGAGTCTAGTGGCTTTGCGCTGGACTCTTTCTAACATATCTATATCCTTTTCTAGGTAGGGGCTCCATGCTTGTACAGAGTACTCCAAGTGGGGCCGCACATATGCCAAGTACAGCTTTTTCATGACTTCCCTGCTCTTATATTTCACACTTCTATTAATGAGTCCCAGCATTCTGAGTGCCCTATTTCTAGCTGAGATACATTGTTTTTCTGCTTTAAGGTCTTTTGAGACCAACACACCTAAGTCCCTTTCCTCTTCAATAACATCCAGTTCCCTCCCTCCCATTTTATAACTGAATGTCTCGCCTGCAGACCCTATATGCATAACCTTACACTTATCATAGTTGAAAGTCATCTGCCATTGATCAGCCCACTCTTTTAGGTCGTCCAAATCTAGTTGAATATTACTAGATTGATCTCTGCTGTTAGCCACTCCTACCAGCTTGATGTCATCAGCAAATTTGAACACTCTATTCCTCAGCCCTACTTCAATGTTGTTCACAAAGATGATAAAGAGGAGGGGCCCTAGAACAGAGCCCTGTGGCACTCCACTCAGAACATCTTTCCAACCAGATTTACATCCATTCAATACTACCCTTTGTTTCCTTCCCTGCAACCATGCTTCAATCCAATGTAGAACTTTTCCTACAATCCCATGTTGTTGTAATTGATGAATTAACCTTCCATGTGGAACTTTATCAAAAGCTTTGCTAAAGTCCAAGTCACACAACATCCATCCTGCTTTCATTGTCTACTTCTTTGGTAACATACTCAATGAACTCCAATAGGTTAGTTAAACAAGACCTTTGAGATCGAAATCCATGTTGAGTATCCCTTAAAAGGTTGTGTCAAGATGAATCTGAACATTCTGTTTAACCAGCTTCTAGACTTTGCAAACTAATGAGGTCAAACTGACTGGCCTGTGTTTCCTACACCTCCTATTCTTTTGAAAATTGGTACTACTTGCATTTCTCCATCTTCGGTACTTTTGATACTCCATGCGCCTGATGATCCTGGGTTGCTGCTTTCACACTCCTGATCCTGCATATATTTCATCTGGTCCGGAGCTTTATTAGGTTTTATATTGCAACTGCTCTCTACGGCTTCTGTGTTATTGTAAGATCCTCCAGATATCACCTAGAATGGCATGGCCTACAGATGCTCATTCACCAGAAATCAAAGCCTTGATCTAGAATGTTGCTTAGGGTTCCACAAGGTCGCTAATATCAACCACCCTGTCTACCACCATTCACTTGCTATTGCATAACACTCAACAATTACAATCTCGTCCCATCATACCCATTGTGCTACCATAGACAATCTCATCAGTATCACATTCCAAAGGAAGTTGCTGAATCCACTGCTATGTACACCCTATGTAAAGTTATACTGTGTTTAGACTTAATAAGAGACTCACTTGCTATTGCATAATACACTCAACAATTACAAACTCCTCCCATCATACCCACTGTGCTACCATAGACAATCTAATCAGTATCACATCCTGAAAGAAGGTGCTGAATCCACTGCTAGGTACACCCTATGTAAAGTTATAAAGCATTTAGACTTAATAAGAACATCTTAAGTTCAGGATAGACATGGAGTTGTTTGACAACACTGTTTATGTTTTGTGCATAGCTGGTGGTATTTGGTGTATAATTTTATTGGCGAGATATCCATTAGATCTTACTGGTATGAACTAATGGGCACAAAATGACCAAAGCAGTCGATGCACAATAAAGCACAAATCCACAACCACTGGTATGAATTTGAACTAGGCATTTTATGCTATCATTGCCTATAAGGTTCAGCTATAAAATTTAATTCTGGATTTTGGAATGTGTGGAAGGAAGGAGCCATGTCTCTGAACAGTTCTAAATTCCTGAATACTTGTCTGTTCCATGTGAAAGGTTTTCAGTGATATTTCCAATGAAGAACCATATTTTGTTTGTATTAGTGAAGCATGGGTTGGCCAATGGTTTTGCCTCCAGCTCTAGTAGTTTGTGAGTTGTAAAGAACCAATAACTTAATCAATATAAATTCTAAAGTTCTACATGTGTTCATGATCGTTGATACCACCACAATATACAGCAAATAAATACATATGATTTTGAAAATATTAATTTAACAATGCTTTCTACCTTTTGCAGGTTAATTGAAAGCATACATTTTACTTTCCAAATGTGTTGAAAGGTATGGCAAATGTCTAAAAGGTTAAGACATCACATATATCATAGTCTTATACTAGCTTGTTTGGATGACTTCAAAAGGTCAGGATATTTGTAGTGGTGCACTCTGCTTAGCTTACCTGATCGTGATCGCCTACCTCATACATCTTTTAAAACAAACTGACATCTATCAGACGATAATAAATGAAAAATAGTTTTAATCTGAAAGGATATGTTGTCCATCTGTGCTCACATGCAGTGATAAATTATTTGTGAAATAGGGTGGAAAATGCCACTTTCTGAACACTCAATCTACATCCTTCTCCAAGAAGTATCAACATCCCGTTCCTTGATGCATGCTTATGAAGCCTTCATGTCTTCTTTCTAACAGTATCTTGTTTATATGTGTCATGTTCATGCTCTTCATAACAAATGGTGATGCACAAACATTTTGCAACTCAAATTCAGGTAAATGGATTACCTATAATGTGGTATGGCATTACAATACCAGTTTACAGCATAGGTTATATTCTCCTTATCCTGAATATAGCTCTTCCAAAATTATCAACCTCAAAACAAGGGATAAAGGCAGTCATAAGTACACCTTGTCATAACAGTCATAAGTACACCTTGGCTCAGATTTCAGCCTGAAAGACATGAAAAGCATTTTAAATGACACTAATTTCATGGCAAATTTTTACATCCTATTGTGCTTGGTTCGACATCTCACACCTAATGAAAAACCATTATTTTAACACATTTCCATTTCCAGCTTATGCTACTCAGCTTATGTGGCCAAAGAAACATGGTGACATTAACTATTTCATGTATTCCCCCAGGAGTACTGGGGCCACTGTTGTTCATTGTATTTTTAAATAGCGTTAACAATTTCCTACACAGTAGTTTTGCAATTCACTGATGTTTTGAAAGTCTACGAGCAATTATAGGACACATTTACAAATGCTGTCAATAGCATGACCCAAACCAGGATATATATCTTGTTTTGTATGTAGTACTGGGGCCAATATCCTATTGCACCCAGCATATTTCATCAAGTCACACCTCTGCATAAAATGTTTGGTGTAATAAATACAAAAGCAAAAGCATGCATCATACAAAAACAAAAGTTTTCAGATAAATTTTACTTTCAGAAATAAATTACTATGCAAATATGTGTAATGAGTTATCGTGTAAATAATGTCACATTCCATTCTCAGAAATAACTGGCTTTTCATTTCAGATTTCCTCATCGTGACCAGCATATGCTTAGGATATGGAGCAATGCTACGAGACGTCAGGGGGAAAGGCGAAGACCATGGAAGCCCCCTCAGGGTGCACTTCTATGCAGTGATCATTTCACGGAGACTGATTTTTACCCATGCTTTGAACGAAGAAAGCTACGTGAGGGAAGCATCCCATCTTGGTCTATGTTCCCTGAGCAAAAGAAATCAGCAATGCGCATAAGTCCGCTGAAGCGTGCCAGCATGTGCCCAACTCCTCCCAGGCCAAAGCGGGTAAGACGTCTGTTTCTCGAGCAGGAGCAACAGCCTGCTCCAGAGATGGCACAGCTGCAGCCTGCTCCAGAGCTGGCACCACCACAGCCTGCTCCAGAGCTGGCACCACTGCAACCTGCTCCAATGGAGCCCCAGCATCTCCAAGATCACGGCTACAGCAGCAATGCAGTGGCTCGGCACATCTCGAGTCCGCTAAAGAAGATGGCTGAAAAGGTTCGCCATTTGTGCTATGAGCAGAAAAAAGCTGAGGCAGAAGCTGAAGAGGCGCGACAAGCGTCTGAAGTGTCTGAAAAGCACACTGGATGCCCTCAAAGAAAGTCGCATCATGGACGCCGACCTTCTGGAGGTGATTCGAGGTCGATTTGAAAACCCAATCGTGTCCGCACTTTTCACCAACGAAATCGTCAATGGTGGCAAGATGATGCGTGGTGGCCAGAGATATTCTGATGAGATCAAAAAGCTTTGTCTCACTTTCCACTACTACTCTCCAAGAGCATACAAGTTCCTGTCAAAGAACTTTGCGCTGCCAGGTACAACCTCCCTGCAGGAGTAGAAGCGTTCACTGCGAAGTGGGCGTCCTCCACGAGGTGCTGCAGACGCTGTACTCCCAGGTGACGGCCAAGAAAATCGACCCCAACTGCTGCCTGGTGGTAGATGAGATGGCCATCCGAAAGGCACAGGTTTACTCTCAGTCGAAAGATACGTTTGTTGACCATGTTGATCTGGGTGCGGGTGACATGGAGGAATCAAGGCTGGAGACAAATGCCCTAGTGTTCATGGCCGTTGGTCTGAAAGGTCTGTGGCGCCATCCTGTGGCCTACTTTCTCACAGACCACGTGTCCAGTGAGACTCAAGCAGAACTGGCCAAAACTGTCCTATGTGCACTAAGTGATGCAGGACTGAAGGTGCGTGCGTTCGTGGCCGATGGGCTCCAAGCCAACCTGGCCATGTTTGGCCACTTGGGGGTCAAGAACCTGCAGCCAAAGCAGCTGCAGCTTCCAATCAACCGGAACTACTTCCATCATCCTGCGACCAAGGCAAAGGTGCATGTCCTCCTGGATGTGGTGCACATGCTGAAGCTCCTACGAAATCTCCTTGGGGAATTCAAGACTCTGCAACTGGATGGTGAAGAAATATCCTGGAAGTATATTCAGGTGAGACGCTTGACAATTTCACAATAGCACAGTGCTGCCAAAAGCATATGTGAAGTTATAAGAAAATTATTTTCCTGAAGTAACGTCCTGTATCTCCACACACATGCATGTCATTATCAGTGTTGTTGATGTCCTTTTACCATGGATGAGACGTAATGGATGCGAAACTTGGCTTCTTGACAGTTGAAAACAATGCTCTAATGCTCTCCATATACTTTGAGCCTGCTGAATGTCTGTTGTCAATCTCCTGCAGCCAAGCTAATATAAATACAAAGGTTGAGTAAAACTATTTGTCACAGGGGCCCTGCTTGGTTGCACTTTGTGGATACCCAAAACTAGTTGCCTGCAAAATTTGTCAATTTTCTATTCCAGGAATACTGAAAAGTGATCGCTCCTTATAATACCTGTATATTAGGGTGGTCCTTAAAATCAAAAGTTTGAATTATGTTGCTCCTACCCCGGGAATCTGTTCATATACATGCAAAAACCGCGTAGGTATTTTTTTTTCAAAATCGGCTCGTGTGAAGATGTTGCACATCGAAGTTGATTTTTTACTCTACCCCAGTGTTTTACCACAGTGCCATATGACGTTTAAATTTTTTACTTTACCACAGTAAGTACACCAGTATACTTAGGCAGTATCGGTATTGCATTAACCTCGCCCCTCTCTTCTTTTTCTCAGATTATTATGGCTACACGTAGCAAAGATTTCCTTGTTGTGCCCGAGCCAGAGCTGGTGGGGTCCAAACTTCCATCCAACGGCGATGTCTTAGCCGTTATTCTGCACAACTTACATTTGAAGAAGACGTCGCTCCGTGATGTGACGCTTGTCGTTGCTCCCATGGTGGCGCGATACTGGAGCATAGCTCGGATTCCCATGATGAGGAAGGACAACGTGGTGACGAAAATGGAGAAGCTGCATCAGGAATACGAGCTCCTGAAGAAGGGGAAGCATCGACGCTCGGTGCCGCAGGTGGCCAAGGAGGAGGCGTTCATGGTCGTCTTGGAGAATCTCTTCGACGTGGCCCACGCAGACGCCTTGAAGACGATGACGAATGCGGATGATAAGGCGTTTCTGCTTGCCCAACGCGAACCAGGCCGACGGGGGAGGATGGGGAATATGGATACTGTCCTTGCTGGACAAGAAGCTCGACGATGTCAGAGAACGGAGAGAGAGCTGGAGCAACAGAGGCGCGCGCAAGAAGAGGCAACGTCTTCGTCCGCAGTGGTTGAGCTGGAGTCCTCCACCAGTTTCAGCTCATCTGATCCAGAGTCGTCTGCTGAAGCTGCCGAAGTCCGTGATGCTGTTGGCGGAGCGAGTCCGCGGAAACGGATCCGGAGAGCCACCACCAACATGATCAGTCCAGCTCTTGCGGCAACGTTGGACAGGACGAAGATGACGGATCGATCGGCCGTTCACGTCCTGACTGCGACTGCTAGTGTTCTCGGACGCGATGTCAAGGAGCTAAACATCAACCGCTCTTCCATCCACCGTCATCGGAGAAAGCACCGGGAAGCACTGGCCTCCAAGCTCAAGGAAGAGTTCCGAGCGGACACTCCGCTTGTTGTCCATTGGGATGGCAAGCTGATGCCTGACCTAACCACCAAAGACCATGTGGACAGGCTTCCCATTCTTGTTACAGGGAAGGGAACATCTCAGCTACTGAGTGTTGCCAAGCTTACCAGCGGGACGGGACACGACATCGCTCGCGCCGTGGTGTCCGCTCTGGAGGAATGGAGAGTTGCAGATCAGGTGGTCGGACTGTCGTTCGACACCACGGCTGCGAACACTGGCAGGAACAATGGCGCCTGTGTGCTCATTGAACAACAGCTCGAGAAGGACATGCTTCACTTTGCCTGCCGACACCATATCCTGGAAGTCATGGTTCAAGCCGTCTTCACCCATCTCCTCGGAGCCTCCTCTTCCCCCGATGTCCTCCTCTTCAAACGCTTCCAGACCTACTGGAAGAACATTGACCGCGAAGCCTTCACCACAGGGATGCAGAGTGCAGAGGTAGCCACTCTTCTGCAGGACATGAAGGACGAAGGCCTGGGCTTGGCAATGCAAGTCCTTCAGGATCGCAGTGACTTGCGTGATGATTACAAGGAGCTGGTCGAGCTTGTCATCATCTTCCTTGGCGGGGTTCCTGCTCGCGGCGTCCGGTTTCGAGCTCCTGGACCAATGCATCAGGCACGTTGGATGAGTAAGATCATCTATTCGTTCAAGGTATGGATGTTTCGCGATCAATTCTCCCTCAAGAAGAGAGAAGAGAACGCACTGATGAAGATGTGCGTCTTCTCTGCGAGAGTGTACGCAATGGCGTGGATGAAGGCAGGGTTCCCCGCTCAAGCTCCTCGGCTCGATCTGGACCTACTGAAGGCTCTGGACACGTACGGAAAGATTGACGCCGAGGTGGGGAACGTTGCCTTGAAGAAACTCTCCAACCACCTCTGGTACCTGTCGGAGGAGCTGGTTGGGCTCGCCTTTTTCGACCCTGAAGTCTCCGTTGACAGGAAGAAGGCGATGGCGATGGCTACAAGGCAAGAGAGCGGTGAGAGGGAGGAGTCAGCTCCGAAGAGGGTCATGTTGCCGAAGAAATCTATCCGCAGTGTCCATCTTGAAGATTTCGTCACGGATCGAACGCTCGGCTTCTTCGAGAAGCTCAACCTGGACAAGTCGTTCCTGGACTTCCCCCGGAGACGTGGGAGGAACGGGGAGCCGTTCAAGGCGGCGGCAGCAGTGGTCCACAAGCTAGCGGTGGTCAACGACCATGCGGAACGTGGAGTGGCCCTCATCAATGAATACAACCGGTCGCTGACCAAGGATGAGGAGCAGCTTCAGTTCCTCCTCCAGGTAGTGGCGGCCCACCGGGAAGCAGTTTCCGGACACAAAAAAGACGACACTTGCCCAGACCAGGCAACAATGAGTGGTTTGGCCCCCACGATACCCCCGTCTTTGAGCGGATAATACTCCTGAGCAGTGTGTACACTCCTGCGGGAGGGGGACCTGGAGCCAGATATTGGGTATATTTACGAGGTCGATGTGCAACATGTTATTACGATCGGATTTGAACAAAACTTTCTTCACACGTTTTTTGCTCCCAAAGGAACAATTCCCAGGGGTAGGAAGAAGTACTTTCCTGTTTTTTTTTCTTCCTATATACTAAGAACCCCCCCCCTATTTTTTGCCCCTTTAAAAAGTTTTTTGGAAAAGTGCTGCCAACAATGTAGTCTTATGGCTGGTTCTCAAGGTTGAGCTACCCTGTTGGTGAAGAAAGATCATATTAACCTTGTCTTAATATGCCCATTGTGTGTATATTTACAGGCATTGTACGACCTGCAACAGAGTGATGGGATCCGGGCGGCCAATAAGCTCTCTCGACTGCACATCCAGTACGAAAAAAAAACAAAATGAAGGTTAAGCTCGCTGCTCAGCTGTTCAGCAGCTCGGTGGGCAAAGCTCTGCTGTACCTGGAAGATTCAGGTCACTCTGAGTTCGTCGGAGCTGGAGCGACGGCGCGCTTCGTCCTGCTTATTGATCAGGCTTTTGACTACCTCAACAGCAGCAACCCATACGGAAAGGGCTTCAAAGCTCCTACAACTGCGAACAACTTGGAGTGAGTTCAATTATATTAGCATTAAAGCCCTCAAGCCGTTGCAGATTTGCGTGCCCTTTGTCATGTCGGGAGGTGAGGGGACACCTTGACTCACCGGACGGCTTACGGGTTAAGAACCAACCTGGACGATCCGAGTCACTTTTTAATATTTAATGAAAATCGCAATGCTTGAACGACGCGTTCGGCTAATTTCCCACGTATTTTAGCAAGCACCATCCTCCATATCAAAGTTGTCATCAAAGGCATAGCAGCATATTTCTCGTAGTGCATCCAACATGAATGAATTGCCCAACCATAGGGTCTGCTCCCATGGGCTCATAAAAAAACGGATGAGCTGAGTTGAAAGGTTCGCAACAAAAAGGCCATAACTTGATGTTTGACTCAGTTACGTTTTGGATATCATTTAATTTGGCATGAGTGACTAGTTTTCTTGTTGCTAAAATTAAAAGGATGTCATTCACTATGACAAACCGAATGATAAGAACAAAACATTCCAGTGCAAGTAGAGTTGTTATGTCAGCTTCAGACCTCTCAACTCAACTCATCCGTTTTCAGATGAGCCCACGGCAACACGCCCGATGGGCGTGTCAGTATTATTGGGTATTCGTGGTGTCAGCAATCACACCAGATAAATATTCTCAAATATTGGCGCAGACACATACCATAATCATGTAATTGTTGTTTTATCGCCAATTGTCCGCAAATAGCGTATGAACAGTACTTTGCGCGTGCGCCTGATGGCCATGCAATCGGTTCACAGTAAAGCCTACGTCACTAGTATTTCATTCTGAGTGTGCTGACATGGAGGAAATAATCACTGTCCTTCGAGGGTTAAAACGTGCACGGTAATAGGGTGGGGTGGGGGGTCGCTATTCTCCCCGGCTTTTGGAAAATATCTCCAAAACAAGGGATCTTACCGATGTGATTCTCCATTTACCTGGAGATATGGACCAAACTCGAGGTTTGAAAAATAAATTGGTGTCATATTTTCCAAATGTGTGACGTACGAAGTCAAAAGTGTCGGACGAAATGCTGTGTCAAAAAGAAGGTGAGGCATTTTAAGCATGTCCAAGGAACACGTTTAAAACTAACGCGTATAAACTATATCAAATATGCTGATAATGTTTACCTGTGATATATTATCCCACAAAGGTGCACAATAATATCAATGACAAAAAAACGCACGAGAAAGTGGCAAAGAGCATTATAGTTGGCCGCATTTGAACCAGAACGAATTGCCACATGACCACGGAATTCGAACACCGAAGTATTTCCTACACCCCTGAGTCTCCCTGCAGAATTAGTGTTCCTAGCATTCATAGCTAAGATCATATTTTAGTGTCGTTCGCTTTATATCGCATACCTAATCAAAATCATGCAAACATCTCATATACTGATGCTGGATTTAGCCTGCGCACTGCCTGCCTGTAGCTTTTCCCGGAAGTCATCTGCGGCTCTCGATGTGCGTTCGCCCTCGCCTGTCGGGCAAATCCGTATGTGCTTCATTACTCTTTCACACAGCTACTGCTCTACCTCGAATCGGAGCCGATCATTCCATCCCACACAAAATAAGCAACGGTGCGTTGTGTTGGAAATTCCGAAGTATATAGGAGAGTAACTCATATTCGCGAGCTTTATTTGATATCATAATTTGTCTGTTGGCATTATGAGCAAAACGGAAGAATCACAACTGTGTTAATTTGTATTGCTTGTCTTTAATTCCCGCAACTTCTGGATGGTTAGAATCCGTAATTTGTAGCATGTGGTCGTATTTACCTTTCGCTTACCTCCATATTACGTTTTGCTTTGTCTTTCACTTATTCACTCATTGCCCCAGCCCTCATTCAGTTCGCATTCTACTCGTGTGTAGAAGACATCTTTGAGTGAAATTGTGATAAATAAAACCCAATGCTTCGTATAAGCGTCTGGGGATCAGTTAGCATTGTACCCTTGCGCAGAAGACACCAATAGCGCGTTTAGTGCTTAGAGAGCGATAGTGCTGAATAAAACGTTTCGTTTCGGAAAGAGCACGACCAGCACTCTTAGAGAGCGACCGGAGATGGGAACCGCTCTTGTAACCAGTGATGAACTCTGGGAACGGATTCAGGCTCTTTGGAACCAGCTGACCCACATGCATTGCAAGCGCATGACATACTCTGTTCCCGGACGAGTGCAAGAGGTGTTCGACATAGGTGGCGGGTGGTCACGACATTAGGCCGCAGGAACAGCCATTCACTACTCCAGTGTTGGAAATATTGCTCTGTGTGCTGTGTTTCTGCTTCCGTCCTTGTCAGAGAAACAGGTATGCGTAGGCGTGGTGTGCACTCGTGCATCATACACCCTCGGCATATTACATACACAACTGTACAAGCCAATAAGCCATGGCTGCAGATTTATTTCGACTTCATGGGCCCAGCTTTAGAATCGGATCCCCTGGGTTGCCGATCGAATTCAAAGCTCCCCACATTGGTGGCCAACATGTTTCCCGATTTTCACGACTTCTTTCAGATTTTCAGGCTTTGTAAGCTGCATTGCTGCTGTCTCCCCCAGAAGCAGAGACCAGAAGTCTACATTCAGCTGTGGTTTCCAATCTGCCCACGACTGATGCCTCCGGCCGTACTCTGAACTATAAAGAGGAAGCAACTGTACACTGATGAATGCGGGGGACAGACGGTAATGTTGGGATAAGGGTGTGGGAAGACTATCCTGTAGACGTATCCGGCCACGAAAACACACGGGATACAATCTGACTACTTTCACAGTTGCGTACTAACGCTACTGGCACAGGACGTCTTCTATACAGTGGATTCGGGAACTGGGTGATGTACAGCGAGAGCAACTGCTAAAACCGCATCTTAGCATTAACCGTGCAGAATATGCTTGGAAAATCGATCCCCCACTTCTGTCCGAACAGTTTTAGACACTTGCCAGGCACAGGTATGCCTAGGAGCATGGATACGAGACACATGCCATCCCCCATTGTAATAGGATGGGAGGGCCAATGAACGGAAATATGGTGGTGGGTCAAGGTCCATATGATGTGCACAGCGAGAGAAAACAACATATTTCATCGTACAAAATTGCTCTGCCACCTACTTGTTTGCCCCCCCCCCCCTACTTGTCCACCTCCAGTATTTTTACGATTATTTCACCCATGTTCCAGAGGGGACGAGTGGTCTAGGTAAGTTGCTCATCTTACAATCCAAAGGTTGTGGGTTGGAGTCTCACCTGTCGCTACTCTTTGCCCGCGATCAATCGGCGTGAGAGATTGGCGACGCTACATGATTCAACGGTCGATGTGTCGTAAAATAAATAACCAACCAATCACCCATGTTCCAAGGTACCGGATTATGTATGCTCGCCGCGAGTTTCCTCATGCACCAGAAAGCTGAGCTCTTGTGAATGTGCTGTATGTCATTGGTCTTGTGCAGTTGGACGTTTGGCGAATCCCACGAACCAGTGGATCTTCAGTGGAAAGGAGGGATGTAGTCTCCATGAAGAAGAAAAAACATAGGCTGTAGGTCATCCCCCAAGGCGACCGGTTTGGTTGGGTTTGGTCAGCATATTCCTCCCCAACTCACGAAAGCCATCGACGCGGCTATGTCAGACTGTCACTCTTACCAGAAGCCACGACGATAATGTACAGCAATTGAAGCTCAACTACCCGACCACGGCTCCAGCAGCTCCTTTCCTAGCACACAAATACGCTGAAACCTCTACCATGGCAGTAACTGGTTTTACGACACATCGACCGCTCAGTCATATGGCGCAGTCAATCTCTCACACCGATTGACCGCGGCCGAAGAGTGGCGACAGGTGAGGCTCGAACCCACAACCTTTCGGCTGTGAGACGGGCAACCTACCCCTAGACTACTGGTCCCCGACACCTCTACCACGGACCCGCAGGCTAGCATTCGTGGGATGCCTACCACAGCCTAGATTGGAGGCGTGGCGGGTGAACGCAGCGCTCGCTTTCTGGTGGCAGCAAGACATTACCTGGCCGCAGTACCCAGCCAGTCTGACCGGGCCAGTTGGCATGCACGGATCACATCGGAATGCAGCAGCTGCACACGACACCACATCATATGACCAGCCCCGCAGGTGGCCGGCGGGGGGGGGCATCAAGCGTGCAGTAGGCAGACTTGCACTCCGACGAACACGACGCAAGCGTTTCGGGGAAGGAAAGTACTCATGCTTTACGGAATTACACAAGAACTATGAAGGCGGGGATGGCCGAGGGGTTAAGGTGTTAGGCTCTTGGCACCAAAGGTCCCGGGTTCGACACTAGCGCCGCTCGGGCATTTCGCAATCCCGCGGCCCACCGGCGAAACAGTGTGGGGGCGCCATTAGCCGTGAATGTGCATAAAGTGCGTCGTGAACCAATCAATAAACAAACAAGAACTATGGAAATGTAAATCGTAAATCCATTACATAAAGCACGCCAAAGTGCCATGCGCTTCGTCGTGGAATTTTTATATATATCCTATTTAGTCTTTGAGATACGAGACGGTTTGGTATCATTCAGTATATGGCACAATTACTTTTCCGATACACTGCATATGGAAGATGCAAAAATGATTCAAAGCCTTGATAAGAGCACATAGGTCAGATATTACAGCATGTCATCTATTAAAGCTTGCTGTTATTTTGTGGAAACTGCGATGCAAAAATGGAGTAAATCCAAGAGTTTTAAAAAAATGTTGGAAACATCTTGATAAGATCTTGCCTTATTCATCGACTCGGTCATATAAACCTTGGAACAGCCTGGCCATGATGACGATGGCCCCCGCAGTAGCAATGAATCCCTCTCCCATTTGAATTATCTGAGACAAGACCCTGATCTGTTCAATTCCATAAAATTTTCAAGAACTACAGACAATGTCAAGCTAATTTTGTGTTGATGGAAATATGAGTTTCCTAAAATGCTGAGGCTTAAGTGGAAAACGATGCCTGGTCGAAACTTGTTTTGACTTCTCGCGGGCCCAGTTATAAATTCACGAATTTATTTACATACCACCCTACAGCATTCTACTTTAACTATATTAGGAGGCATCCTTTATACCATGATGCAATGTTCAAGGCTCGTGCGCTCGTTATTTCCAAACGCCTGCAGCCAGCATGCATGTCATATGTCCAACTATTTACCCACCTTTAATCCTTCAGACTACCTCGGTTAGCTACACCAGGTACAACACTCATCACCGCCACTAATAACTACTCGTACTGTCTCTTCACATTTCCTTGCACACATGACATATTTCCTTTTGCCCTTGATGGCTGCTCAGGTGCCCCGATGGCACAAGACGAGATGAGATGAAGAAAAAGAACCTTGGGTTCTTCTACGACGCATTCAACTGCTAGGTCACATAACATCGATTCGGGCACAGCCGACACTTCACACGACCACCCGATACGTCACACCGGCTGTCGAGATGAGATGGGATGAGATGGGATGGGATGGGATGAGATTGGATGAGAAAAGATGAGATGGGATGAGATAAGATGAGATGAGATGAGATGAGATGGGATGGGATGTGATTGGATTGGATTGGATTGGATTGGATGGAGATGGGATGGGATGGGATGGGATGGGATGGGATGGGATGGGATTGGATGGGATGAGATTGGATGAAATGGGATGAGATGGGATGAGATGAGATGGGATGAGATGAGATGGGATGAGATGAGATGAGATGGGATGAGATGTGATGCAATGCGATGTGATGTGATGGGATGGGATGGGATGGGATTGGATTTTATTGGATGGGATGGGATGGGATGAGATGGCTGGTTATCTTGGCTCAGGGGCGCATCGACTGCTTCGATCACACAGCGATGAGATGAGATGAGATGGGATGAGATGGCTGGTTATCTGGGCTCAGGGGCGCATCGACTGCTTCGACCATACAGCGACGAGACGAGACGAGACGGACGGGCGCCGCGCGAGACGATCAGCGCGTGCGCTACGCCGACAGCGCCGCAGACGGCGATCGCCGGAGCGGAACGGAACGGAGCTGCGAGCCGCGTGGCAACCTGCCGCCGCTCGAGCCGCTCACTGCGCCGACGCGTCATAGGTCAAAGGCACCCAACCGCAACGCAAGACGTCAAAGGCACCCAACCGCGCAGATAATCACACGCGCTCGACATGGCCCATCTGCGCCACGGTGACTGATCGCGTTGTCGGCGTGAACGGTGTCTGTACGCGTCTGCCTGCGTCACCGCCTGATATTACTTCGTCGATGCGGGATCCAGTTCAATGCCAGCATGGAACGCAATGCAATCTGCATGCAAACAAGAGGCCAAGATGGGGCTGGTACGGTCCGCGCGTGTCTATGGGTGTGAAGTCGCACGTCTGAAACGTTACCTTAACACGAGCACCGGATGGGGTGAGTCCGCCCCTCCCCCCCCCCCCCCACCGGCGCGCATTATACGAGAGGCTCCCCGAGGCGCAAGTTGGTAAACGTCAAAATGGCGCCAGCTGACGTGAAAACTGAAGAATTGGTGCAAAATAGTGACAACGTGAGACGACGAACAGTGATACCCGGCTGTGTCCACACGGTCCGAAGCACGGTCGCGCTACACGAAGGGCATGCGTGCTCATCTCCTCTGCATTAGCAACAATGCTGGCAACGGCAGCTTAATATCGGCTAAAGCTTCCCTGAAAGAGCTAATGCCGGGGAGGCGGCTCAGTGGACACAGAGGACACGTGGCCCGGTGGCAAACGAAACGCTTTTCGCTGTCTGTTTTTTACGACGCATACAACCCCTAGGCCACATAGTGCCGCCAACCTCTCACGCGGATTGATCGCGGGTGGACTCGGTAAATGCCGGCGGTTGCAAGATTCCAACCCACCATCTTGCGATCATAAGTCCGACACCCTACCGACTGAGCTACTGCGGCACGCGCAAACGGGAACGGACACAGCGTACTTGGCGCTAACTGCTGCCTCGGGGCGCAATGCACGTTGGCTTGGGACGCCGAGTGTGAAGGGGAGCCCACGAGGCCACACGCGTGCCCGTCATCAAGAACGGACATTTCACTCGTGGGATGTCTCGAAGGCCAGTGACCAGAGGCACCGCTGTCCCAAGTGCACCCCCAGCATCAAAATCGCCCCTGTCGAAGCGCTCGTGTAGCGAAGCCAAGCGTCGCCGAGGGGCCCTGTAGCCGAGGGCCCCTGACGCCGAGAGGTCCTGTCAACGAGGGACCGCTGACGCCGAGGGACCGCTATCACCGGGGCCCACTGTCGCAAGGGCTCACCCGTATTCAGGCGCGTGCGTGCAGCCAAACACGCCGCCGTCTCCGGTCGCCCAACGCGTCCGTTCCGTAGCACGTGACGAGAGCCGGCTGATACTGAACACCGAGCACCTTGAGACGGAAGGCCGGGACCGGGCGGCCAGGTGTGACCGGCCAGGGCGCCGCGGTACCTCAGTTGGCAGGTCGTCCGACTCTTGACCGGAAGACTGCGGGTTCGAATCTCACAACCGACGGCATTACCGAGTCAACCCGAGACCGATCAGCGTGAGACGTTGGTGACGATATTATAGCCGGGCGGTTGAATGCGCCGAAACAGAACAAAAGAGGCCTGGTCAGAATGAACTGGAGTCATTTCGCGAGAGACCGGCTTGTCAAAACATGTCCTTTCCACATGCAGTAGCACCATTGTTTCAATGTTTTGATTAGCTAAGAGCACACGGGCAGTACACATCGCCTGGGAAAACCTCGGTCAGTCGCAGAACACCAGTGGAAAATATACCTCCTACCAAGACCTTATGGTATTGGCAGGCAGTAATAGCACCCACAACGTGGTCGCAAAACAATTCCAAGGACACATGTGTTCCTAAGACTCACTACTTATCATTCTCAATCTAAAGAGCTAACAAAATGAATACTACCAAGCATTGATTCATTCAGTGTTCAATAATCTGCAAAATTTGGATGCTTGGTGACAAAGAGACGTCAATTGATATTTAAGATAACAACCTTTCAGTATATTTCCCATGTTTCGGTAATTGCCTTCATTTGATACCCGGAGGAAGGCAATGGCCGAAACGTAGGAAATATACTGAACAGTTATTAACTTAAATAACAATTGACGTCTCATTGTCCCCAATCATCCAAACGTCATAACTTTCCAACCAATCTGTAAAATGCTGCACGGTGTGCCTATTAATAACACCATACCGCTGCCAGATTCAAACATCCAGACTGTAATGACCTTTAGCCCGAAAACGTTATTGCAATATGCCACAAAGGGAACATAAGTTGTCTACCTTATCACCAGCTGCTGCGTCGTAGTCGTCAACCCACCCCAAGAAAAGCGCTGCTATCGCTAAACAAGCACGGTTGGAAAGAAGGTACAATACAACAGCTACAAAAGGTGATGATAAGCTTGTGCCGCCCTGCAATCTTACGCGGGTGTCCCGTGGACAGCATTGATATGTGATACAGTTGATCATGTATGCATTGCAATTGTGCACGTATGCTTTGCGTCTATCCATATTTTCCTAACCATAATTCTGGCAAATAGCTTTCGACGTCGTGGAATTGATTTTCGTGTCCGTTCATCTCGTGCTGTCACGTACCGGGTACCATCACACACGAAGATTGAAGCTTGCAATGCGCTAATTACCACGTTGGTAAATATTGGTGAACTAATGGAAACTCGCGGAGGGATGTGGGTGCTACAGTGAAGGACTGTCCAAGCGTCATATTGTACAACTCGTAAAATTTCCAACAGTCAAGAAATGCTTGAACATTTCATGGTGATGTTCCAATGATATTTACATTAAATACCTACATTGGACAAATATGCTTACATGAAGTCATACAATCTCGAGTTTGTTGATAGTTAATAAGCTAAATCAGCAGCTGACAGACGCTTTTGCACCGCGCATCTGCTGTATCAAATTGGTGTCAAAAGAATAAGAAAACAATCGAAAATCGCCCTTGGTATTGTTTCTCATTCTGACACCAAGCCCATAAGTGAGTTATGAATGGTGATAGCATCAACTAGAAGGAGCCAATTATAGTGGTGGGGCTTAGTTGTTATTAATTTCTTAAATCGATGGCACTGTTTCAGGACCAATTTTGTTGCCAATGCACGTATTGCTGCTCCAGCTTTGATGCTTCGTAGTTTATGATTAACACCACATGCTCGTAATATCAAGGGGTGCAGAATGAAAATCAAAACGGCCATCCATACGCTTGAAGGCAGACAATCCGACGAAGAGATATGGGCAGACAAAAACTACTTTTGCGTAATGGAAAACATTTTCGCACTCCCAATGGGAAACGTTCAGAACAATCTGGCGTCAAAAACGTTCTACAACAAATCTGAGAGATTATTGTATAAGACACTACAAAACATTCTGGTGGAATTCGAGCTAATTGTAGTGGCAAATTCTCCGAATGTGCGAAACATCTGAAGCATCCCACCACTTAAGAATTTTGAAGTTTTGAAGAGAAAGGGTGCAATCAAACTAACGCACACCCATATAACTTACATCTAGGCGGACGGGTTGCGGCGCTTGACAGCGACCCCCGGCCGCTCCTTACCATTTCGTATATTTATTTCAGAACAAGGCAGCATCACAGTGGTACAGTGTGCACATGAAAATCGCAACATCTGATAGTGAATATGTGAAACCGCCGAAAACTGTGAGTGTTTCAATCAGCTGAAAATCGCGTTATTAAGTTCGGACATTTCAACGGTCATGAACGCTTGAATTGTGTGAGGGCGAGCCACACTCCCTGAGAGCACCCCTCGGAAGCTTTGGACAAGACTCAGAATTAAACCAAGTTCAAGGTCCCGTCATCGAAATTTCTTCATCAGTCCAAGCAGCCAATAAATCAGCAAAACACGTAGAACTATCGCCATGCCTACCAGCCGCCGAACAGCCACCAGCCGCAGAGGCGCAAGAACACCATCATCAATCACTTCGCACCCCTCCACCCCCGTCTACCCCGCCCCCTAGGACAGCCGTCGCAGATGTCTGCGCGTCCGAAGGTCCGCTCCGACCCCGGTCAGCCGAGCCCGGCCGCGGCCGGCGCTAAAGTAAACAGCGTTGAGCCGTCCCCTGACCTGGTCCGCCCCGCCGAATCGGTCCCGGTTGGACGCCGACGACGGCTGAGGAGGCGAGGATGCCGGGGTGGACAACAGGTGAGAATGAGAGCAATGCAACGAGCAATAACATCAGCTCAAAGGAGTGCTGCTCTACAGACCACTCCTGGCACTGGGGAAGTCCCCCGACGTGTAGAGGGCCCCCGGCTCGCCCACAAAGACAACCATCAAGCGGCACCGGGAAATACTACAAGTTGGGACATATTAACGCCAGGTCATTAGCACCAAGACTGGACGAGGTGAACCTGCTATTGGACAGGCACCAACTGGACATATTATGCGTCTCCGAGACCTGGCTACGGACAGAAATCACCGGCAGAGTGTTGGTCATTCCTGGTTACCGCATCACCAGATGTGACCGCATAGCGCCGTCGGGATCCCGCGCCGCATTGCGAGGCGGAGGAGTCGCCATACTAACCCGCGAACACTTCCGAGTCACGAGACTGGACATTGGCGGCGCCGACTCCGCAGTCGAGTCGCTCTGGCTCTCAGTGACGGGAGCCGGCCGGCGAACTGCGATCGTCGGCGCCATCTACCGGCCACCCAGCGCATCCGTCACCAGAGGGTTGGGGCTCATAGAGCAGCAGCTCCAGGCGGCGGTCTCCACAAACAAGCCAGTCGTGGCACTGGGGGACCTAAATATCAATATGGACGCGGACAACTCCAACGCCCGCAGCTTGAAAAACGTCTTGAACGACCTGAGCCTCAAGCAGCTGGTGATGCAGCCAACTCACCTCCTCCCTACACCCTCGCTACTGGACCTCATCATAACGAACATCACAGACCTCTCCACACCCGCAATTGTACTCCCGGATCCAATAGCAGATCACCAGCCAATTATCATTAACGCTCAGATCCGCAGACAGCGCCCAACGCGCTCCGCCCCCGTCACCACCAGGCCGTGGAGACGCGTGGACTGGAATGCTCTTTGTCTGAGCCTATTGACCACTGATTGGGGGCCACTCTACGAGGCTACCGACGTTGATAGGAAGCTGGCGGCCCTCATGATGGTTTGGAACGCGGCCATAGATGAGCACTGCCCGCTCATCACCGTGACACGGCGTCATCCGCACTGTCCGTGGCTCCGAGATAATGCCGAGCTCACGTCAGCCATGGAGGAGCGCGACGCAGCGAGAAGAGAGTGGGAGACATCCAGAACACCGGAAGCACGAAAAGCTTATCAACAGAGCCGAAACTGCCTGAAAAGCAAACTTATCCAAGCCCGGCGCGAGTTCCTGTGCGGTGGTCTGCTGACTAACCGACGGGAGTTTTGGCGCCGTTTGAAAGAGTTTGCATTCCGACCGACAGAGGAACCCACCGACAGTGTTGAAGATGTGTTAGCCCGTGCAGACGAGTTCAATTTGCATTTCGCAGAGGTTGGCGCACGTATAGCGGCGGAGGTGGTGCGCGACGGTAGCCCCAAACATGGTCCCCGACCGCCCAGAGTGTGCGCGTCGGCGCTGACGCTGCACCCTGCCACTCTACCTGAGCTCTCAAATGCGATAGGGCGAATGAGTTCATCCAGAGCAGTCGGAGTCGACGGAGTCCCTCTCCACGCAATCAAAAAGTGCTTCGCTGTCATCGGCCCACATCTGCTCCATCTCATTAACTGTTCTATTACCACGCAGACCTTCCCCACTGCATGGAAAATCGCCCGTGTCACACCAATCTTTAAGTCAGGCGATCGCTCTGATCTTAGCAATTTTAGACCAATCTCAATTCTGTCTGTACTCTCCAAAATCACGGAAAAGGTTGTCTCCATGCAATTGGTGTCGTACCTGCATGACAATCATGCACTCTCGCCTTTACAGTACGCCTACCGACCGAACCACTGTACGGAGGACGCCATGCTTGATGCTGTCGAATGGATGCAACAGATTGTAGACAAGGGCCACGTCGCGTCGCTAACAACGATAGACCTCAGCAAAGCCTTCGACAGCGTCGATCATAGTGTCCTCCTGACCAAGCTCGGATGGTATGGCGTGCAGTCGATTGAATGGTGCCGCAGCTACCTCAGCGACCGGAAGCAGACGGTGAACGGAGGCTCCTCCATCCTTCATCTGACTCATGGCGTGGCACAAGGCTCCATCATCGGGCCAATCCTCTTTCTCATCTTCATCAACGACCTGTCCTCTTTCCTCCCTCATGGCCGCCTAATATCCTATGCCGACGATACCCAGCTCCTAGATCATTCTCTACCCAACGTCACCGACTTATCCAGCCTCAAGGCACGCGTCGAGGAATCCATATCTAGTCTACAAAATTGGTTTCAGTCCAACAGTCTAAGGATGAACCAGGATAAAACTCAATTCACCCTCTTTGGCACCAAGGCGTCATTAAAAAAGGCAGTGAACTTCCAGATCACTCTCTCAGATTCCACGATAACTCCACGTCCCACCGTTAAAGTCTTAGGTGTTCTCCTCGACCAGCAACTTAGTTGGGATTCTCACATATCCATGGTTGTGCGCAAATGCAATGCCATCATAGCATCCCTATACAAATTTCGCCAACATTTCACCACGGATGTCCTCAAGCTCTTAGTCCAGCTCCATGTTTTTCCTCACATACTTTATTGTCTATCTCTCTGGGGTGGAGCCGCTCAGTGCCGTCTGCATCGCGTGCAAAAGTGCATCAACTTTGCCGCGCGACTAGTCACCGGAGTGCGCCGCAACGAGCACGTGTCCCCTGCACTCTTGTCATTAGGATGGCTAACGCTTGCAGAGATGGTTCGGGAGCACGATTGCATCCAGGTATACAGAGCCATGTGCATTAGGCAATGCCCGGAAGCTGTACGCAGAATGTTTACCTGGCGGTCACAAGTATCGCAGAGGGAGACCAGAGCTGGGTCAGTCGGTGAGCTTCATCTCACAAGATGTCGACTCACGCAGACCCAGCGAGGTTTTTTCATACCGCGCCGCGGTCGCTTGGAATAGGCTACCACCAGTCACCAGGCAAGCACCGAGTCGCTCTGCATTCAAAGGTGCTTTAGCGCAGAGTCGCTAGTCTTACTATAGAGGTCTTTGTGCGCTGTATGTTCGAAATGTTTCTGATGCAATGTTCTCTACCGGATGTGCTCACGCAACAATGTCTGGGTGCAGAACAGCCACCACGTGGAAGTACCCAAATACATGACTTGACTTGACTATCCATAGTCTGATTGGCTGAGTTAAACATGAATCAACAACAAAATATACTTCCGAAACTTTAGACGCCGCACACCTGACTGCGGCCGACAGACGGTGGCTGGGGGCGTGCTAGGGCCCAGGTTGGGGCAGGACGCCGCTCACCTGACTGCGTGGTCGACAGACGGTGGCTGGGGCCGTGCTGGGGCCCAGGTCGGGGCAGGACGCCGCTCACCTGACTGTGTGGTCGACAGACGGTGGCTGGGGGCGTGCTGGGGCCCAGGTCGGGGCAGGACGCCGCTCACCTGACTGCGTGGTCGACAGACGGTGGCTGGGGCCGTGTTGGGGCCCAGGTCGGGGCAGGACGCCGCTCACCTGACTGCGTGGTCGACAGACGGTGGCTGGGGGCGTGCTAGGACCCAGGTCGGGGCAGGACGCCGCTCACCTGGCTGCGTGGTCGACAGACGGTGGCTGGGGGCGTGCTAGGGCCAAGGTCGGGGCAGGACGACGCTCACCTGACTGCGTGGTCGACAGACGGTGGCTGGGACAGTGCTGGGGCCCAGGTCGGGGCAGGACGCCGCTCACCTGGCCGTGCTGGGGCCGTGCTGGGCCCAGGTCGGGGCAGGACGCCGCTCACCTGGCTGCGTGGTCGACAGACGGTGGCTGGGGGCGTGCTGGGGCCAAGGTCGGGGCAGGACGCCGCTCACCTGGCCGTGTTGGGGCCGTGCTGGGCCAAGGTCGGGGCAGGACGCCGCTCACCTGGCTGCGTGGTCGACAGACGGTGGCTGGGGGCGTGCTAGGGCCCAGGTCGGGGCAGGACGACGCCCGCGGCCGGTACCGCCGGATGTGCAGCATGGCGCCGCGGTACGTCATCGAATCTCTGTCGGAGAACACAACGTCACCACCTTCTACAGTGACGTCACCACCTTATCCAGCGACGTCACTATATTTCCCAGTGGCATCCGGTGTATCAACCACCTTTCCAGTGACACAACCGCCCATCAAGTGACGTCACCACTTTCTCCAGTGACATAACCACCGTATTCAGTGACATCACCGCCTTATTCAGACTTCACCGCCTTCTTCAGTGATGTCCCACTTTCTCCAGTGACGTCACCATCTTCTCCAGTGATGTCACTACCGACAGAAGCTATCGCGATCCACATCGCCACGGGTTCGTCCAACATATTCATCAGCAGGCGAAAACTATGTTTTGTTCTCGATGGAGTGCCCACCGACCTTCAGCGCCACGGGACACCTGCTCTCCCCCGCGTACGTCACCCTCCTGCGGAGCATGCCGTCGGACCTGCACCCTGCACTGTTGTCGGCACAGCTTCCGCTGCGAGTCGCTCGACGATTGACGCATGCTTTCCACAGCTGCTGGACGGGAGATACAGTCGCGGGGGGGGGGGACCCCGGAGTAGATTTAAGAGATTCAGCACTGCGCCAATTCAGCTTATATCTGGTCGATTTTCCAGATATTATTTTTCATTTGATAGCTGCTTTTTGTCAGTCAGTGTGGTGGGCAAGGTCACTGTGCCAGCTAATCGTTGTCCGGGCAACGCAAAGCTACGCTGACGGCTAAAGGGGCAATCAGGAGAAAGCTACTCCGGCTCGCGGGTGTCCGGTAACAAAGACAAATCTGGTGCGGCGAGGGCAGCACACCCAACAAAGGTCAGTCAGGCAAGGGGGACAAGTGCCCAGGGGTAAGTTGCTCGTCTCACAATCGAAAGTGTGTGGGTTCGAGTCTCACCTGTCGCTACTCTTCGCCCGCGACCAATTGGCGTGAGAGATTGGCGACGCTGCATAACTCAACGGTCGATGTGTCCTAAAATCAATAGCCAAGCAGCAATCAGCCAGGCCAGGGTATCGCAGGTAATAGCAACAAAGCAATCCAGTAGAGTTGGATGCCGCCAGCCCCGACTGGGAGGCCCAAACGCGAAAAATTGTTGGCAGCTGGCCCGGTAAGGCCGGGGACGAGCTACCGGGCGGCCGTATCGGTGCATTGACGGGATAGACTTTCGGTCAAAGTTCTGCCGTTGAACTGGAATCATGGATCGGATGGTGGGGCCGGGATTCACGCAACGGGCTTTGCACCCGGCTGCCCAGGCCTAGCGGGGCCCGTGCTATGTCATCCAGGGACGAGTGGTCTAGGGGTAAGTTGCTTGTCTCACAGTCGAAAGATTGTGGGTTCGAGTCTCACCTGTCGCTACTCTTCGCCCGCGACAAACTGGCGTGAGAGATTGGCGACACTACATGACTCAACGGTCGATGTATCGTAAAGCCAATAACCAAGCAACCAACCGTGCTATGCCACCCGACATAGCTGAATAAATACATATCATAAGCACCTCAAAAAAAAAACATTTGATCAGAGCTCTTGCTGGGGTGGCTTCATGAACCAGAGTCCTATTGCTGAACAGAGCTTGTTGTGTGTACCACGGCCCCACCACCCTATCCATGATTCCAGTTCAACGGCAGAATATTGATCGAAAGTTTAACGTGCCGTCAATGCACCGACACGGCCGCCCGGTAGCTCGTCTCCAGCATTATCGGAGCAGCTGCCAACTGACACTCCCGGCCGGGGGCTAAATGCGAGCGCATGAAGCGACTGGAACACTGTGTTGCCAGGACAGGGGAGACCAGAGCAGGCCAGCGCTCTAACCAACTGAGCCACCATACCAATGCATTCGCGTGCCTTGAATTACATTTGAGACAAACAGAACACAGAAAACAAGCCAGAAACTGCACGCATAAACCAGAGGTAGACGTTCTCGGACTTGGAAAAACCCTGTGTGTGCGTGTGCGTGTGCGTGTGCGTGTGTGTGTGTGTGTGTGTGTGTGTGTGTGTGTGTGTGTGTGTGTGTGTGTGTGTGTGTGTGTGTGTGTGTGTGTGTGTGTGTGTGTGTGTGTGCGTGTGCGTGTGCGTGTGCGTGCGTGCGTGCGTGCGTGCGTGCGTGCGTGCGTGCGTGCGTGCGTGCGTGCGTGCGTGCGTGCGTGCGTGCGTGCGTGCGTGCGTGCGTGCGTGCGTGCGTGCGTGCGTGCGTGCGTGCGTGCGTGCGTGCGTGCGTGTGTGTGTGTGTGGTGAAGACATGCAACAACAAACTTTGCAGTTTCCTTGGGTTATCACTTATATGGCCCTTGGAGGTGCACATTTCAATATTGAGGTACAGGTTCAAGAATTGGGAGAGCGCCTGCATGCCCAACAGAACAGAAAGCTACGCCCTTGACCCCATCCACCATAGATCTGCTGGTGCCAAACTATCATAATTCGAATGACAGCATCCGACGCATCACGCTTAAAGTTTTTTAACAGTACTTCATGGTTCACTCGTTGCATTATTTCGCTTGCATACAAAATCACATTAAGATGCTTCCATTTTACATCTCGTACGGATCAATGATATCGATCAGTGCACGCACACAATAACGTGTGCCCGGTTTAATTTCGAGGTCGTACCCAGAGAGGTCGTACCCAGGGAGGTCGTACCCAGAGACACGCATGAGCGGTGTTCCGCAATTTCAAAGTGTACGTGGAAACAAACACCAAATGGAGGTTTGTTTTCACTTCCTTGAACAGAACTTTGATCTGCTCACTTGACCTCAGTTATATTTGACTATATTAAACGACATTGCTTCCTTACATTTTACAACACTACGTCTACATCATTATCATAAATGCTCGCTTCGTTAACAGCTGTTATTTCGGTTCGCGATTTATATGTGAAACATCGGTAACCGCTTTCAACGTCACAGCTGCTTTTTAAGTCCTGCCCTCACACGCTCCAGCCTGTGAGTATTTCTTTCCTGGACCATGTGTGCGCATGACCTTGTGACCTTGCAAGCGAGTCAACAGTACAGACATCACCTTAGTGACCTGACTAGCCAGAGCTTTCGGACGATAATCCTTGGAAATAATTTATCCGCTTTGTTGTTCTTGACATTATTTCGGCTTAAGGGCGCACCGACTACAACTCTTTTGAATTATATTGTATATATTGTAGCCGCCGAATTCACCGCTGGTTGGATTTGTGTGCGCTGTCCTTTGACATCTCTAGGTAGGCTGACCACCGTGCGGGACGTTGACATCTCTAGGCATGTTTGACAGCCTTCGGGAGTACTGTTAATATCTAATATGGAACTATACTATCTGCTACCTACACGAAACGTTCGTTGGTTGGTTGGTTATTAGTCTTACGACACAGCGACCATTGAGTCATGCAGCGTCGCCAATCTCTCACGCCGATCAGTCGCGGGCGAAGAATAGCGACAGGTGAGACTCGAACCCACAACCTTTCGACTGTGAGACGAGCAACATACCCCTAGACTACTCGTCCCCCACACGAAACGTTACCAAGCTGTCGGGAGGGGTGGTTATTTAACGTGACCGTTTCGATCGACACCGGTGGTGACGTGGCCGGTATTGAGAGGCAGAACCTCGAGCCGCGCATTAAACCTTGCGACAAATACATCGTCATGCGAGTTCCGAGTCCGAACTTATATCTGGACGTCGAGGTCACGCGCCAACATACACACGCCCACACACGCACACGCACACACACACACACATATATGCATACATGCATACATACATACATACATCATACACACACACACACATATATATATATATATATATATATATATATATATATATATATATATATATATATATATATATATATATATATATATATATATATATATATAGATATATCTACACCAAAGGCCAGGCATACCCGGGAGGCGCACCATGCAGAGGAGTGTTACCTGTTGAGAGACGGTTTGCGCAGGAGAGCCGCCGGCGCCAGCAGACCTGTGGGCGGCTGGTACGACTCACTGAGGCTGTGGCGAGCCTGCCGAGCCAGCAGAGGACACGATGTTATCACCAGCACACCAACACACCATCACGGCCGGACACAGACCACACCAACACACTATCACGGCCGGACACAGACCACGCCATCGCACAACAGCGGCCGGACACAGACCACACCATCGCACAACAGCGGCCGGACACAGACCACACCATCGCACAACAGCGGCCGGACACAGACCACACCATCGCACAACAGCGGCCGGACACAGACCACACCATCGCACAACAGCGGCCGGACACAGACCACACCATCGCACAACAACGGCCGGACACAGACCACACCATCGCACAACAACGGCCGGACACAGACCACACCATCGCACAACAACGGCCGGACACAGACCACACCATCGCACAACAGCGGCCGGACACAGACCACACCATCGCACAACAGCGGCCGACCATCGCACAACAGCGGCCGGACACAGACCACACCATCGCACAACAGCGGCCGGACACAGACCACACCATCGCACAACAGCGGCCGGACACAGACCACACCATCGCACAACAACGGCCGGACACAGACCACACCATCGCACAACAACGGCCGGACACAGGCCACACCATCGCACAACAGCGGCCAGTGACAGGCCACAACACCATGGTTGGTCACAAGCGTGTCTTATGCACTGTTGGCGTGTCAAATACATCAGCGGCTGAATTACATTTATTTCACCGTCAACTAGGGTTTGTACTTATTTGTGATCGACATAAATCGAGTGGCCAAAACCGACTGAAAGCGAATTTCACGTTGCATTTGCACACTTCTAAACCTATAATACATCCATGGCCAACGGACCATAACGGATTTCATCATGACAAGTTGTTTACAGCGTCGTTCGGTTTTTGTGACAGCTTAATGGACCCTCTTTGGTTCTCAGCGGTTATTTAGTGGACGGAGACAGTCGTATTAAGCCCGGCTACCAGTCGGCGGGAGGGGGGGGGTCCGCCGGTAACTGAGCCAATGCAGCTGTGGGTGTGTCCGGTGGTAGTGTCGGGCACTGTGTGGGTGTGTCGGGTGGTAATGTCTGACACTGTATGGGTGTGTCCGGTGGTAGTGTCGGACACTATGTGGGTGTGTCCGGTGGTAGTGTCTGACACTGTATGGGTGTGTCCGGTGGTAGTGTCTGGCACTATATGGGTGTGTCCGGTGGTAGGGTCTGACACTGTATGGGTGTGTCCGGTGGTAGTGTCGGACACTGTGTGGGTGTGTCCGGTGGTAGTGTCGGACACTGTGTGGGTGTGTCTGGTGGTAGTGTCGGACACTGTGTGGGTGTGTCTGGTGGTAGTGTCGGACACTGTATGGGTGTGTCCGGTGGTAGTGTCGGACACTGTGTGGGTGTGTCCGGTGGTAGTGTCTGACACTATGTGGCTGTATCCAGTGGTAGTGTCTGACCCTGCATGGGTGTGTCCGGTGGTAGTGTCTGACACTGTATAGGTGTGTCCGGTGGTAATGTCGGGCACTGTGTGGGTGTGTCTGGTGGTAGTGTCTGACACTGTATAGGTGTGTCCGGTGGTAATGTCGGGCACTGTATGGGTGCGTCCGGTGGTAGTGTCTGGCACTGCTGTATGGGAGTGTCCGGTGGTAGTGCCTGGGTCTGTATGGGTGTGTCCGGTGGTAGCATCGGGCACTTATGGATGTGGCGGTTGTGTCGGGCACTGTGTGGGTGTGTCGGGTGGTAATGTCTGACACTGTATGGGTGTGTCCAGTGGTAGTGTCGGGCACTGCATGGGTGTGTCCGGTGGTAGTGTCTGGGACTGTGTGTGTCCGGTGGTAGGGTCTGACATTGTATGGGAGTGTCCGGTGGTAGCATCGGACACTGTATGGGTGTGTCGGGTGGTAATGTTTGACACTATGTGGGTGTGTCCAGTGGTAGTGTCTGACACTGCATGGGTGTGTCCGGTGGTAGTGTCTGACACTGTATGGGTGTGTCCGGTGGTAGTGTCTGACACTGTATGGGTGTGTCCGGTGGTAGTGTCTGACACTGTATGGGTGTGTCCGGTGGTAGTGTCTGACACTGTATGGGTGTGTCCGGTGGTAGGGTCTGACACTGTATGGGTGTGTCCGGTGGTAGTGTCTGACACTGTATGGGTGTGTCCGGTGGTAGTGTCTGACACTATGGGTGTGTCCGGTGGTAGGATCTGACACTGTATGGGTGTGTCCGGTGGTAATGTCGGCCACTGTCGACAAGCTTAGCTCCCATGAAAACTATTCCCGTCCCGGAACTTCCCAGCCAGATGGGTTCGGTGTCAGCACAGCTAGCTCCGCCTGGCATTGGCTCTCACCAGTCACAACCGCCACAAACACCCAGTCAACTCGGTACTTAGAAGAATCAGAGAACAATTTCCAAGCATGCGCAATCCGCACTGTCCGGCATGCCTCCCGTATGCAGGCCAGTGCTTCTGGGGGCATCGGCCAGCCGGGACGCTAGTTCGGGGAGGGAAGCCACCGCGCGGCACACCATACCAGACGTACGGGTGGGGAGAACTAGCCTAGGGGTAAGTTGCTCGTCTCACGATCGAAAGGTTGTGAGTTCGATTCTCACCTGCCGCTAGTCTTCGCCCGCGACTAATCGGCGTGAGATTGGCAACGCTACATGACTCAACGGTCGGTGTGTCGTAAAACCAATAACCAACCAACAACCAAAACGTACGGGTACGCAGCACACCATGCCAGACGTATGGGCACACGGCACACCATACCAGACGTACGGGCACACGGCACACCATACCAGACGTACGGGCACGTGGCACACCACGCCAAACGTACGGGCACACGGCACACCATACCAAACGTACGGGCACGTGGCACACCATACCAAACGTACGGGCACACAACACACCACACCAAACGTACGGGCACACGGCACACCACGCCAAACGTACGGGCACTAGGGTGTGTCGTGCAAAAACAATTACTTGCGGTTAGCAAAATTATTGTGCCCATATGTCTTTAAAAAAATATGCTTGAAATTTAGAGGAAAAATAATAAACAAAGTGTGCCCCAGGCCTCATAAGAGTTGGCAGCGTGCTCACCTGTGCCACCTAGCGGGTAAAATGTCAACTTTGAAACTAAGGCCAATATAAAGTTACATGGCCATATTTTTGGAATCGGCGTAAAAATTACGACTAATGGTTATCACTGCTACTCGATATTGTCTTTATTTATGATAGTACAGCCGACTTCGCGTGGCGTGTCAGCACTGCCGTCGCGAGTCTCCACGGCCGCACGATCCGGTGGGCCGTGAACACCCTCGAGAGGGGAGGGCGCCCGCGACATGACCTGGCAAACGAACAGTTCACCGCATTGATATTCGTATGTTCTTTAAATGTGCATTCTCTAAAGGGAACATGTACGGTCGTCTACAAAAATATCGAAAATTGTATAATTCGAGCGCTGAAATACCTGCTGACAAATGTCCATCCACGCAACGAATGCACACATTTGGTCACGAGATCAATGTGGACACTTACTTGCATCTACTTCCCACTGGACTCTGTGCTACCTACTTACATTTAAAGTCCTTCTTACTGCACCACAGTGGCAGGGCTTCGCGGTGCTTCAGGGTATTCATAATGTAGCCATGGCGAGCCTCCACGCCGACTACCATTGTCGAGGCCTCTGTGACTAATTGTACCATTCTTTCGACCGATTGTGTGTGGACTGGGTACTGCGGTACTTCCAGGGGATTATCAGCGATGAGGCAGATATCATAGTCCGACAGATGCATAGCCATCGGCGGCTCAGTTTGCATCACGGAGGCCCCATCAATCAAATCCGTATAACATGCGGCCTCCTTGTTGATCGTGGGAATACGAAAGGCGCGGACTGTCGCCTCCCCAGTTTCTGAGGAGCTGTTCCGCACATTGCGACACTCCTGAATGCGGTCCACAGCTAGCTGGCGTTTTGTCGTGGTCCTCGTCGGCCAGCATCGCCACAAGGATCGCCTCTGGGTTGGACCAGTACCCATTGCGCTGTATCACAGGCTTCACCAACTCGGCCAATTCTGGTCCTAAAGCCTGCAGTAGTTTTACACTTTCGACTAGATTGGTTGGTTGGTTATTTGGGCTTTCCGGCGCATCGACTGCGTTGGTCATACAGCGCCCATTTCGACTAGATTGGATGGACCATTTTTGTAGTGTCAGTTTTGTTTGATACAGAACCACATGGGGTGTAATGAAGCATCAGAAACTCAATCAACTGTTTTAGGTGATCTGTGGGATCTTCAGTTGATACATACAACCGTAAGACCCTCGCTGCTAAGGTGGGCCACCTGGAGTGATTCAAAGTTCCGATCTTTCCAGAGGCGATCCGTGCGGAGATTGAGCCAGTCTGCACCCCAAAGGCGAGGTCATACAAGTGCTATTGGTCTGAGCTGAGGTCTTTTTGGACATGTGACGGAATTTTTGGAACATCACCCTGAATTGTCTGAAATTTTACAACTGGAAGCAGTTCTACAGACCCGCCTGCCGCTTTGCCAATGGGACTAGTAAATGACCTGGGTCAAGTGGTCGCGTCATCTTATTTTAAGAACACCTCTCTGAGGTTTAATTCGTGTGCGTGCAATTGGCACACAAACCACTGCACTGGCCGTTTCCGACTGAGTTCAAATAGGCGGCAAACACCACCTTCTCGACCAGTGTTGACGCTAGTTCCATCACATCCTAACACGCACACATCCGCATCGATCTCACACGCCACTGCACTCAGCTCCAAGCACAAATGATCTGACTTTCCCGATACTGGCGTAAAATGAGCCACGTACTTACTGTTCGGCTCAGACCCAACTATCACATGTTCCTTACGCTCCTTCGACAGCGAACTAACGTACGTGTGATCCTTTCTTCCGTCAAAATATAGCCCCGTGACGTCAGGTCAGGTCAGGACGTCAGGTCATCCTTACGGTCTACAGCTGTCTCACTCCGAACACAGTTACGTTCTCTCCACATCCTTTTGCTATCCACCACTGTTGCCACATTGTCCTTGTCGACACGACCAATATCGACCTGGAATGCGTTAATAAGCGCTGCGCAGGCGCGGTTGGATATGCCATATATGTCTGCCGTCAACGCTGTGTTGGTCAAGTCGTCTCTGTTTTGCGATGACGGCAGAGCGACCTCGCTCTCGAACTCGGAAGAGCTGGCTGATGCCATGGAAACGGAGTCCGGTGCTGATGAGCAGCCAGGCTTCGGGGCAGAATCTTCGGAATCTGAGGACGACTCCAGGACTCCATGAGTTGTCGGCTCTGGCGACTCCAGACGGGTAGCACAGTCTCCTCCGACAGGACCGCCGGCCGTTATCGGAGTAGTGGTTGATTTCGGTGGCGGCTGGCTCTGGTCACTGTTGTCCCCGGTTTGGGCCCTTCTCCGAGTCCGTACACGTTATCGGTGTCGTCTTCGTTTCGTCTCCTGAACGTCGACTGTGCCCAAGTACATCTTCCGTGGTCCACGTTGGTCGTTCATAAACCTAATCTCCATAGGCGGCACCTTGTAGTCTCTGGGGTACTCGCAGTTCAGCATATCAGCGCACTTGCATTGGGCGATATTAAACAAACCTTCAAACCACCTGGCCTTATCTACCAGATGCTATCTTGGCATCGTTCTCGGGAGTCCCTTTCTTTTATCTTTTTGAGATCGCTTTCTTGTACGACATAAACTTGTCCCGGCACTCTGTTACCATGGCATGGATGCGCCAGAGACCCAACGCTGGGATCCCTTCTCGGATCCACGAATCCCGCACAGCATTTGCGACGTTGTTGATTGCGGGCAGCTTATCGGTGGTGCTCACTTTCCTATCAAACTGCATTTTACTATACACTTTTTCGACATACCCTAATACGTCCTTGCGCGTCGGAAACATGTTCTTTTTTAGTTCAGCTGGGCATCCCAACCCTTTCGCTTGCCGTTTGGTGGACTGGTGACTCGCAGATTTCCGCTCCATAGCCAAACGCACTAGCGCCTCTCGACGCGCTAATGATCACTGATCCGTCGATACTGATCTGAGTGGCCGCTGACTAGCGTCGGTCGTGACGCCGGTCGGAAACCGACGCTCTGTAATTAATCCAGGTACCCAAGCAACAGGGCATCCCTGAACACGAACAAAGGGGCATTCAGATCTGCCGGCGGAGGGGAGGGTCGGGGGACAGTTACAGCTGGACGCGAGCGGCGATAACGACACCAGAATATCAATGCAGTGAAGTGCTCGCTGTCAGAGTCGGATACAAGGAGGGTGAGAGAAGAGGGTGATTGACACATAAGCACTGCTTAATTTATGAGTTTCGGATTGAAAGTGCATCTCAGAAAGAAATTGTTTTAAAATTATAATTCATCGACTGACGGGCGAAACAACGCCAGGTCACTCATACCTATTACATATATGTCCATCTACTGTCACATTGCACAACTAATCGTTCATTCACACTCTCAATAATAATGTCATGATTGAGCCGTATGGAGAGGAATTAGGGTGAATGGCATTGCTTCTGTTCTGTCTCAGAGTTAGGAGTGTATAATATTCCAAGGAGCTAAATAACAGCGTACAATATAAAAGTGTATATTAACTTAGTAATGGTATCATAAGAAATACTAATTTAGAAGGCAATGAAACCCTGCATACCAGCGAACAAATAAACACATTAGTTACAGTGCGTTTTGAGGGTGATTATAGTGCCACCCCTCGCATATCTTCATTTGGCCGCGCCCTCGGGCGTGCCGCCCCCAACATCAGGGCTCGCCCCCCTTGCAAAATTCCTGGATCCGACTCTTCTCGGTGTATCAGGTCATGTCGCGAGTCTCCTCTTCCCCCCCCCCAACCTCTCCCGTTCTCGGGGGACGGGCCCACACGGTCTAGCCAGACCTGCGGGCTGGTGGAATTTCGTGACGGCAGCGCGGACACGGTACGCGAATACCGCTGCAGGACCCTAAATAATGACTAAATCGAGTAGCAGTAGTCATCATTAGGCATCATTTTGTACGCTGATTAAAAAAACATGACTATGACTTCCTGTCGGCTTTAGTTTCTGAGCCGATATTATCCCCGCTAGGTGGCTCTTGTGGGCACACGGCCAAACCTTCCAAGGGCCGGAGCGCACTTTGTGTATCATTTTTTTTCTAGAAATTTGAAGTATATTCGGGGTTCACAGACCCATGGGCACTATAATTTTGCCAACCATAGGCAAAACGAAAGAAAAACCAGCTAGCGGTTTTTAGAAAAACGTGCGCTTCGACACCAGCTAGCGGACGCGCGGAGTACTCACCAGCCCGCGGTGTCGGACGGGCGGCGAGGCGTGCGACTGCAGACAGCAGGAGGGCGACAGGACCGCCGTCTGGCGCCGCACTCCCTCCGACACGCCGCGGCCGCACTGCTCTGTCCGCGGCGACACCTGACCGCCGCCGGCCGCACTACAGTCAGAGTCGCCAGCCACCAGGGCGGCGCCACCGCCGCTCGGGGTGTCACACGATTCGCGCTGGGCGGCGGCACTGCCGACGACGTCGCCGTTTCGAATGTCACTTCGCCGGTCGCACGTCGCGTGATCCACGTCACGTGGCCCGTCACACGTCACGCGGCCCGCGTCACGAGGCCCGTCGCACGCCGAGCCGGTGTCGCCCTCGCGCGGCGTGTCGGCCCACCGCCGAGCCTCGGCCGCCGCCGCCACACCGCCGTCCAACGGCCCGCGAGCGTGCCGACCAGCCGCCGGCCGGCGGTCGCCGTGCCTCGACTCGGCGCGAGTCCGCACCTGCCCGACAGACAACGCCCGTGGGCCGCCACGATCGTCAGCAGGCAGCCCGGAGCGGGGATGGCCGAGTGGTTAAGGTGTCGGGCTATGGGTACCAAAGGTCCCAGGTTCGACTCTACCGCCACTCAGGACATTTCCTAATCCTGCGGCCCACCGGCGAAACAGTGTGGGCGGCGCCATTAGCCGTGAATGTGCATAAGGTGTGTCGTGAACCAACCAATAAACAACAAACAGCAGGCAGCCCAATGGTTACAACAGAGCCTACCAATCTGGGTGCCAAAGGTCCCGGGTTCGACGCCAGCGCCGCTCGAGACGTTTCCCAATCCCGCGGCCCAACGGCGAAACAGTGTGGGCGGCGCCATTAGCCGTGAATGTGCATAAAGTGCATCGTGAAACACCCAATAAACAAACAGTAAGCAAGAGCCTACCAAAACCAGTAATGCACAGCTTCGTTGACCACTGGCGTCCACTAGCATCTTCTTGAATCGAGTTATCAGCTAACTATTCATGTCACACAGTCGAACAATGGACAGGACGAGAGACCAGGTGGAAACACATGGGGCAGAAGACGGGCGGCACGTGGGACAGCAGACAGACGCCACACCACCTGGCATCACCTCAGCGAATGTGACATCACGTCACCTGACGTCACTGTGTCAAAACCTCAGTAACTGTGACATCACATCAACTGACATCACTGTGACCTCACCTCAGTGACAGTGACATCACAGCACCCGCCATCACTGTGATTGATTGATTATTTGGGCTTAAGGGCGCGCCGACTACAAGGTCATTTAGCGCCCATGCCATCACTGTGACATCACATCAGTATGACATCACATCACTGTGACATCACATCAGTATGACATCACCTCGGCTATGACGTCGTTGTCGGACGCCCAGGTGGGCAGCAGCAGCGCCGAGCTGTGCAGGCGCCGCTGCTGCTGGCCGGAGGTCCCGCTCCGGCGCCAGGTGGCGGCGTCAAGTCGGCTCACCGGCGCCCCGGCTCCGTCTGCCAACGACCGCCGCACCTCAGCTCAGCTCAGCTCAGTCAGTCAGACAGACCCAGACTATGGCCGCCGCACCTCAGCTCAGCTCAGTCAGACAGACCCAGACTATGACCGCCGCACCTCAGCTCAGCTCAGTCAGCCAGTCAGACAGACCCAGACTATGGCCGCCGCACCTCAGCTCAGCTCAGTCAGTCAGTCAGTCAGACAGACCCAGACTATGGCCGCCGCACCTCAGCTCAGCTCAGCTCAGTCAGACAGACCCAGACTATGGCCGCCGCACCTCCATCACCAGACTACCTCGTAGCAGTCAGCTCAGTCAGACAGACCCAGACTATGGCCGGCCACTCAGCTCAGTTCAGTCAGTCAGACAGACCCAGACTATGGTCGCCGCGCTCAGCTCAGTCAGTCAGACCCAGACTATGGTCGCCGCACCTCAGCTCAGCTCAGCTCAGTCAGTCAGACAGACCCAGACTATGGTCGCCGCTCCTCAGCTCAGCTCAGTCAGACAGACCCAGACTATGGTCGCCGCACCTCAGCTCAGCTCAGTCAGCAGCCAGCACCCCGACTCAGCTCAGCCCAGTCAGTCAGACAGACCCAGACTATGGCGGCTCAGCTCAGCTCAGCTCAGTCAGACAGACCCAGATATGGCGCCGCCCTATAGGCAGACCCAGACTATGGCCGCCGCACCTCAGCTCAGCTCAGTCAGTCAGTCAGACAGACCCAGACTATGATCGCCGCACCTCAGCTCAGCTCAGTCAGGCAGGGAGCCGAAGAGACTATGATCGCGTCATAGTCCAGACTATGATCGCCACACTTCAGCTCACCCGCACATACGCAACGCACTTCGCCTGCATAGCAGGCTCACACATCACCTCCATAGGTGATGGTCCACACTTCACCTGTATAGCAGGTTCACACATCACCCGTGGTACTAGACTGCTATATTCTGACCTGACCGCATGGTCCGGCGCCGTCCACCTGACGGCCTTTGGTCCCAGGCCACGGCTGTTTCCTCACCTGACCGCTTTGTCCGACGCAGCCGACACTGCTCCGACTCCAGGCTCTCCAGGTCGCCATCGCCAGAGAGTGTGTACTGACTCGTGCGTTCCCTGAAGACATACGCACGTTCAGACAAGTACCCATTGCCAGGGAGTGTACAGGACGGCAACCAAGGGCACCGCCGTCGAGATTCAGGGCGCACAGGCTTCAAGAAGAGGAACCTTGGATTCTTTTACGATCCATTCAACCGCTAGGTTATATAGCGTCGTCAACCTCTCACGCCGAATGGTCGCGGATGGACTCGGCAAATGCGTCCGTTGTGAGATTCGAACCCACAATCTTTCGATCAAGAGTCCGACGCTCTACCAACTGAGCTACCGCGGCCCCGGCGCATCGGCGTCATTGGTTCGCGGTGTCGGTGCGACAGCGTGTACTCTGAGGCCAGTCACACCCCCGGGGCACCACCGCGCCGCCTACACATGTACACTGGAACAACAGCCGTGTCACAACCGTGTGCATCTCACTGCAGTGGTCCTAAACAACTGTGTGACTGGCTGGGCACGTGCCACCCTGCTGACATCGGTATTGCTTATGTGTGCACCTCTCCGTCCCAGCCGCCTACTACGTGGTTTGACTACCGGTCGGCACGACTGCCCTCCCCCCCCCCCACACTCCCATCGACTTCCGGTCGGCATAGCCGGTCTCTCTCCCCCCCCCCCACACACACACTGTTGGTCAGCACAGCTGGCCTCCCACTCCGTCCGCTGCTGTGTGGTTCGACTGCTGGCCGGCGCGACTGTTGGGGTCGCGGCGCGCGCCGCACGCACATGCAACCCAACAGAACCTCAAGCCGAGAGGCCGTGAAGCCCGTGTCCACAACACCAACAACGCCTGCCAGGTCCGAGACGGCCAATCATCGACGGTCGTGTCATCATCGACAGGGGCAACAGCAGCAGCTCGGCTGGCCCACAGCAGATCGCAGCAACACAGCAACAGCAGACAACAGCAACAGCTGTGTGTCGACAGAGCAGCACGAGTGTCCCGGCAACAGCGACAAGGTATCATATACGCCCATAGGTTCTGCGCTACTCTGGCGATGACATGTCTGGGCTCTCACGCAAAGGTGGAGTTTGTATGAGTGCGCTGGCATTGCGCCGCCCGTTTCCCGTTAATTCCTGCCAGAGGTCAGAGGATGGTCACCCTCAGGGGTCCCACTGTTCCCCAGCTCTGGCCGGTGCCTTCAGTCGTCGTCCCCACCACAGCAGCCCTTGTGGGTACCTCATGCCCGCCGGGTCACAAACACCGTGTGTCACGCCCACCTGTCTTGCTTGCCCCAGTTGAGGTCGCGCATCATCATTCCACACACAATCATGTTCAGGAAGAAACCGGAGAGAATGAGTAGAGTTCCACGCCAGCCGTACTCCTGCCAACAACAACAGTCCATCAGCCAGGTGGCACACAACAGCTGGTACAACAACAGCCATCGCTGCACAACAGTCCATCAGCCAGTGCAACAACAACAGTCCATCAGCCAGGTGGCACACAACAGCCAGTACACAATCAGGTATGAGCAGAGTCACGCCAGTCGTTAAACACTGCAAAACAATGGTCCATCAAGCAGACTGCAACAAAACAGTCCATCAGCCAGGTGACCTGCCAACACAACAGTCCATCAGCCGCCGACTCCTGCACACGTCACAGCAGCCGTCCTGCCAACACACAGTCCACAGCGCCGTACTCTGCACAACACTCACAGTCAGGTGGTACATAACAGCTGGTACACAGTCAGGTCGTGCACAGAAGCTGGCGCACAACAGCTGGTGCACAATCAGGCGGTGTACAACAGCTGGTACAAGTCATGTGGTACACAACAACTGGCAAACAAACAGCCAGGTGGCACACAACAGCTGGTACACAGTCAGGTGGTACATAACAGCTGGTACACAGTCAGGTCGTGTACAACAGCTGGCGCACAACAGCTGGTACACAATCAGGTGGTACATAACAGCTGGTACACAGTCAGGTCGTGTACAACAGCTGGTACAAATCATATGGTACACAACAACTGGCAAACAAACAGGCAGGTGGTACATAACAGCTGGTACACAGTCAGGTCGTGTGACAACAGCTGGTACAAATCATATGGTACACAACAACTGGCAAACAAACAGGCAGGTGGTACATAACAGCTGGTACACAGTCAGGTCGTGCACAGAAGCTGGCGCACAACAGCTGGTGCACAATCAGGCGGTATACAACAGCTGGCACAAGTCATGTGGTACACAACAACTGGCAAACAAACAGGCAGGTGGTACATAACAGCTGGTACATAGTCAGGCAGTTGGTTGGTTATTGGTTTCACGACACATCGACCGTTGAGTCGTGTAGCATCCCCAATCTCGCATGCCGATTGGCCGCGGGCGAAGAGTAGCGACAGGTGAGACTCGAACCCACAATCTTTCGATTGTGAGACGGGCAACTTACCCCTGGACTCCTCGACCCCACAGTCACGTAGTACACAATAGCTGGTACACAAGCAGTCAGGTGATTAACAACAGGTGGCACACAACAGCTGGCGCATAGTCAGGTGGTACACAATCAGGTGGTACACAGTAGCCAGCTGGCACGTAACAGATGGCAAACAGCAGGTAATGCACAATGGATTGGAGTGGAAGAAGCTTCCTGGAATCAATTACTTTTTGTTGGTGAACTCCAAGGTGAGTTCATAGTTTAGCAGATAGGTAATTGCAGCGTCTGGGTAGAGTACACCAGGAGTGAACCCAGAAGTTTGCATGGAGGGGAGATGGCACCCGTCTGAAGAGATGCCATTTCCTTAGGGGAACGCCATGAGCGGAGGGTGCACTCCATCGTACTGAAGAAGCGCCTATTGCTCCGAACAGAGTGCCTTTCCGAATCAGAGACCATGAGCTTACAAAAAATCGGATGAACATGGGGGCGGTGGACGAGGACGAGGTGGACTCAGGCCTTCCCGGAGGGGCGCGATATCCCGGTCGGAAGTGAACCACTTTTGCCTGTAGGCACATGCCCCCAGTGTTCCCCTCCCTTCTCCCTGGAGCACACTTCACGACAGGGCATACTGTCTTGACAGTAGCCCAGATGGAAGACTTGGCCGCTCGTGGTGCGGCTTTGTATGGCAGGTGCCATGCCCCCTCCTCCACCCTTTGCATGGGGTGGGCATGCTACCCTTGACCCCTGGATTCGCCGCTGATGTCTGTATATTGTTGCGTGATGTTATCTGATTTGTGTATACGATACCCTTAGTGGTTGGTGCAATGCTTCGTACAGAATGTATGGCAATATTTTCTTGTTGCTTTTACATTTAATTACATCATGGACGCAGGATCTTTTTGTCTTATTTGTTTTCGTTTTGTATGGGCTAATACAAAGGTGGAAGAGGAATAACAATTGTCGAAACGTAAGGCATCACAGTTTATCTAAATGACCCTGCCCGTACAATCTCCCAATCAAACTATGCAATTATAGAGTGCAAACTACCGTTATTGTGCACGCACTAAGAGATTTCCAAACTTCACTCCGACAATGGTATATCAATACTGCACACACGGGCAAGTCAGAGGCGGATCAATAATCTTCACTGGAGACTCTGATCGGGAAAGGTGCCATTTGTTCGGAGATGCGCTACCACAAACGTCCCTGAGGGTGCGACTTCGCCTGAAAGTCCGCTGAGGTAGTAGAGCGTTTGCACTCGAGCGCACCTGAAGGGGGCACCTTACGCCACCAAGAGGGCGCATTTCCTCAAATGTGAAGTTGGCAACGGTGACTCGGGTTTGTCACGCCGCACGCCAGAGCGGCGGCTCCCACCTTGATAAGATGCCCCACCAGCAGTATAGCGGCGGCTCCCACCTAGATAAGATGCCCCACCAGCGGTATAGCGGCGGCTCCCACCTTGATAAGATGCCCCACCAGCGGTATAGCGGCGGCTCCCACCTTGATAAGATGCCCCACCAGCGGTATAGCGGCGGCTCCCACCTTGATAAGATGCCCCACCAGCGGTATAGCGGCGGCTCCCACCTTGATAAGATGCCCCACCAGCAGTATAGCGGCGGCTCCCACCTGGATAAGATGCCCCACCAGCGGTATAGCAGCGGCTCCCACCTTGATAAGGTGCCCCACCAGCGGCGGCGCGGCGGCCCCCACCTGGATAAGATGCCCCACCAGCGGTATAGCGGCGGCTCCCACCTTGATAAGGTGCTCCACCAGCGGCGGGAAGAGGAAGGTGCCGACGCCGGTGCCGCAGACGCTGATGCCGGTGGCCAGCGAGCGGCGCCGCTCGAAGTAGTAGGCCACGATCACCACGGCCGTCACGTAGCAGAACGACAGCCCTGCCGACGCGGTCACACACAGTCTCACGGTCATCCCATCGCACTGTCACACCGTTACAGGGCCATAGTTAAACCTTTACACGGTCACACCGGCACACAGTCACATGGCCATACCGTCGCATCGTGATACGGCCGAACAATCACACCATCATACGATCATACAGTCGCATGACTACAGTCGCCTTCACACGGTTACACGGTCGCACCTTCACCGAGGTCCTAAACAAAACGAAACAAAAACGAGAAAGGATGTGTAATAATAAAAAAAAAAGTTTCCACAAATCAATGCAGCCGGCCCATCGTCTGCGTCGCCAGCCAACGGCGGAGCCCCGTATCCCCGCGGCCGCCGCCGCACCGCAGGAGTGGTTGGTTATTGGTTTTACGACACATCGACCGTCGAGCCGTGGAGCGTCGCCAATCTCTCACGCAAATTGGTCGCGGGCGAAGAGTAGCGACAGGTGAGACTCGAACCCACAACCTTTCGATTGTGAGACGAGCGACTCACACCGAGACTACTCGTCCCCTCCGCACCACAGGAGCAGGCTGGGCAAACACGGCCGTTGCGGCGACACGAAGGCGTTAGGCAACACCCTGGAACGTTGGGTCAGGCGAGACACAGTCTGGCCGTGCGACGGGGCGCGGCCGGCCTCCCGGCGAGAGGCGCGGCTTCCACGGGCAGCCGCCTCACCTACGCCAGGCATGACGCTGAACGTCAGGAAGAGCAGCTCGAACGAGTTCACGAAGTAGCTCAGCATGAATCCGACGGCGGAGAGCAGCGCCCCTGAATCGAGACGGCAGGCGTCAGCCATCCGGCACAGGAAGAAGAACCTTGGTTTTTTACGATGCATTCAACCGCTAGGTTATATAGCGTCGCCAACCTCTCAAGCCGATTGCTCGCGGGTGGAATCGGTAAATGCCGTCGGTTGTGAGATTCGAACCCACAATTCTGCGATCAAGAGCCCGGCGCTCTACCAACTGAGCTACCGCGGCCCCCGCCGTATGGCACAGGCCAACACGAACGGCAGCCGGCCAGAAAACAAGACACAGGCCAGCCGTTCCCCGCTTCTGAAGCGAGAAGACGAGGTCGTCGGACAGAAGGCACACCGGACGATATCGCTAGTGTGGGTCATAGGCCAATCATGACGATCACTACGTGACTCATGATGTACGCGTACGACTCGTGACACTGGGCTAGTCAGACATTAATCTGTCACATGGCTTGTGAAACAGCATTGTGACAAGTGGGTAGTGAATTATCATTGACACCTGACTAGTGAAATATCATTATGGCGTCTGGCTAGTGAAACATCGTTATGATACTTGGCTAATGAAACATCGTTGTGACACCTGGCTAATAATATGATACCTGGCCATAAAAATAGCATTGTCACACCTGGTTGCTGTAAATCATCATAGCCAGACCTATGCTCGACTGGAGTTGAATCGATAATTGACTCATGAATCAATCATTTTTGGAAGAGGCATGAGTTGAATCGATTCTTTTCTGAAAAATATATCTTGAATCGTGAGTTTAATCGCATCTTTCTTTCAAAATGAGTCGAATCATGAGTCAAATCATTCAAATATCATCTGTGGGCAGTGCACACTAAATCGTATGGCTAATGAGTCTGGTAACACTGAGTCAGATCTGAATTGATTCAAATTTTTGTCAGTCTGTTTGAGTCACGAGTCGAATCAGATTTCCAGATCTATGAGTCACATGTGAGTTGACTAAACAAAATTTGAGTCGAGCACAAGCCTGATTATAGCACATGGCTTGTGAAATGCAATTGTGAAGCCCGGCTAGTGAAATTCATTGCCACACTTGACTAGCGAAATATCATTGCCACACCTGACGAGTGAAATATCATTGCGACACGTCGCCACTGAAATATCATTGAGACACCCGGTCAGTGGAACATCACTGTGACACCTGGCTAGTGAAATACAGACCGCAATGCACGTCACGTACCGAAAATGGTGGTGCTTCTGCAGCCGAACTTGTCCACCAGAGACGACGCGACCGGTCCCAGCAGCAGCGGCAGGGCCAGAAACACGCTGCCCAGCCAGGACGTGGCGCCTGCCGACACGTTAGTTAGTTATTTGGGTTTTCGGGCGCATCAACTGCAGTGGTTATAAGGCCCAAACCTCCCACAGAGATAAAACCCCAGAAAAAAAAAAAAAACTCCCCCACAAAGAAAAAAAAAAAAAAAAAAAAAAAAAACCACCACAACAAAGAAGGCACCTCATGTCACCAGATGTCGACACACATCACTGTTACTGCCCCGGCACCACGCAGGCACCTCATGTCACCCGATGTCGACACACATCAGTGTTACTGCCCCAGCACCACGGAGGCACCTCATGTCACCAGATGTCGACACACATCACTGTTACCACCCCAGTACCACGGAGGCACCTCATGTCACCAGATGTCGACACACATCAGTGTTACTGCCCCAGCACCACGCAGGCACCTCATGTCACCAGATGTCGACACACATCAGTGTTACTGCCCCAGCACCACGCAGGCACCTCATGTCACCAGATGTCGACACACATCAGTGTTACTATCCCAGCACCAGGTCACATGGGATCAAGCCAGTGGCGTCGGTGGCTGTTCCGCCAGCGCTGTACCACCAATGCTGTTTGTGCCAGCGTTGTCCCTCCCAGCGTTGTGTGTATCAGCGCTGTATGTGCCAGCGTTGTTTGTGCCAGCGTTGTATGTGCCAGCGTTGTATGTGCCAGCGCTGTATGTGCAAGCGCTAACGTACCAGCGCTGAATGCGCCAGTAGCAGGATGTCACTCACTTTTCGATGCGCCGAAATAGCGGAGGAACTCGATAAAGAAGACACCGAATGAGAAGCAGACGCCATCGGCGACCATGTTGATTGTGAAGGCGGCCGCCACCACCACCCATCTGAAGCCACCCAAAGGATCACGCGTCAGAGCGTCTAAGGCCAGACGGCCATAGAGTTAAAAGTTCATAAGGTCAGAGTCGACGGTCAGGAGCCAAAGGACATTGACTGACAGAACTGCCAACAACCTGAAGGGGCGTATTTACCGCTCGGTACACTTTCAGACATACACTGAATACGAATATTTCATGATGATATTTTTACGAAGCAGGTTCCCGTGCCAGAGCGTGACGGGTCGACCTTGGTTCGAACACCCAATCCGGAAGTTCCAGTCCTACAGCAGCGGAGCTTTCAGCTTGTGTGCCGTTGTGGGTGGGGTGGGGGGGGGGGGGGGGGTACAATACGCTCCCGGGGCGGACTAATGGCTTGTCATATCTCAGTGACCAATGGCTATGTCTCAGTAGATAATAATCTGCTGTGTTTTATTGACAAGTCGTCATGTCTCCGGGACTAATGCTTTTCCATGTCCCAGTGGCCAGCTATTATTGAGTGATGACCATAGCGAAGTGCCCTGGCCTGCCGTCGAACGGCTGCCAGCCGCGTCATAAACACACGCGGGAGTAGAAATGAACCAAGGAAGAAGCAGCAGACATGACATGCTCGAGCTTAGGAACCCCCTGAGGACCGGACAGCCGACACAACACAGTGACCCCACCCCCAACACAGGTCTCCCATTTTGCCCGTGTTTCTAAATAGGGTAGGGTAGCGAAGTAGGGCAGCCAAGTATGGTAGCCAAGTGAGACATGTTGCATGGATTCAACAGTCAGTGGGCCGGGCCCACAACACAGGGGATTCTGCTCATGACCCCGACCCCTGACCATCCACTTCTTCCAAGTCCCACGTTCGTGACAATGCTAGCATTTCCACGGAGTAGTGCCAACGACCTCGAGCTAGCTCCGGATTCGGTCAGACGGCGACAGTAAGATGGGCGGACGGAGTGACGGTGAGATTGGCAGACGGAGTGACATTGAGTGACGGCGACAGTGAGATGGGGGGGGGGGGAGAGAGAAAAGGGGGGGGGGGAAAAAGATTTGGGGGGGGTAGAGGGGGGGGGGGGGGGGGAAGGAGATTGGGGGGTTGGGGGGGGAAGGGGGGGGGGGGGGGGGGTGGGGGGGGGTGAGGGGGGAGGGGGGGGGGGGAGGGAGAGGGGGGGGGGGGTAAGATGGGGGGGGGGGGGAGGGGGGGGGGATAGAGAGGTGGGGGGGGGGGATGGGCGGACGGAGTGACGGTGAGATGGGCGGACGGAGTGACAGTGAGATGGGCGGACGGAGTGACAGTGAGATGGGCGGACGGAGTGACAGTGAGATGGGCGGACGGAGTGACAGTGAGATGGGCGGACGGAGTGACAGTGAGTGACGGAGACAGTGAGTGGGAGAGAGGGTGGGGCCCGCCAGGCAGCTCTCACCCCCCTCGGGGGGGTGGGGGAGGGGGGGGGGCCGGCGCGCCCCCCCCCCCCCGGGGGGGGGGGGGGAGGGAGGGGGGGGGCGCCAGGCCGCCCCCCCCCCCCCCCCTCCGGGGGGATGGGGGGGGGGAGGGGGGGGCATCTCACCCCCAGCCGCTGTCGGGCGACAGTGAGTGGGAGAGAGGGTGGGGCCCGAGGCAGCTGGGCGACAGTGAGTGGGGAGAGGGGGGGGCCCCGCCGGCCCCCCCCCCCCCCCCCCCGGGGGGGTGGGGGGGGGAGGAGCTCTCACCCCCAGCCTCCGTCGGGCGACAGTGAGTGGGAGAGAGGGTGGGGACCGGCAGGCAACTCTCACCCCCCCCCGCCCGGGGGACTGACAGGCAGCTCTCACCCCCAGCCTCCGTCGGGCGACAGTGAGTGGGAGAGAGGGTGGGGACCGGCAGGCAGCTCTCACCCCCAGCCTCCGTCGGGCGACAGGGAGGGGGGAGAGGAGGGTGGGGCGCCGGCAGTTCTCTCTCCCAGCGTGTCGGGCGACAGTGAGTGGGAAAAAGGGTCGTGCCCCGGCAGGAGCTCACCCCCAGCCTCCGTCGGGCGACAGTGGAGTGGCAGCGAGGGTGGGGACCAGCCGTAGCTCTCACCCCCAGCCGGTCTGACAGTCATGGGACAGGGGGGGGGACCGACAGGCACTGTCATCCTACAGCCACCGGGCAACACCGTCAGTCATACAGGACACAGCACTGTCATCCTACAGCAGCCAGCCAACGCCGGTCTGTCATCATACAACACAGCACTGTCATCCTACAGCACCACAACACCGTCATCAGCACCACAACACCGTCATACAACACAGCACTGTCATCCTACAGCACCACAACACCGTCATCATACAACACAGCACTGTCATCCTACAGCACCACAACACCGTCATCATACAACACAGCACTGTCATCCTACAGCACCACAACACCGTCATCATACAACACAGCACTGTCATCCTACAGCACCACAACACCGTCATCATACAACACAGCACTGTCATCCTACAGCACCACAACACCGTCATCATACAACACAGCACTGTCATCCTACAGCACCACAACACCGTCATCATACAACACAGCACTGTCATCCTACAGCACCACAACACCGTCATCATACAACACAGCACTGTCATCCTACAGCACCACAACACCGTCATCATACAACACAGCACTGTCATCCTACGCACAGCACTGTCATCCTACAGCACCACAACACCGTCATCATACAACACAGCACTGTCATCCTACAGCACCACAACACCGTCATCATACAACACAGCACTGTCATCCTACAGCACCACAACACCGTCATCATACAACACAGCACTGTCATCCTACAGCACCACAACACCGTCATCATACAACACAGCACTGTCATCCTACAGCACCACAACACCGTCATCATACAACACAGCACTGTCATCCTACAGCACCACAACACCGTCATCATACAACACAGCACTGTCATCCTACAGCACCACAACACCGTCACCACAACACAGCACTGTCATCCTACAGCACCACAACACCGTCAACACAGCACTGTCATCCTACAGCACCACAACACCGTCATCATACAACACAGCACTGTCATCCTACAGCACCACAACACCGTCATCATACAACACAGCACTGTCATCCTACAGCACCACAACACCGTCATCATACAACACAGCACTGTCATCCTACAGCACCACAACACCGTCATCATACAACACAGCACTGTCATCCTACAGCACCACAACACCATCTACAACACAGCACTGTCATCCTACAGCACCACAACACCGTCATCATACAACACAGCACTGTCATCCTACAGCACCACAACACCGTCATCATACAACACAGCACTGTCATCCTACAGCACCACAACACCGTCATCATACAACACAGCACTGTCATCCTACAGCACCACAACACCGTCATCATACAACACAGCACTGTCATCCTACAGCACCACAACACCGTCATCGTACAACACAGCACTGTCATCCTACAGCACCACAACACCGTCATCGTACAACACAGCACTGTCATCCTACAGCACCACAACACCGTCATCATACAACACAGCACTGTCATCCTACAGCACCACAACACCGTCATCGTACAACACAGCACTGTCATCCTACAGCACCACAACACCGTCATCACCACATCACCACAGCACTGCAATCGTACAACACCATCGCAACGCCCTCATGGCATAACATTGCCATCCAACTGTCATCATACAACACCATCACAACACCGTATCACACACCATCAACACAGTCACCACACAATACTACAACACCACCACCAACACAACACTACTACAACATTGTCACCATAAAACGCTGTAGACCCACGTGTATTCAGCCCCCAGGGTGCGGGGACCGTCGAACCACCCTCGTTATTTGCGTTTGAGGGCGCTTCGACCAAAACGTGATCATTTAGGTCGAACCGCCCTCAATCATGGCAACGATTTTCTCAGCTGAAGAAATGCTGACACTTAATGCCATTGGATGAATGCATGGCATTACTGCCGGCACTACACTTCTCGGCAGAGGAAAGGCTAACACCGATTGACATTAGATGACTGAGTGGTGTTACTTCCGGCACTACACTTCCCAGCAGAGTTCGCATGTGAACATATTTGCGAACAGTCGATCACCATGATGGCAGCCTAGCTGGCCGCGATGGACAACGGCGGCCAACTCTACACTGGCACACACCGACCGCACTGACAGGGGCCAAACGCCAGACAGGAGTGGCGACCTCGAGGGCGAGGGCGACGGCGAATCGGAGTACATCCGGTCAGGCCGATTCGGGTCGAGTTCGACCGGTGTGGGTCGGGTCAGAATTGACGTGATCGAGGCGACAGGAATGCAGTAGCTGAAGGCGGGCCACGCCTCACCTTTTCCGCCGTCTGCGGCGGGCCGGCCATGGCCAATCCTGGAGAGGACCTGCCAGTGGGGGGCAGGCGTGGCTTCGGCAGAAGCGGGAAGGGCGACAGCATCAGAAATGACGCCACCTGTAACATGGAACGTGGGCATGCTAATATTTTTGACACTGAACGTGGGTGAGATGGAAGTCTGGGCTACTGCACTTGGGTAAGAGGGAGGTCTGGGACATTACATGTGAGTGATAGGGGTCTGGAACACTACACATTACACGAAGCCTGGTACGCTGCACGTTGGTGAGAGGCAGATCTGGGACATCGCACATGGGCAAAGGGGAGGTTCTTGCAACACTGCACGTTGGGGAGGTCTGGAAGACTGCACATGTGTGAGAGGGAGATCTGGGACACTACACACGAGTGAGAGGCCGGGGCAGTGATACATTATTTATGAACTAGGGTGGAATATGCCACTTTCTTAACACTCAATCAACATCTTTCTCCAAGAAGTATCAACATCCTGCTCCTTGGAACCGGCACCATCAGCTCGAATTTGAGTCTGAGGAATCGAAATCATTTTAAATGACACTAATTCCAAGGCAAATGTCGACATCCGACATCGCATCTCACACCTAATGAAAAAAAAAAACATTATTTTAACCCTGGGCCTGGGTCACCAAACGTGAGTGAGAAGGGGATCTGGCATTTATAAATTATTCGCGAAACAGGATGCTTAGTTAGTTATTTGGGCTTTAGGGCGCGACAACTATGGCCATATTGCGCCCATAACTAAGGCATTGATCGGTGTATGGTTAGAGAAAATGTCAAGCCTCTCATTGTGGGCACCGCCTATGTTGTGCGATTGTGCTATATCTTTTACATGTAATGCACATCAGTGTGGAGTATATAACACCGGGAACGATACATCAGAAAGGAAGTCGATCACCTGTCCTGGCTGAACATTGCTAGAGTTGTCACGACAGAATATCATCAAGCGATTCTACCTGTGCAAATCCAAAGTGACGTCTCCGCTCTCCAGCATAATATGGGCACGGCATCAAAACATGGCGAACTGTCAGTGGTGCATGGCATCGTTTGCCGCCGCCGCACGACAGATAACCGTGAGTGGCATAAGTATCCCCCATGCGGAGGCGGCACAATGTAACCTCTTCTTGTCTACGTTTAATACAGGACGAGCTCCAGGGTTTACGACGCTGTTTAATAGCTCTCAGTTTGTTCGTCGGTGTCGCGTCCCACATTGCCTGCCACTTGTCTAAGAGGAAGATGAACACCTCTCGGTAATGGTCCGTGACGGGGAGTGGCAGCGAACGAGTGCACGGCGCGCGCGCTGCTCGCTTCGCCGCGGCATCCGCAAACTCGTTGCCGGAAATACCCACATGGCTAGGAATCCAACACAAAAGCGCCCGGCGTTTCATTTTGTGCATATTCGTCAGGCCGCATATAATATCACGCAAAAGGGTGTTAGACGGATAAAATGTGCTCCGGGCCAAAAAGCTGCTGAAGGAATCTGTGAAAATAACATGTCGATCTCCCTCGGACACTTCGATGTAGCATAAAGCTTTCAAAATAGCGATTAGTTCTGATGAGTACATAGATGCGTAAATTGGGAGGGAAAAAATCGGACAGCAGAGCCACAAACAAAAGCGCTGCCCACACCGTCTTCGGCTCGAGATCCATCGGTATAGTTTGTTGCCCAGCCCTGAAATGATTCAATATGTTCCAGAGCCAGTGCGCGAAATTCTTCTGGGAAACATCTGGTTTCCTCGTTTTTGCAAGGGATGTATCCACTTCTGGTGCGACAAGCTCCCATGGGGGGAGTCTGCAGGCCCTCATCTCTCCGAATTCCATTGAGAATAAGCTGACTTTCCTGGAATAGCTTACAAATGCGCACACCAAAAGGCGCAACACTCAGACTTCGCTCCGTTGAAAAGTGTTGTTAGTCGTCGTGAAAATACATGAGAGTAAGTCGGGTGGTCAGGGAACTGGCGAAGTTTGCAAGCGTAGCGCATACCCAGTCTTTCTCTGCGCAGACAAAGAGGCGGCTCGTGTGCTTCTGCTAGTAGACTCATCGTAGGCGAGGTGCGGAATGCCCCGGTTGCGATCCAGATAGCAGTATAGTGAATGATATCCAGTGTTCGTTTCGTGGAATTGCGTGTTCCATCATAAACAAAACACGCATAATCCAACTTTGAACGTATTAGTGACCGATAAAGCAAAAGTAAGGAGCTCCTGTCCGCTCCATAGGTGGTACGCGAAACACATTTCAGTATGTTCAGGGATTTAAAACACTGATCACGAAGTGTTTTAAAATGTTCCCTATAACTAAGATATGAGTCAAAAGTGACCCCGAGAAACCTCACCGTAGATTGCATCGAAATCCGGTTCCCGCATAGATGAAGTGACATATCTGCACAGCTACGTCGGCGACAGAAGTGCATTGCGGCTGTTTTTATAGTTGAAAAACGAAATCCCTTCATGACACTCCACTCCTCTAGTCGGTGAATGGCCAATTGGAGACTTCTCGACATGACCATTAGTCTAGCTGTGATGCACCATATAACATAGCTGTTCTGCACCATACACCATAAGTCGTCCACGAAGAGCGACTGGCCAAGTCCTGGCGGAAGTGAGTCCCCTATATCGTTTATCATTATCGCGAACAGTGCTACACTTAAAACCCCTCCCTGTGGGACACCGTTTACTTGCTTAAATCTAGTAGATAGTTGGTTGCCAACGCGAACTCGGAAGTGTCGTTCGGCCAGAAAATTCTGGATGAAAATCTCCATTGCCCCACGGATACCATATTTTTGTACTTTTGTCAGAATACCTCGACGCCAAGTCGTATCATATGCTGCCTCAATATCAAAGAAGACAGCGCCGACGTGTCTTTTCTGTTTAAATGCTTCACGTACTGCCGTGTCCAGGGTTAAAATTTGGTCAATGGAGTTCCTATTCTTCCGAAAACCGCACTGTGCATTTGTAAAAAAGTCGTGTTGTTCTAAAAACCACGTCAGTCTGGCAGTCATGAGCTTCTCCATCAGCTTACACATGCACGAAGTAAGGGATATTGGGCGATAGTGGAGCGGTTCCAATCCGCTTTTGCCCGGCTTCAAAAGTGGGACTGCAATTGCTTTCCGCCAGGCTACCGGAAATTCGCCTCGTTGCGAAAGAGCGTTGAATATGCTTAGTAGGGTATCGAGTGCACATGGAGGGAGGTTTTTCACATTTCATTATGAACGTTGTCTGGACCTTCGGAGACAATTCGAATCTTCGATACGGCAGATATGATTTCGGTCATTGTGAATGGCTGGTTAAAACTTAAGTTGTCCGTGGTGGCAAAGTCAACCGGAGCTCTTTCGCAGCAGGTCCTATGGCGCAAGAATTGTTGGTCCCAGTTGCTACCTCAACTAGGTTCCCATAAGGTGCGGACAATTTCATTCGTTACATCGATGGCATTGGTAACGTCTCTGTTGCCCATACGCAGCACGGGTAGTGGAACGGATGACTGATGGGCTGCCACTCGTTTAATTCTGGACCACACTTGCCCAATCGGGGTATGTTTATTTATTTGGCTGACATATTCTCGCCACGACAGTTGCTTCGCCGCCCGGACGGTACGTCGTGCCAAAGCCCTAGCCCTACGGAAGTTAATCATGTTTTGTGTATTACTGTTTTTCCTAAATTTTCTGTAGGCTCGTTTCCTCGCACGTATGGCGTCTCTGCATTCGTCCGTCCACCATGGGACTGGAGTATGCCGGGGAGCACCAGAAGTTCGAGGTATACATGCTGATGCGGAGTGCAGGATCAGTGCTGTGAAGTCTTCCACACATTGTGGTTGTTTCTGGCCATCGGCTGACCACGCTGCTTCCAGTTGTGCTCTGTAGTTCGTCCAGCTTGCTTTGTGAATGTTCCATCGTGGCGGTCTCAGTCCAAGGACTGGGCCATCACAGTATTCGAGCCACACTGGGAACTGGTCACTTTCTAGAGGGCCACTGTCCACCGACAAATCAAGATAGCGTACCAGTTGGGGGTTCGAAATACTTAGGTCCAGCGCAGAGGTTCTTCCAATTGGCAAAGTAAAGTGAGTATTGGTACCTGTATTTAAGATACACAGGGTCTCTTCGTGTAAAATTGTTCCATAAGACGGCCACGTCCGTTGACACTTGAACAACCCCAAACGGCATGATGCGAGTTCAAATCGCACAGAATTAAAACCGGCTCAGGAGAAGCTGTGCACATAGATGCTTCATCTCAGTAGAGGGAAACGCAGTCCCAGGAGGTAGGTATACGCTGGACAACGAAATCAGTCGTCGACCGAAGTGCACCCAGGCAGCAACGGCTTGGAGAAGTGACCAAATGTAATGATTGCGCGTCACGCTATGGTGAATGCCAATGATTACTCCACCGTGGGAGATAGTGTCACTTGGCACTTCTTTTCGGTAGACGGTATAGCATTTTACCTGAGTAGCAGAATCTGGCGGCAGCTTTGCCTCCTGCAGGCAGAACGCCACCGGACAAGTTTTGTTCAGCAACGCCTGCAGGTCATGGGCACTGCTTCTAAATCCCCTGCAGTTCCATTGTAAAATGCCTGTATAGAGGGTTATGTTAAAAGGGGTTTAAAACAGGTCAGCTTATGGCGAACTGGCCGGGGCCCACGTGTCGGATGATGCACACGTTCGCACTGGCCCCGGCAGTTGGCGAGACCGACCAGGGCGAGACCCGTTTCCGGCCAGTTGCAGGCAACCAGCGGGACTGATCACCAGTCTGGGGAGGTGTGGGAGGTGGACCCATCACTCTCCCAGTCTCTGTGGTATGGACAGAGCCAGCTTTTTGTGTTGGGGACGATGGGGGCCAGGCCTTGTGCCCTTGTCTTCCTGCACTAGGCGATGTCTCCCTCGACCCAACTCGGGATGTCCGGCCTGGAACCCCCAAGCCTGGAGCCCCTGGGCGGACTTCAATTCCTAGGCGTGATCGGGTCGTAGAGGGAGCAACTACCGGTACCCGGCCGGAGGCCACTCCCTTCTCTTCGGAAATGGTTGGGATAGGCCGGGTGGGAGCTTAGGGTTGTTGATGGGCTGGGCAGGCTGGGGTGGGCAAGGGGTGGCTGGGCAGGCTTAGGGTTGGTTATGGTGGTGTGAAGGATTGGAGGTGGGAGGAGGGCGTCTCCATCCCCGATTCTGAGACGTCGGTGACTCGAGTCCTAGCCTCGGAGAGCTCCTGAGCTCTTCCCTAGTGGGAGTGGGGGGTTGAGTTGAGGGGGAGGTAGGGAGGGGAGTGTTGGAGGTAGGGATTGAAGTTGTTGGAGAGGGGTTGGGTTTGGACGTAGGACAGGCTTGTATTTCCCCCCTGAACCTGGACCCACTCTCCTTGAGGATTCGCTGCAGGGTCTGCAGCTGAGGGCTCCCTTATCACAGTCTGAGGAGAGGACGAAGCTCTTTCTCCGATCGGTGTGCATTCTATGCCAAAGGCAAGCATTAGTGAACTTAGCTGAGCTATGAGTTGAGAGGCACTCATGTGTTTGTGTACTTGCATTTGAGACTGTTGTGAGATCTTAGAGTTCAGCTTCACCTTTTCCTCATACGATATTCTCGGATGCGCTACCTGATAAATTTAACGCGCTTCCCGGAATGTGATATTTTTGGAACTTTTTATAGTCACTATTTCCTTCTCTTTTAACCCGTCCCGTCTCGGAAGGGGGTCTTCAACCGCCCCCCCCCTCAGGTTTTTCCCGGATAGCGGACGAACGGCGCGCGGCAGCGCACACAAATTTGGCATACCTTTTCCCACGTCAATTTTACATGCTGATTAAAAAAATTTATGTCGGGTCATCTAGGGTGAACGAGTTAGTAAATGTCAAGTGAGGTCACCTCCAAAAACGTTCAACCAGTCGTCACACTTTGACGGATACAGATACTTCAATGAAACTTGCAGCGTTTGCTTATCTTTACGGATGCAATAAAACGTACGAGTGGAATTTGTCATTTTTCCCCATTTTTGGCTACATATAAATTTCGCATATGTGCCAAATTGTAGTTCAAATACAGGATTCTGGCTGAAGTAAGCATTTTTTTATTAGGGCAAATTGACTTTCACCAACGTTCCTCGGTCTGCTCTACCCACTGGAAAAGGAAAATTTAAGAAAACTTGAAAACTGAAAATTGTGAAATTTCAAGTTTTGTTTTTGGGGGCCAAAAAAAATTATAGCCCTGGTCGATTTCGCTGTTCTTTTCTAATTCCAAATACATTTTTTTCATATATCCCCAAAATGAACTCAGAGTCAAAAACATAATGTAAGTCATGAAAAGTCATGACAATCTAACCCCCTGGTGACGTCACTTTTTGGGATTTTTTTCGGAGGATGGACCCGGAACCTACTCGTCGAGCTCTTTCCGATGACACCTCTTTCGTTTTTGTGCGACGCTTAGTTTGGATTTTAGAGGGGGGTCTTCAACCGCTCCCTCCCCAGATGGGGTGGGAGGATTTGACCGGAAAGACGGCGCGGGTTAAGAAAATTTGGTAAGAGCGATCATAGGCGGTATGGGGTATTTGATCCGGACCGCAGTTGGAACAGTGTGGAATCTCCGCTTCACATTTGTCTTGGACATGCTCTACTGATCTACATCTCCCACATGTCTCCCTGTTTTGACAGTGCTGCGATGTGTGACCGAAACGAGAGCAGCAGAAACACCTCATCGGATCTGGCACAAATACTCGTACTTTCACGCGGACATACCCTACGAAGATATCACACATCCTACGGAGATCACACAAGTAGGCATATCACCCTCATATTTTGGAACAAATACGCTAGAGGGAAGGCACTTTGTACACCGGCCAACAGTGCATACATTCGTACCGAAGGTGAGGCTCTCGACGGTGGCGCCGTCTGGATCTGTTCGTGACGTCACCAGCTCCATTGTGCAGTGTCACCCTGCAGCATGGGCATGTGTTGTTCAGTATGTCCACACACCTGGATCAGAGTTAAAATAATGGTTTTTAGTCAGGTGTGACATGTCAAAACGAGCACAGTTATGTCAAATTTGGCATGGAATTAGTGTGATTAAAAATCCTTTTCATGCCTTTCAGACTCAAATTCGAGCTAATTGTGTAGGTACTTATGACTCCACCTTTATTATTCACTTTGATATTCGTAATTTAGGAACGAATATTTTTGTTCCTTTTTATAAGGAATAAAAAAATATTTTGGATACAGAGAATAATCTTATGCTATAGACTGGCAGTGTATGCCATATCACATTATAGATAATCCCTTTACCTGAAATTGCACTGCAAAATGTTTGTGTATTTACATTCCTTATTGAGAGCATTGACATGCTACTTATAAGCAAGATACTATTAGAAAGGAGACATAAAGACTTCATAAGCACCCATAAAGGAGCAGGATGGTGATATTTCATGGAGAAGGATGCTGACTGAATGTGCAATATGTGGTATATTCAACCATATTTCATGAATAATTTAATAATTAATAATAATTCAATAAATAATTTAATTTAATAATTTAACACTGACCTGGATGCACACCTGGTCCACACCCATATGTATATACATATTTATATAATCATACAATATACATAGTCATACTCATACTATATGCATACAATCAAATGAAAAATTGACAAACAAGTTATTTTATATATGCTCAAATTTCCTAGACATGTTCTTTTGATTCTTTGAACCCACATTGCCATGCCTGCTGGGAGTACAGATAGTTCATGGTCTGAGGTCAAGAGGGCCTGGAAATGAATTGGAAAATGGTTTTCAGATAAACATGCCATCATGCATGATGAGCACTGGGTATGAATTGTGTGCACATCTCTGGGCATGAACTGACCTAGCCTCTCCTTGCTGAATGCTGTAGCTGGCAAGCCACCACCAGGCAGTCATTGGCTGTCAGTTGCAGGAATATGTGCCAAGCCATACACCAACATGCCAACACCTTGCCAGGGACCCAGGACAGAGTCAGCCCAATACCATGCAAGTATCAGCATAATACTGACATGAGATAATATCCTCTTCTCTCATGCCCTGGAAAAGGAAAAAGAAAGAGCTGTCATGAACTCCAGGAAGCACATTATAAGTGTTAGCCAGAAAACTGTAAATATGACACACACACTTGCATGTACACATGCATGCTCATGCACACACACTTGCACACACACACACAAATATATATATATATATATATATATATATATATATATATATATATATATATATATATATATATATATATATATATATATATATATATATATATATATATATATGTGTGTGTATATATATATATATATGTATATATATATATATATATATATATATATATATATATATATATATATATATATATAAAATATGTGCAGAATATGAAGCCAAAATAGCAATATATTGTTCATGAAAATAGATGGAGTACACCAATCAATGACTTAACACTCCTATCCCCAAACAATTTTTAACAGTATCATTGCAGCTTGAGATATACAAGACATGCTTCACAAGCATGTTACCTTCATAAAACAAAGAAGCTGGGCTAGGCTAGACTAGGCCAGGTCAGATATTTGCACAGGTTAGGTATTACTCTGATATAGGTTAGATGTTATAACCTGGGAAATTTTAAAGAAAACAAATCACAAAAAATGTTGTATTTTTTTCAAAAGAAGGCAGGCTAACTTGGGTTGGATTGATTTAAGAAATTTAAAATATTTTTGGTTGATATTTTAAAATAAAAATCATAAAAGGCCAGGCTAGGATATATGTTAGGTTTCATTTAGTTACAATTTATTATTTTAAGTTGTGCTATTCTTCATGATATATTTTCTTACTCAAAACCACTTTTTGGTCTTATTTTTAAATATAACTAGCTGAAACATAAGGATGTCCAACAAAAATGAGTCAGAACATTGTTGGAACTATGTTTGTAAGCAAAGTTTTTAAACACTAAAAAATGTGATTTAGACTATAAATCACAAATTTAAAGCTTTGACATCATGCTTCCAGATGCACACTTAGGCAGTCATCATGCTTCATCTATAAAACCAATGTGTTTGCACTATGTGCATGTTAACGTCCATGGATATTGCTACATCTGGACAAAATAAAAATTAGCTGTATGCTTGATCACCTATGCGGTCTGATATGCAGTACTAGATGGTGTAGGCATAGGTAGTTCATTAAAGAACTAATGAGAGAGTAAAATTGATAGAGGTATTGGGTCCAGATTGAGCTGAAGTTAATGGACATCAGATTTAATGAGCATTTTCATTGCAAACTTTCACATCCTACTGTACCCTTGCCTTACAGTACTGACATCCTACTAAAATCAATGCCATTAAGTTTTTTATTGGCCATATTGGGTATAATTATATTTCAGATAATTGATTGTTGGGTTTGAGCATTTACTTTTCTGGAACCTTTTCTAGATAGGTTGGTTATTGGAGTTTAGGGGCGCATCGACTACATCGGTCATGCAGCGCCCACCTTTCCTAGATAGTGTGTGTGTGTGTGTGTGATTGTGGTTTTATGGCGCATCGACCATGGTTGGTCATTTAGCGCCCATTTTCTAGATAGTCCTAACCAAGATGGGCCCCTGTGGACCTCATTGAGCCTTAACACTTGATGAACTGTATGAACTTCATATTGAGTAGACCAAACCAAATCCAAGAATCTGTGGTCAAAGTGCACAAAAGTCCAAGTAACTAACTATAAATTCAGGAATCCGAGACGCAATATAGGGCAATTTACTTGATGTAGGCAGTGTATTATTCGCGGACTATATAGAACTTGAGACTGTGGTACTTGAGATACTTGAAACTGTAATATATGATACATGAAATATATGAAACTGGAGTTCAAGAACCAAGTCTGGGACCTGGTTTACCAAAGACCGAACCCATGCAAGCACCAAACACCCAGCATTAAGTTAGGCCTAGCTTAGCTCACCTAGCCAGCCGTCCATCGATAAAAACCTTTTTCGTCTCTTCCTCGCCGTGTTAAGTTTGTTTACATTCAAGGTTTTCAATTTATGCTAAACTGCCGCCGAACAGATTCTGCTACATCTTAACCCACTTAGTCGATATTTAGCTCGATTTAAACCAAGCCATTCATATTACCATAAAAAATTTACAAATTACCACTATCTTCAATATTCTAGTTTACGACTATCACCCCATAATCCCGAATAACAGATCACCGAGTTGTTCTATAGGTGCTGCCTAGATACTTAGCACCATTGAAAAGTGCTACGCATTGTTAGCAGCTGGGCGCTGCATGACCTCTGCAGTCGATGCGCCCTTAAAACCCCAATAACCGACAAACCATTGTTAGCAGCTGTATTAGTAACACAGCAAAAACAATTTCATTCAAGCAAGACAGATATTAAATGATGCATTAGATTGCACTAATTCTGTCACTACAGCTCAATGCTAACATCTATTAATTATGCAAAATAACATTTGATCACCTAGCTGCAGTACGAGTGTTATCAGGAATTGTGTCATACCCACTTACATATGTGCAGGTAAGCTTGTAGGTCAGAGACTCGCGCGCTTGCCCATGTCTGTAATAAGTCGTTTTCTTTGCTCGTTTTTTTATGTTCTGCGCCTGGCAACCATCTCCGCCTATATCCACCTACCTCGCTGACCCGGTTGACGTCTATAAACTTCAAACACTAGTATTTATTTCCTATATCTATGCAATTCAACAAGTGTTCATAGCTCAAACTATCTCGACTATGATCGCATTTAT